>VXBA01005642.1:83423-125614 GCA_013399895.1 Serilophus lunatus
CCAAGCCCCATCCCCCCTTTGACCCCCCACGATCCTAGCCCTCTCAATCCAGTACACTGGTTGTTATTTTTCAATAGGTGGACGGTACTTCACTCTTTAACAATGCCCATAAACATTTTATTGATTCCATGATATTAAAAAAAAGTCTCTCAATTATTATTAGATAATGAGCAAAACACTATGCAAACAGCAACCCACTGGCTACAGAAAATGGAGTGTTATTCTTAACCTACTATGAGTTATTCATTAAGTCTCATACAAAGAAAAATTATATTATTGATTTAATAACATGATTGATTTGAAAGCCAGGAGACCAAGCAAGTTGCTGGAGTGCTGTATATTCTCAACCTTTTTATTCTGTGGATAGCTGCAGAAAAACTTCTTCACATTGGGCTCCTTTCATCTAGCAAAACATTAGTTTTGAATTCAATCTACATCTAGTTTGAGTTTTTTTCAACTCCTACTTACACAATATATAATAGATATTTTTCTGCAATTTAGGACAATTTAGATGAGTTATAAAACCATAACTGAAGAAATCATTTGAAAATATTGTTCTTCTTTTCATTAGCCCTCTGTTATGCTAATTTGTCAGGTAAATTGTAGAAATTAATATCCTAGGAAAGTACATGGAGCTCAAAAAAGACTTTCAATTTGCTATCTTCCATTTTATTAATTGTTTGATGACCAGCCATATCTATCTCTAAATAAGTTAGATTTAAAGTATTGACAAGCAAATGAGTCACCCCTCAGAGTGGACCTATGTTATGCATAGGGTCATAATGCAGAGTTGCCTGTTCTAAAACATACTTGAAACATTTCCATGAAAACAAGAATGTACTGGAGAAATGTAATTAAAAAATTGTATTCCTTAAGTTTACAAATTATTACAGTCTCTTGATGTTCACTTTACTATTGCATTACTATTCTTTCACCCTAAGAAGATCCATACACAACCAGTTTCAAAAGGATACTGATTGTAACATTAGAATGTACATCAAACATCTAGAACATTAGAATCATGAAAAAATATTCTCTAATAGACATCAGAGTAAATTACAGCTTTAGTTGGAGCCAGAAAGCCTCAAGGTCAAAGGAGAAGAGCTTTCAATGTTCTATCAGCTCAGACCTTCAGATTTACCTCAGAGGCACTGCATTCAATCTTGAACAGCTGACATCAATACTGCCATTATAACTGAACTAACTAACTTTAAGCTAATTTTCATATATTTGTTCACTGAATTTTTTAATGCGGTGTAAACGCATGTGCACATATGACCAGTATTAGCAAGCAGAAATATGTTGCCTAGTTCGCTGAGCAGACACAGCTTGCCTCAGCTGTAAAGGCCTACCTGTGACCAGCTACAACATAAAGAATGGCTTAGACACAAACACAGACAAAACAGCTGCTCTTGACTGCTCTTCTGCTGCAGGTGCCATTTCTGATTGAAATTATTGGAAATTGAAAATGCCTGTGTATCCAGGTTCATCACTTTTTAAATTCTTTATTGGCTCAACTACAGCACTGCAGACCCTTTTGTACCTTCCTGTGGGACAAAGTGTTAGGTTCAGTGCACTTAAGGAGCCATACATATCTGCAAAGTGTTGAATTTTTTTGTATACTTGAGTAAAAATTAAGGGGAAAAGTAACCAATTAAGAAAAAGTACAAGCCTAAACATATTTCTTGGGAATATGAAGCTCTATTACAGACATATCAGAAAAAGCTGATCTACCACTCATATTCATAAGATTTCAGCTAAGAGTAGTGTTGAAAATGCAAGAGGACAGTGATGGCCATGAGTATCACTACACAATATTTGTTATAATTTAATAGAGCATCAATGTTTCATCATGCATTTCTTGCAATTTTCTTACCACTTTTGTGCTTCTGAGTGTAGTTAAAGTTGATAGTGATCCATTAAGGCTCTGAGTACTCACATCTTGGACTAATTGAGAAGCCTCAGCCAGGTTGCTCTTCTGTAAAGTACTCTTATTCATTCCCTCGTTGTAATTTCCCCAGTCTCAAAAAGGACACCTCTTAACAGTGAATTTTTAGCTTTGAATTTACTCACTTTGGATTTTGTTAGATCTCAAATGAGTCTCCTGAAACATCATATCCATCCTTTAGACACAGAAAACTGCACCATAGCAGCCACCTTGATTCACTTTGATTTTTTTTTCCCCTATAAATCATAGAATCATAAAGTTATACAATATGCTGAGTTGGAAGAGACCCATCAGGATCAAGTCCAGCTCCTGGACTTGTGCAGGACACCTCAAGAGTCACACAATGTGCTTGAGAACACTGTCTAAATGCGTCTTGAACTCAGACAGGTTTGGTGCTATGACCACTTCCCTGAGAAGTCAGTTCCAGTGCTCAGTCACACTCTGGGTGAAAAGCCTTTTTCTGGTATTTGATCTAAACCTCCCCCTGACTCAGCTTCAGGCCATTTCCTTGAGTCCTGTCACTGGTCAACACAGTGAAGAGATAAATACTTCCCCCTCCACTTCCTTTCATGAGGATGTTGAAGAACCCTGTGTCTTTTACCTTAAATTTTTTTTTAGTCAAAACCCAAGAGGATAATGATGAACTAGGGAGACAGAATTCGCAAGATAAGGAAGCAGAAGCATCAAACTGGAATACAAAATTTTGTGTATTTTAACTCTCACATACTTCACAAAAATGTATCAAGATCTGGATCCAAACTCTCCAGCTCAGTCTCTCTTTTTTTTTTCCTTTACTTCAAAAGCCTCCTTTTTAACATAAGAAAATTCTGCTGTGATAACAATGCTCCACCTAGTGGAAATAAACCAGTTTGAACTATTTTAACATTGCAGTTCTACCTCAGAGAACTCACCTCTCATTGCCTAAGTAGTCAAGTGTTCCAGAGATAAGAAACTTAGGATATTTTTTGATTATATGAATAAGATAAGAAGTGCTAATGGGATTATTACAGTGCAATGTCATTTTAAGAAAACAAAATTCTGTCATTTTAAAATATAATAGTGAACAAAAAGAACAAATCTCTTGAGGACTATGAATCTATCACTGATTTGCTTATGATGATTCCTTGATACAGATATGGTTAAAACAGTTCCCTTTTTTAAAAAATAAAACATTTCCTGTTCATTGATTTTTGAAGAGTAAGTATAGAAGATATTTTACATCGGGCAATCTACATCTATTATGTGGCTGGTCAGTATATTTCACTTTGTTTCAGTAGCTTTTCTTTTAGTAAAGCATTTTCAGTTTTTGCAGTAGTGCCCAGCTATTTTAGCAGGTTTCTCATTGTTCTTTATGTGAGGAGCTCACTTAAGGAAGAACTAATATTCCCTTCAAAAACTTGTAGTGTGATGGGTTTTTTTTTCATCACACAGGGCATTCAGAACTTGAACAGTAAGGTGGGTATTTTTCATTCCAGATGGAATTTCAGATAAAAAGGTGTATGGAACTGCCAGAAGCCTTTAGTAGTGTCTGAGGCCAAAGTGTGAAACATGGTAGTGAAAAATCAATCATCATACGATCCATGGAAAAAATCTACAGTACATGGTGGCCTTCTATCCATGAAAATTGCATATATTCTAAATCAGCATCAGACTTAGAAATATTTAGATAAATTAAAAAGAACAACCATGATACTCCTACCTTTCTTATTGCAGTGTAGAAAGATTTTTAGTCCTAGAGAAGAGTAAGACAGACAGCTTCCTTTGACAGTCAGTGAGAATTTGTGGTCCTTCCTTTGCAAATTTCACTTCATGTTCCTATATTAGCACTGATATACAAGCAAATACTAAAACCAAACCAAAAATTAAGCTAAGCGTTGGTAGATCATTATATGTGTGTATGTTTGCATGTACACATACTTCGACATATTCCATGATGAAAATCCTGGACAGATTCATGCCTGGTGCTTTTTCTTATGTAGTGATTTGTTACCAAACAATGCTTCAACAACTAATAAATACAAGAGATCAAGACAAGTGAGATACAGAACAGATGTCCTCAGGGTTATTTAAAACCTCTGTAGGATAACATGTTTAATTTTAATTCATTCAGGATCTATTTTCTTTCTCTCCCATGCTCCAGTGTCAGTCCTCTGTCCACGCAATATCCTTTTCTTCAAGACCTTAAATCAGAATTCATTAGTTAAGTGGAGGCAATATCTACAGAAAAAAAACATATAAGGCAAGAGTTTTTGAAGCACCAATTTAATTGTCATTAGTAGCATTTCTACTGTAGTTTTAAATGACACCTACCTCCTTCCATTAAGATAACTGTTTTTAGTATTAGTCATTTAACTTAACTTGAAGCTGACACAAACCTGCTGTGGTAGTATATAGCAAAGAAGTAAGATTTAACTCTTCATACAGAAATATACAGGGAAAATCACAATTAAGAAAGTCAGGGTATGAATTTAAAGAGCACTACTTTCTTTGCCCTAAGTCCTCATGAGTATATTTTTAGTATGCAGGAGGGGTGGAATAGCTTGGAGCTTTCTGAAATGTCTCCACTGAGAGACACCACTGTTATTGCACAGCATGTCAACTATATGGTTAATAGTTTCTTTTGCTCTGAGGCTGCAGAGGTGGATTTCTACTTGTTCCAAGGAAGAATTTTGTTGAAAAAGTTACCCAGTGCCAATGCAAAGAATGACAATTTTGTTATATGAATATATTTTTCCAGCCCTCAAGGTAGTGAGAAAATTAAAGAAAAAATATTAATTTAATTTGGTGGGATGAATACATTTCAGTAAGATTCAAAGTTAGGGTGAAAATTGCACAAGCCACTTTGAGCAATTTTTCCTTTTAGAAATACAGTAAATATAAATTTATTAATTTCCCTCATAGTTTAATTTAAATGGTCCCCTCTCACAGAGTCTCAGGACTTAAAGATCATCCACTTATCCTTCAGGAAAAGATGAATAACATCTGAAAACATATGATTTTGCACTGTCAAAAACTACATGTAGATAAATAACAATATACCTGTCTATTTTCTCAGAGCTACTGATTGCCTGTATACTGACCACTCTGTACAATGAAACTCTTTATCACCTTTTATTGTCTCAGAAAATGTTTCTTTTTCACTGTGAAGCAAGGGAGGGTAAATTATTAAATAGGTTATTTGGAAGTAGCATTTGCAATTTTAATCCATTCTCTCAGTAAATGAAAGGCAATTCCTAAGATAATTCTTTAGTGTCCTTAAGTATGTACATTGACTCCTTCAAAGCAGTATTCTCTTTATCAAAGACTTTTAAAAACTTGCCACTTCTTTTTTTTATGTTACATAATTTTTTGAGTTTACCCGGCCCTTTTTTCTGTATTATTTCTATCACATTTTTGCCTGTATCATAACTGAACAAAATTTTCAAAAATACTTAGATGAGAATTAACCAATGAAATAAAAAGACAGCGGAGTGTATGTTCCTAAATTACCTAGGTGCCTGTGAATGCCTTCCCCTATCATGGTATCAAAACCACTGAAGAGAATAATAGATACACCTATTGTAAGACATCAGTATTACACATATATTTTGTTGTTTCACAGTTCTTCAAGTTAACATGTACTTATGTTCAAGACAATAAAGAAAGAACCCAGCATGCAGACTAATATTATGATTGATCTCCTTAAAGTAAGTATTTCACTAAAGGCAATGCTTCATCTTGTTTTACCCATTTTCTATGTTCCCTGTGGCCACACAGCGATTGAGAGATAGTCAGTCACATTACAATGTAACAGGGAAGAGGAGAAATGCAAAACCACTGCTGCTGGGAATTTCTGTGATGAATGGCTCTCAGCTCCAAACATACTGGTCATCACTTGTCTCATGGTGACGTCAAGGAATCAGAGGGAAATGCTGCCTTTGCTCTTTACAGTTGTCGTTTGGGTGCAGCCCAATTGCATGGATTTCTTCTAGGTTGTCACTGGGGTTTTCCCCTTGTAATGTTGCTGGAAGTTCTCTCAGTGATCTCAACAGTTTCCTGCCCCCGGGAGGGATGGGTTTCCCACATATATGCCCCAGATTTCAGTGGCAGAGACTGCATCAGCAAGGAGTGGAAAGTGGAGTAGGGTGAAAGAAGAAAAATGTGGATGCTCTTTATAACAGGAAAACTGTGAACCTCACTTGTGCAAGCTTCTTTCTGGTCTCCCTCTGTTCCAGCCCTTAACAGGTAAGAATAGCAGTAGCAAATCTCAGGCCCGTAGCTGTCCTAGTTGCAGGAGCTGGGACCAGTTTATCACTATGTGGGTATAATCAAGACTGTGTATTCTACACCTTCTATGTAATTTCTGATGGACTGTTAATAATGAATCATTTGTAGCAGCTTAACAGGCCACACCTGATACCTCAGGCTACTAGAGATAAGGAAAGAGATAAATCCCTGTAAGGCAGGGGAGCATTTTTACACCAATGACTCCGCTGCGATAACTCCCCTCTGGGGAGGCATGAACACCTTCACACCCAGCTGGAGGGGGTTATCTCTGTTAAGGGGCCAATAACAGACCTAACTGCACTGGCATAATGAGCAGTTGCAAAACATAGATCATCAAAGATTCCAAAAATATCCCATGACTCACAGAGATAAACTACCCATTGTGAAACTCTCTGCCCTGGGGGAGGTAATGGGCATTTCCACCTGAACCTGAGCAAATATAATCTTCCGGGTTTGGGACTTCTGGGACCACTCATCAGATCCAGAGGACCAGAACCTCAACAGGACTGTGGCTTCCATTCTTGAGGTGACTGCTAGCGTTACTTTGACAGAGCTTTGATCAACAGGCTTCCTTTCTTCTTCTTTCTTCCTTTCGTCTTCTTCCTTACTTCCTTTCTTCCTCCTTTTCCACCCAGGGGTATCCCCTGGTGCTCAGCACAGCAGCTAATGAGCACTTTGCTGTTCTTGTCCCAGGGTGCTGGTCATACTCTTTTTGTTTGGATTAAAACCAGTTGGGTTTTTTTGTAGTTATTGTAATCTTTTTAGTAAATTGTAACTCTGACTTGTAATCTCCCTTGAGTTAATTTCTCCCACTAGTTTGCTTTTAAACCAGTACACCAGTTCACATGGCACTACACTATCCATTACATGAATGTTATCTGAATCAAATCTTCAGCCCCTGTCATACTGGTTAAGATGCTGGCCATTAGAATTAGCAGCTCCTCAGGCTTCCTGTTTCAACTTAGAAACAATATTTTCATCCTGAATTCTATTTTATACCTATAGTTCCTAGATAAAACATATCCCTCTGGATGACAGAGAAGACATGTAAGATAGATGACTTTGTTTCCTCTTAGTTCTTCTGCATTCAGCAGTAGGGGCAGGTAATTACAAGAGGAAACACTGATTAGACAGAACCAAAAACACCAGATGTCCTTTACTTCCCCAGAGTTCTCTTGGCAGCAGACATTATTCCTGGTACATGTGAAAATAACTTTTTCTACAGTTTAGAGAGATATAAACCCAACATTTTTCTTGTATTTACTGAAAATGAGTACCTAGAAAAAGAGATGCTTGAAAGCTAATGTATGAAAAGCATTATTTCTATCACCTGTTTATAAAGCTAGAAAAGACTATAGAGAAAAATGGACACTGCTGGGCTCTACTCACAAGCCAAGAGCACTACAGGTGATGAAAGCTCAAGAAAAGGGCATGCCAAGTACTTTTACCTCCATGTCACACATGGCAGTCTTAAAGAGTAACTGCTTGGACACTCTGACTGTTTCAAAATTATTTGTTCTAAACATTCAGCCCATCACTTGAGTGAAGTAAGTACTATTTTGTCCCTGATTAATTTTATGGATTGAGAGGAACTAACTGATTATATAGGTACCATATTGATTTGTCTGCTGATATGGCTAATGATTTTAATTGTGTCTCTTTATGCTAACTACCTATGACTAATTTGGCATCAGTTCAGTAGGATCTAGGACATTCTTCATTTACTATTGTATTTCAACTAAATGTTTTAACTTTCCCTTTCTCTAAATTTTAGTGGTTAAAAGTAAGACAGTGAAGTTCAATAAATTCAGCAATTCAAGAAGAGTAACTAACTGGAATGGGCATGTAGACATCACAATGATTTGCAAACCAAAGCAAAGATAAAACCATAGTTCTAAGTAAAACAAGAAAAAAAAAAAGTGAAATAAACACACTAAAAGCGCTATGATTTTGTGAAAAACCATAATAGCATGAAGAATTTGAGGACATTGGCAGTGGTAATTAGTTTCACTCCCTAGATTTCCATCTTGCCATATTTTTGTCTTCAGCTTCTTCTTCCCTCTATTACAATGGAGGAAGAGAGGGAACTGGTTATCAATCCAGGTGCTATCTGACAGAAACTCAACCCTCACCCACTAAGGCACAGCTGCTATCTTCCCATCTATTTTTTGGCATAGTAAAGTGCATATTAACTTCTTTCATTTCTCAAAGTCAGCAATGTCTTTTATCTGCCTAAATGCAGTCAGATCGCATTCTTTAAAATTCACTCATATTTCAGGTAGAAAACCTTCTCAAGCTTCAGACCTTATTCATAATCAAACAAGATGCAGGAATTCACTAGGAATTCATGAAGTAAGTCATGTGTCTAGATTTTTCTACTGATGTAACTGTGAAAGTTGATGGATACTTAATATTCATACAGTTTCCCTCATATAGTTTATTTTCTTTCTATAAAGACAGTTTAGATTTGCTTTGTAAGATTTAATAAATGTGGTACATGTATTATACATTCATTTAAAGCACTAAGCAGTGGCTTAGGGGAGACCTTATCGCTGTCTATAACTACCTGAAAGGAGGCTGTAGTCAGGCGGGGGGGGGTCTCTTCTCTCAGGCTCCCAGTGACAGGATGAAAGGACACAGTCTTAGGCTGTGTCAGGAGAGGTTTAGGTTGGGTATTAGGAAAAACTTTTTCACAGAGTGATTTCCCATTGGAATGGGCTGCCCAGGGAGGTGGTGGGGTCACCGTCCCTGGATGTGTTTAAGGATAGGTTGAATGAGTGTGTACTTAGTGACATGATTTTGATGGTTTAGATGATGGGTTGGTGTTGGTTAGGTCAATAAGATAGGTAATAGGTTGAACTTGATGCTCTCTATGGTCTTTTTTAACCTTGTTCATTCTGTGTAATTCTGTGTATGGCAAAACTATCAAACAAACACAGTTATATGATATGAATTTTTACACTAGCAGAAGATGCCTTTACAACTGTGGGCCTAGTTATTGTTACTGTCCTGGACAAGATGCCCTGAGGTGGTTATTTTTACGATTCATTATTTATTTTCTTGTTACTGTTATTAACTTTAAATAGATAACTTTACAACTGTTTACTCCATTTTATTAGGACATTATATTTTTATTACTTTATGATTCTTTATTTTTATTGCCATAATGCAAATGACTTGCATTGCAAATATTTTCATTATCAGTGAAAATTGCAAGGAAACAGAGGTCTTCAGTCACCATTTTTAAAAGAATACCATACACTGTTACCATACACTGTCCTTGCTAAATTGAAAGACTCCATATACACTGAACCAAAAAGTACCCAGGGCAAATACCAAATTTTCAACAACCTTGCCAGAATAATCCATCAACCTGTGTTTATTTTGCATATAATGTCAAAGAGATAATTAAAAGTAATCTGATTCCATCCCTTGAGATGATGATCTAATAAAACAGTAAACTCCTATCAAACTTTCATGCATTACATATCTTTATTATTACCTTCTCTGCATCATTACTTCATCTGTGCCAAGTGAGGAAACAAACTGAGTACTATGCAAAAACTTCTATTTTTATGAAACATGTCTCAAGCCTGATATTTCTTTTTTATTCTGCCAAATGTACTTTATTTTTAAGAAAGCCACTGACTTGGTTCCTGTTTCCTGGACATAGCTCTTTTTTCTTTTTTCTTTTTTTTTTTTTTTTTTTTGGTTTAGTTTTGGTCTGAGTTTGGTTTGGTTGGGTTTGTTTTCTTTTTTAATTGATGACAACTCGGAATATGCCTTTTCTTTGACAAACTGTACATTTTTCCTGATTTGGGATGATATTTCAGGTACTTCCTGGCCTGCATGATTTATTTATCTCCCTTTCAAAACCAGATGGTGCCCAAGGACTTCTCACATTCTCCTTTCCAGGAACTATCCAGTAAACTGGTTTTCTGGGAACTGAATGATAGCAAGGCTGATTTGGTTTATTGACTTCCTTAATGATCTAGAGGATGGGACTCAATGCACCCTCAACAAGTTCACAGGTGATAGAAAACTGGAAGGAACAGTCACTAAAACAGATGAGTGCACCATCATTCAGAGGGACCTCTGTAGGTTGGAGAAATGGGCTGACAGGAATATCACAAAGTCCAATAAGTGGAATTTCAAAGTCCTGCATCTGGGGAACTTACAGAATCACAGGAATCATTTGTGATGGGTTGGTGGGGTGTCACCCAGGTGGAAATCACCTTTGCAGAGAAGGACCTGGGCTCCTACTGGACAAGGAGTTGAACATGAGCAAGGAATGTGCCCTTGCAGGAAAGAATGACAATAACATCATGGTTGCACTAGGAAGAACATTGCCAGCAGGTTTAGGTGGGTGATCCTTCCTCGCTGTTTGGCACTGCTAACACACATTCGGAACACTGTTTCCAGTTCTTGGCTCTCCAGCACACGACAATTGGACATACTGGAGCAGGTCCAGTGCAAGGCAGCAAAAATCATTAGGGACTGGGGTATGTGATATATGAGAAGACAGTGAGAGTGCTGTTCAGTCTGGAGAAGAGAAGGCTCAGGAGGATTGTATCAATGTCTATATCAATGTGTATGGCTGATAGGGAAACTAGAAAAGGCAGCGTCACACTTCTCAGAAGTGTCCAGTGAAAGGACAAAAAGGAACGGGCACAAAATGAAATACAAGAAATTCCATTTAAACCTGCGAAGAAGCTTGCTTTTTTTTTTTTTTTTGTGATGGTGGTTGAAAACTGAAACAAGATACATAAAGGTATTGTGGACTGTCTGTCGATGGAGAGATTCAAAACCCAACTGACAATGCTGGTCAACTTGCTGTAGTTGAATCTCTGTTAATCTGAGGTGATTGAACTAGATAATTTTCAGAACTCCCATTCAACATTAGTCATTCTATTACATTGCTGAAAGTAAATTTGAATTCATAAGTGAATATTTTCTTAACATTTATGGCCTCTACTAGAGAACAGATTCATTGCCCCACATCCCAATAGGTGTATTTGTAGATACTGAAGTGATCAGATGTTGACCTCAGAGTTATGTTAGAGATTAAATATCATAGGATTCAGACCATTACATAAACTGAAAGGTTTCTAGAATCCATAACCTTTTAAGCTATCAAATAAACATATTCCATTTTGAGTTGTGATTATGCTTCCTAATGTTCTTCTAGTTAAAATACAATGATATGAAAGGCACACAGCTGAATTTTAGCACATCTGTCATTCACTGTGTACTTTATTCTGCTGCCTAGAAATCCTCCTGATTGCTATTTATTTTAACATCTAAGTGAAGTAGTCAATTTTCTGTCTCCTGCTACAGTTCCTTTTTGCATTTCCTTTTGTGACTTTACAATAGACTTTCATGAACAAAACCACACATGAAAAAAGAAGAAAATAAATATAAACCTACATAATCGATCTATTGTTATGCAGCAGCACTGAAACACACACTGAATTAAATCATGGATTTATCTAATTTGAATACAGTTTTAGTATTTTAAGTCCCTAGTAGATTTTCTCCCCTTTATCAATGCCTTAAATCTTAGATTGTTTGACATCTACAAATGCTCAGGGATTTAGAACTCTGCACAAGAACAACCTGTTAGTTCCTATGCACAGCACCCACATTTGAAGCATACTTTAAAGTGTTTTGTCAAATAATTTCTCCTTATGTAACTGAAAAACTCTGTGAAAACTGTCATCATGTCTTTCATATTATTGCTTCTCTGGAACAGTCCAAGTATTTAAAATCATATTTGGAATTATTTGAATAGCAGCAGGAAAAAGAAAAGCAACTTAGAGTGTTGTGCATTTAATTCATCTAGGTGAGAGCTAGTGGGACCACACAATGACACAATGAAGTAAGCTTCTCTCTTCTATGTGAGCATCTGTTTGGAATTCCACTAACTAAAAGGCTTCTTTCTCATGCTATTCAAACTCAATTTCCGATATGCAAATTTCATTGGTCTTCTATAATTTCGAGAGCAGCCACAAATTTTTTTCTTTCTTTCTTTTTTTTTTTTTTTAAGCCAAACTCTGCAATGCAGCATGTCCAGTGTCAAATAAATTGTCTATTGTCTCAAAACTGATGAAGAGGACAATTATACCAGTAAATGGGGAGTGGGAGAAAGGCATGGGTGGACAGAATATTCTAGTATGCATATTCTACTGTCACAGAGGTTTTTATAGTTCTGTGGTTTTGATATTTAATTATTTACTCTCTCTTCAAGGCTTGTCAAAATGGATACATTACAGTGAAGCCCTCCAATTGAAAGGATGTACATATAAGAGTCTAAATAAAAATGTTTCAAACAAATTTAAAAGAATTCCAGAGACATATTCTGACAAAAAAATCCTAAGAGACTACATAGAATTTTTATGTGGTGGAGTCTTTAGTTCACACATTTTGAAAAAAAATGGAGCTCAGTTGTGGCTTTTCAATTTACAAGGAATATAATTAACTCAAAATGAATCTTAATGAAAATTTTATACTCTTCTATGACCTCTGCTTCCATTTATCCTGAATGTATATTATTCAGTTACTATGGACCTTTTTCAAATAGGTCCCACTTAATTAATTAGCCTAGTATATCATACATAAAACCAAGCATTCAGTATTGTAAGGCCATCATCCACAAAAATAAAGCACATAACAGTATCCTCTGTTATTTTCAGGGAGATAATTTTATTTTGAATATCTTCAAGCCTAATAGTTCAGTAAAGGTGATTTTTTAAGTTTTGACTAGGATTCACATATAAAATTTTTTACATCTCAGAAATACATTAAAGTACTTTCAAATTATTAAAACTTATTCACTGTCTCATTAAAGTTAAAATGTTTTTAATGGCCATAAAGCTGTTTCTCAGAATAGGAATATAGGATTTTACTTTCACTTTTGATATAGTCTTCATCACGGTATATGATTGCCCTGTACCACTCATGCAGGCACTTATATTCTCCTGTATAAATTATAGATATAACATGAATGTGTGTATATAGAGTGGATGTGAGATTTTAAAGCTTAAATGAAAGAATCTTTATAACATCACTGTAAGGCAGCAATTGAAATGATTCATTATATATATTAGTTTATAAAAAATGCAAAGAGCAGAAAGGAATTTTTGAATGTTATGAAATATTACATTTCACCCAGAAGTGAAAGCATAGAACTATGATTTATTTATTTGCATTAGTGCTTAGGATTTCCAGCCATGAAGACCCTACAGTGTTAGGTGCTAATTAAACAGAGAGCTGGTCCTCATCTCACACATATAGAACAGAACAGAATAGAATGGAATGGAACAGGAAGGGAGGGAAGAGATGTATTTCAGTTGGAAGGGACTTACTATGATCAACTAATCCAACTGTCTGACCACTTCAAGGCTGACCAAAAATTAAAATGGGCATCTCTCCAGTGTTTGACTACCCTCTTGGTAGTAAAATGCTTCTAATGTCTAGTCTAAACTTCTTCTGGCACAGCTTTGAACCATTCCCATATGTCCAGTCAGTGGATTCCAGGGAGAAGAGCTCAACGCTTCCCATTTGTCTCAGCCTCCTTCCCTCTATACTATACAAGACCAAAGTTTTCAGTCATTACTTTCACCAGCTTTGTTGCTCTCCTCTGGACACCCTAGAAGACCAACAAATCCTTTTGAAACTGTGAAGCCCAGAATTGCACAGAGTATTCAAGGTGAAGCCACACCAGAACTGAATACAGCAGGGTGATCTGCTCTTGAGGCTGACTGGTGATGCTGTGTTTGATGCACCACAGGGTGTGGTTTGCCCTCTGAACTTCCAGGGCACACTGCTGACTAATACTGAGCTGCTGCCAACCAGCATTGCCAGAACCCTTTCTTCTGGTCTGTTTTTCAGCCGCTTCTCTCTCCATTTGTACTTGTGCTCAGCATTGCTCCATCGTGGGTGCACAATGTTGCATTTGGACTTGTTAAATTTCATCTAATTAATCATTAATTACCATTAATTATTGTCCTATACACCAATATATCTAGATATTTCTGCAAGGCTTCATTTCCTCAAAAGAGTCAACAGCACCTCCTAGTTTGGGATCATCAGAAAACTTGTCAGTGGTATAATCAACTCCAGTATCCAGAACTGAAACCTGGAACTGAAACCTGAGGAATATCATTGGTGTCACTTGAGCTGTACACTTCTGCCAGTTATTCACACATTGTATCATGAACCCACAGCAGAATGCTGTGAGTTTCAAAAGCCTTACTAACATGCAAAAAAACTGCACCACTGACTTCCCTTAATCCACTAGATGGGTGACCCTACAATAGAAGGAGAACAAATTAATTACACAGAACTTTCCCTTTATGAACGCATAAACTTTTGTATAATTTTTTCAAGGAACTCCAGTTAAACTAACAGATCTATAGTTTGCTGCATCTTCTATTACACCCTGGAATAATATTGTCCAGCTTCCAGCTAGCAGAAATCTCCCCAGACTCCTAAGACCTTTGGGTGGTGATTGACAGGGTTCTGCAATAACATTTGCCAGTTCATTTAGAACTCTGAGATGAATCTCATCAGGACCCATGGACTTGTGAAAATTCAGCTGATACCTTCCATTTTCAGTGTCCACAAATAGGAAGTATTTTCTTTGTTCTTCTCTTCCCCCCGCCCCCCAAAACAGATATTTAGACACTCATCTTACTACAAAAAGCTCTATTGAATAGTTTTCACAACTCCATCTATATTTCAAGAGCTGCAAACAGCAAAAGCAAAGATTTTTTTGTTCATACTATATCTATTAGTCCCAAAATTATAGTACCATTTGAGCAAATTAAAAAAAAAAAAACCTGCAACTTTTCTAAACAAGTCAGTAGTACATGCATATGTAAAAATAGTAAGAAACTGTTCAAGAATTTCGATAGTTTTCTGTATAATGAAAAATTTGTTCAGATAATTTCATTTATTATTTGGTTATAATTCATATTTTAAGTCATGCAAGTAGTCCTTCAGATCTATTAAAAAAAAATACAATGGCATCTATACTGCCTTTGTTTGGTGCACTTCGGGCTAGATGCAAAACCATTTGAAGGCAATTGAAAACTTCTATTTTCTGGGGATTCTGTGGGCAGGGTAAATGATGTACCATTTTGCTCACTGCTTGTTCAAACTGGAATAGAGCTGGCATGCTTTCAAAATTTGTCCCATAGTGAGTATCATAATGAAATGTTCTGTTCAAACTACACTCAGTATTAATATTACTAATTTAAAGTTTCAGATATGAGGTGTGGTAACAGGAAAACTCAACAGTCATTTTCTATCTCGTGCTCCATCTTCGCTATTTTCTTTTGCTGTCCATGAATTTATTAAGAACTGAATTATCAGAGTGGGAAAACAATTCTGATTGACTTCAATAATGATGATACAGCAGCAGTCAGCCGTACAATACTGATACCGGCACACGGCATTAAAATTTTAACCACTGAAGATTGTTTTGTGGAGCGAAGCACCCTGACATAACATTTTACATGCATGGCACAAAGATGACAGAAGACATCAAAAAAGACAATATGTATCTTTCTCCATATATATATTATATACATTAGCTATGTATTTCATCTTTGTAGCAGCACAGAGGTGAGAAATATTGTAATCATTCGAGCTTTAATTTCTAATCTATTTTTTTGTATCTGGCTAGACAGAGACAGAAAGATCAGAGAATAACTGGAGTTATTTCTGTTGCTAACAGGTGCCAAAGGTAACATTACATAACATCTTGGAGAAATGCCTCAGATGTGGACTTTCCATAGATTAAAAAAGCAATTTCATACAGCTCAACTTCCAGGGTGAAAATCAGGAGTCAACCACCGTCCATTCAAGGATATCTAATTTATACAATCTGCTGAACCCTTTATCCCTAAATTATGGACAATGCAACCTACTGTGTGGTAAACATTTTATTTCTTCTCTTAGAGATGTACAATATTCTGTTTAATTTCAGTTTAAAGTTGAGTCCATAAAGACAATGAAAATAAAAAGGTTCTTTTTTTCTCTAGCAGCAGTAAGTACAGTGAAATATCACCTTGAGTGCCACTGAGATGTTAAAAAGCAGCTGAGGCCCTGGCTGTCAAATTTTGGTCACCGAAATTTAAATAAACCAGAGTGGCCCAGGGAATACTGTTTTATGCTGGCTGGAAAACTCAAAGTGCCTCAAAAGCCTCTCAAGGCTAAAAGTTAGGGAAATGTGATGTTTTTAGTGCAGTAGTTTCAATAGGTTTTTTTCAGCTAAAAGCTTTTATTTGCATCTTTTATTTATGACAATTAAATTACTTATTAATATGGAAGACTAATGCAAACCACAGCATATGATTCACTTTTTCTAATTAAGGATAAAATTTTTTGAAAGGGAAAAAGAAATGATAATGGCAGTTTTTACACCCCAAAGTGCTTTAAGATAGATATAGAATAAATGAGTAGGAGTGTTTTGCTTCCATAAAGAGAGTTGCCAACAGATTGTTCAATTAATTTGCCACATATCTTGAAATCAGGTGTCTTCAATATTTACTTGCTGTAGCTAGAGAAAACATGTCATCATTAAGTATGTCTGTACTTTCATCCTGAGAATGATCTGAAGGTTATGTTTGTTATCATTCAGACATCAAAACTAGAAGCACAGACACATGGAACAAATAGCTTTCTCATACCCCAGTAAACTGTTTAGGATATAATTATTAATATACTAAGTGTCTGACAATTTTTCCAGTCATGCTCCATACAGATTATTCTCTGGTATGCTTCCAGAAACCATCTCAGTTAAGTCAATGGTGTGTAAGGTAGTAAATGTGGGAATAGTCCATATTGCCAATGTACTCATTTTGTCTGGTACAGTTAATTTTCTTCACAGTAGTTGATATGATGTTATGTTTTGGATTTGTGACCAGAACAGTGTTGATAACAAAGGGATTTTTTTAATTATTACTGAGCAGTGTTTACACAGGGTCAAGGCCTTTTCTGCTCCTCACACCACTCCACTAGAGAGGAGGCTGGGGATGCATGATAAGATGGGAGGGTACACAGCCCGGAAAGCTGATCCTAATGGAACAAAGGAATATTCCACATCATATCATGTTATCTCAGCAATAAAGTCTGGGAAAAGAAAAAGCACGGGGAGTGGGATAAGGAAGTGGCATACACATGGTGTTTGTCTTCCCATGTCACTGTTAGGCATGAGGGATCCCTGTTTTTGTAGAGATGCTTGGACACCTGCTTGCCGATGGGAAGTGGTGAAGTAATTGTTTTGCTTTGTTTGTGTGTGCAGCTTTTGCTTATTCTTGATGCCCTAAAGGGTATGCTTAATATTTTGTAGAATTCACTTTAGCTAGATAACTTGGAATATTAAGGTCCAGAAGAGCCTGTGTTCCAGTGTGTTTGCATTCTTGTGTGTAGGTAAGTGGGGTACAAGACAAAACACAGAGTTAGGCTTCCAGGCCTACTAGAGGCTGGAGATAGGTGGGGTTAGGTAATAAGGGACAATTCTGTTGGATGTTGAGAGAACATCCAACAAAACATCCAATTAAAGATGAACTTTAATTGGATAGTATGGGAGATGGGCACTCAAAATGTTACAAAAATGGAGAGATTGTCATGATTTTCCTCTTTGGATCACCAGGCATTGACCAGTAAAGCTGCTTCTCCCCTTCACTCCGTGTTTTTCAATTTTTTATCTGTCACCCTTAAGGTATCACGCTATTAAACATGCTTTATCTCAACCCACAAGTTTTGCCACTTTTATCCTTCTGATTCTCCCCCTTGACTCACTGCAGGGGAAGTGAGTGAGAAGCTGTGTGATGCTTAGGTGCTTAGTAGGGTTAATTCATGAAACCCAAGTACATTAAGAAGTGCTCTTTTACTGAATATTTTCCAAGTGTTTCTTGAGTTGGGTATACTAGCTGTATATAACAGGTGCATATCAGTGAAAGATGAACATTAGAAAATAAAAGCAGAAGGTGATGTCTAAAGCAGAGGCAATTCATAAAGAAAACATGAAAGGGCAATTACATACATTGAAAATAACGTACCAAAATAGAAGTGTGAACTTCAGCTCAAGGGGAAGAAGCTGTAGGTGAAAAAGGGAAAGTAGATCTGATAGCAAGATAAGGATGGAACTGTTAAAGACTTCCTAAAATTCTAACTGATGTCTAAGAAAGGTCTGCAAGTGTAAAAATGCCTCAAGCTTTGGATCCAATTGTCCTCTCCTACTTAATATTTAAGCTTCCTTATGAATTCAGTAATTGATTCCTGGCAAATAGACTTTTCTTCTTGGCCACTGTTCTTCAGAGGATTTACCTGTTTGTTTGTTTTTATTAGGTGAACAAAATTGAAAAAAAATCAGAAATATTTTTTTCAAAACAAATGTCAAATGATTCAGGTACTTGTGGAAAATACTGTTGTTTTCTACAGATACTGACTTTTGAGATTTATATCTCCCTGAGTGTCATATCTTTAGGGCAAGTTTGATACAGACCACTCCAGATATATGACGTATTGAAGTACTGCACAGCTTGCAAATGTCTCAGGAGGAATCATTCTGTCCCAGGAAGGTAAAATCATCAGAGATTATATGTATAATGCTTCAGTACTTATGTTTAATTTAACTTAAACATCACATAATAAAATTATATAAGTTGATTTAACTCACGGTTTTGTAACGAGAATATTAAGTTTTCTGTGTGCTTACATTTCCCTGTTTGGAGAAATTCAAATAAAAGTGCAAGTCACAGATACACAGAGGCAGATACAGTGGACTCAGCCCAAGCTCAGGACTCAAGGCAATGTGAAAGCACAGTCTTTGCATGTTCAGGTACTCCATCATTACTGGAAAATTTGCATTTGCGTTCTTCTAGGATGTTTCTTTTCTTCAGGTATTCTTTTTGCCTAAACCTAGATTTATTACACAACTTTTAGCTCCACACATGAGACTATGATACTTGGGTTTATTTCCAGCAGGAAGACATAATGTATGTCACCTTAAGTGAACATAAAAAACTCTGACCTCTCCTCACTTCACTTTTTTTCTTTTTTTTTTTTTTTTTTTTTTTTTTTTAATTTTTTCCCCCTCGTCTTTTTTTCTTCTTCCTNGCCCACCTGTCTTCTTTGCTTCCTCATCTACTGGCTGCTACTATTTTGAAAGCAGAAGATATCTATATATCGGATTATCTGCCTGCTTCTTTTTTAACTATAATCACATTTTGTGTGCCAAAAGTTGGGATTTTTTCCCTAACTATTTATTTTTCTCCAATAGTTATTAAAGTGCTTCATGAGCTGGATTTTTGTTTGTTTGTTTTGGTTATTTCTGTTTGGGTTTTTTTAAACTATTCATTGTTATTGTGGGGAAATATTTACTGATAAGAAAATATCTCATGGCCCCCAGCCTCCTGTGGTGGTTTGGCTTTGGCTGGACTGTAGGTGGCCCCCACAGTCATTCTGTCACTCCCTTTCTTAATTGGACAGGGAGGAGAAAATAGAGCAAAACGCTCATGGGTGGAGAGACAGAGAGATCACCTACTGATTACTGTCACATGCAAAACAGATTCAACTTAGGAAAATTAATTGCATTTGTTAGCAATCAAATCACAGTAGGATAATGAGAAGCAAAATGAAATCTTAAAAACACCTTCTCTCCACCGTTCCCTTCTTCCTGGGCTTAATTTCATTCCCAATTCTGCACCTCTTTCACTCCTACAGCAGATCAGGGGATCGGAAATGGGGATTATGGTAAAGTTGCCACATACTGTTTCCACTGCTTCTTTCCTCCATGAACTTCTCCAACATGAGTCCTTCCCACAGGCTACAATTCTTCAGGAATTGCTCAGTCATGGGTCACTTCCACAGGATGCAGTCCTTCAGAAACAACCTGTTCCAGAGCAGGTCCCCAGTGGGGTCAAAAGTCATGTCAGCAATCCTGCTCTAGCATGGGGTCCTTTCTTCACAGGGCCACAGGTCCTGCCAGGAACCTGCTTCAGCATGGGCTTCCCATGGTGTCACAGCCTCCTTCAGGCATCCATGTGCTCCAGTACAAGGTCCTCCAGGAGCCACAGGTGGATCTGTGTTCCATCATGGACCTCCATAGGCTGCAGGGGAATCTCTGGTCCAGCATCTGGAGCACCTCCTCCCACTCCTTCTGCACTGACTCTTGTGCCTGTAAGTTGTTTCTTTCACATATTCTCACTTTTCTCTTCCCTGGCCACAGTTTTCTTCTGCGCAATAATATTTTTTCTGTCTTAAATCTGTTGTCTCAGAGGTGCTACCTCCATCACTGATGGGCCTATCTTTTGCCAGTGGCAGATCCATCTTGGACCTGGTAAAATGGGAAGATAATCAATAGCTTTTTCCTTTACTCAGACAAAATGTTTGTTGAATCTAAGTTAAATGCTTATTACAGACAATTTTTACTATTTTAAAATATCTGAGTTAATAAATTACTAGTATTTACAGATTGACATTTTCAATTTTGATTCTTATGAATGTTTATTACAGATGTTATTCTTAATTATCAAGGAAGCTGACCTTGCCTCTATATCTATCAGTTTCTCTTATTTGCAATATTTATGTTTAATATTGATTCCTATTCTATACATTGTTCTGTTGTCCAGCTTCATTAATTAACCTAAGTGGAACTGGTGTGATCAGTTTAATTGTATCAAGCAAGAAAGATGGGAAACATCCTTTCCTTTTTTATAGCAAGAGAAAAGGAAGAGACAAAAAATATCAATTCCTAACTAACTCTGGTGCAAATGGTCTAGGCTGTTCAGTTTTAGAAAAAAACTCCAACAAACCTAAACAATAAAAATCTGGGACAAGTATTCACAGTATTTTAAAATATAATGAGGAAATAAATAATTGTCCATAAACATTCTCCAGGTCCAAGTTATATCAAAGGAACTTAACTTTTCCTCTGTGACACAATTCCAGGCCTCACGAGTAAGGTTGTGAATAGAGCAATAACTTCTAGGATCTGGCTCAAGAAAGAAGAAATACATCAGCCTTCAGGCTGCTTTATGTGGTTCATTGGTCAAGTCTATCCTCAGTATTCTTAGGGACCTGTTAAATGGAGGAAAATCATAACTTTTCTCACTTCTTGTCTATTCAGCACTTTTAGCTCTATGAAGAAGAGTCCTGATGCAATGGCGATATGTTTGTCACTCCATTAAGGTAATAGGTTTGTGGACCGTCCTCATTCTCACTCATAATTTTAGTAAAGATTTAATAAATTGGTCTATTTATGAAGATGGAAAGTAATGTTGATTCATGTCTGCCTTATCCAAGTCTAACATTTTTAATGCCAAAGCAACCACTTAATTTGCCTATTAGAATTGCAGCTAAGATTGTTTAAAAAAGGAAAAGTAATAAAGTATTCTTATTTTCAGATACTTAGTTCTCAGTATATCCTGAAAATATAGGAAAAGTTTTATGGCTACCTTAAAACTGGTAGAGAAAAACATGTGAAATTATTACTTTCTTTTGAAAATTTCACTGATCTTTCATACTACTTTTTATAAATAAGATTTTTATTCAAGTGTATATACATCTGTAGACTCAGATCTTGCTACTGCTTGCTATTTTGTCTGTACAGCTTTACATGTGCAAGGAGAATTTTAGTTTTATTTGTGTATACCTACCATTAAAATACTCTTCTGCGCGGTAAAATTAAATGCACAAGTGTCTGAGAAAGCAGAAAGGCGGAGACCACAAGATGAATTCCCTGACTAGTCAAAAACCTATTTCCACAGTACTTGAAATCTGTGTGAAGAATTTTTCCTTTTCAGTTCACTTGAGTCATGAGCAATTAAAAATAGAAATCTATAAAGGAAAAGAGGGCAAACCTGCATTTATTGTATTTGCATTACTAAAACACAGTAAAAGCTAGATGTAATAAAACCCACTAAATTATTCTTCTTAGAAATAAGTGCATACCACATAATTTTAAACAACAGACCAAATAAATAAATAAATAAATAACAGAAACCTGACATTATATTATGCTGTGAAATTCAGCATTTTTTCTAACATAATCACTTTTTCATTCAAAGTGATCCCACAGTCTACAAAGCCTTTTTAATAATTACTGCTGTTTCTCATATAAATTCCCTCTAGAGCTACAGCTGCAGATTAAACTTAATATTCCCAGCTCTGTAGATGTTATTTGACTACTTCCCCTCCTTTTCCCAGCTCTTTCAAACTGTCTATTGATTTACCATGATTGCTGACTTGAAATGGTTATATATATGGACTCTCTCATGTACCACTCACATAAATGACATGTTCACTGTTCTTTCTAAAAACTTCATTCAATCACTTAATGCCCTCTCTTCCCAGGAAGAAAGACATAATTTCCTTTTTAAAATATGGTGATTTTGAGGATTTTGGTTTTCAAGATCTCTCTATGACTCCTATGATATCTGCAGACAAAATTTTGTAATACCTAAAGACACGAATTTCAAAAGATCCCATAAAAGTTAGGTGTGAATTCCAGACCTCAATGAATATTTATTTTTCTTTTGCACCTTTGAAAGCAGTAGCTAAAGAAAAATGCTAAAATAAATTCCATTAGTTAACCATAAAATTATGAATTTTAAGTCTGTTACACATACATAAATATAAAAGTAAAAAATCTCCCATTGGACTGACTGAATTTTCAAACTTCATGTGTTTCAGTTTACTTAGCTGGGCCATGAACAACCAGAATATGATGTTATAATTTAGACAGGGTTATTTTTTGGTAGCATTTCTTAAAAAAAAAAACCCAAAGAACAGATTCATTATATTTAAGGAACAATTCAAATGCTTGTTTTGAAATGGTTTCCATTTTCAAAGCAACCATTTAAAGTCTTTTCAGCAGACAAAAGATTTGGACAGGTTTTTGCGTTTAAATACACACATTGCATTACAAGTTGTGTAAGCAATTTTTTCATATGCTGTTTATACTTACTGTCCTCTTACCATAAATTCATTTCTAACTTTTATCATGTTTTCAAATCTAATTTTCTAAGTAAAATTTCTTTGGCCCTCTAAGGGATTTCTGAAATTTATTTTTATCTATAGTTAGGCACAGCATACTTGCAGAAATACAGATTTTGTTCATTAAAAAAGAAAATATTTGAAAACTATGTATAAATTAGCATGTGCTATAAGATCCTGATTCAAAGCCTTTTTAGACAAAGCCAACTGGTACAAGGACAACAACTACTTAACTCTCCCAGTCTGGTGTATGTCACTTTAGAGACTCTCCCCTAGCACTTTGGAGAAAAAAATGTGTGAAAATTCCCACTTCAGGGGTTTGGTACTCAAACGTCATTCCCCTACTACTAACAGTATCTTACTAGACTAGGCCATTGGATAAATTATGGACACCGGTGTTTTACTACTTTGAACACTCGAAATTTGTGAGTTCTGAAAAACCTAGAATTCAGGAACAGGCACATGCTCTGACCTGATGATGTAGCTGCCTTCATAAAGTAATACACCATCACATTCCAGTGTTTTTGTTTTCTGCTTCACCCTTCTAACTTTGGCGTTGCACATTAAGTACTTCTGACAATTTTCAAAATTAAAGTTACTGCAGTGATCTACATGCTACTGTTTGTTATTGTACATTTCTTTCCTTTTTAACAGCTTCCTGAGACTATTGTTGGCTTTGTTGTTGTTTTTTTCATAGCTTTTAATCTAACTGTATATAAGCCCACCCCAGGGCATGGCTGAGCCCCTCAGCCACAGGTAGGTGTGAGAGCCCCGGGGAAAGCCTGAGTCAGGGAGGGAAAAACGCTGACGGGCAGCCAGGGCTGAGTGAGGGGAATTGTGTGAGAAACAGCCCTGCGAGCCCCGAGGGCAGAGCGGGAGGAGGGAAGGAGGAGCCCTGGGCATCGAAGTGAAAATTCCTGTGCAGCCTTGGGAGAAATTCCCACTTCCCATTAAGTGTCCCTATCCTGCCTTTCCGGTACCATTCTTCTTTTTCTGAGAACAATTACCAAGCCTTCTCCAGGCTCCTTCCTTCCTGTATACCTAGTACCTGGACAGGCAGCTTCCATGACAACATCTCAATACTCAAATTTCCTCAGTCCAATATTGTCAGACTCAGGTAAGTCAATGTCTTTATTTTTCAGCAGCTACGCAAATTTGGGATGTGAGAAGAAGTAAATAAGTGCTCATTGTTGGTTAAAAAGTAATTTCTGAGATTACTGGTCAAAATGCTTCTACTTTTACCACTGAAGAAATTTCTTTAATCTTCAGGAAAGGTGTTCCCTTCCTTGGAGTTCCTTTGCAACTGTGTCTATTTTTAATCTCTGTTGGCATTTACTTCTTCCTGCACTTCTTTTATTTTAAATTTCTTCCCTGGATGACTGCTTTTTTAATATGCCAAATCTCTACAGATAACAGAATGCTGCAACTATTTTTCAAATTATTTATTGTGCCAGTCATTCCACGAATGACATGAATTTTTGCTCACCTTGAGGCAGTAACTTGCTTAAACCACTCAAATGTTGAAATGTATCTGTACTCTTTATGTATTGTTGTAGTAGTAATTGGAGTCATCTGAGGCTCTCAATGGTCACTAGAATTAGAAGCTAAATAATCTAAAATTAGACTATAAAGACATTTGTTTACATCTGAATTTAGATTAAGTATTTTAGACATGTCATTTTGATGTGATTAAATTCTTCTAAATGTCTGAGAGGGTCTCAGGCATATTATGCTGCAAGGTCTGATTTTATTCATTCATCCCTTCTCTGTCTTCTACCTGAACATGTGTCAAGAAAAATGAGGGAGGAGGATTTTAACTTTCTGGGTCATGTTATATCTCTACTCTGAACATTAGAGAAAAGTAGTTGTTCATAGTTACAGCAAATTCCTCATATAGCCTACTTTAATCCTTTCACATGATGTAAAAGTCTATTCAGATTTCACAATTAGAAACATAGCAAATTATGTGTAGGCATTCCAAAGAGAAAACAAATTTTTTGTTCTTTTGAACATATAAGTTATACATATCCTAATGATACCTTAAGGTTTCTTTGTATTTCCGGATTTTAGCATAGCTGCATGGTTTCTCACACTTAGGATGGTAGAAAATCTCTTTCTCATGGTCTGTGAAATGTTGTTTGATGTTCTTTTCAGGAAAAACAGGTTATAGCAATGAAATCCTTTTGGGGCATGAAACTGGAGGAAAATAACAAGATATGTGGTAGAGAAAGCAAAATAGAAGGTCCAAACCCCCCTGGAGAAGCTTCAAGGGGCAGTCCTGGGGGACAGGACGAGAGATGAAAGATTTGGAGATTAAATGTCTCCACTAGATATTATAATTGATTAGTATTGAGAAATGAATACTAGTGCCATGGTGGGTGTACACTTCAATGTACATTGTGGACCTGGAAGCATCCATTAAAGACCAGCTCTTTATCCTTATCGGGAAAGTTTTTCCTTTCTTTCAGACATCACTTTGTAGACATCTACTTTAAATTAGACTTTAAAACACTACCTTAAATAAGCTGTCAGCAAACAGTTAATATTTTGTCTGTTTTCACAAAAGCAAAACAAATTACAGTAGAAAATGAAGACATTCAAGCCATTTACAAAAAACATTATACACAACTCACAACCAATTTAAGTAAAATGTCAAACTCAGAGCTAAAACAAGCATTCTATTTTCAATTATTTTGATGGCTTGGTTATTGATTCCTGATTTTGTGTGTGTGTTTGTGCAGACAAACTTATACACACATAAAAGGAACAATTTCCTATAACTTATCCTTATGGTACAAAAAAATCCGTAAGTAGAACTCTCAAATGAAAAAAAAAAAAAGAAGTTTAAAGATTACATCTCATGTCTTTTTAAAATTTATTTAAAGAAACCTCACAAAACGAAAACCTCCTCAAAGCTACTTAGATGAAAACTAATATTCTGTTAGCCTACTCAAATACATAGTTACAGAAAAATAAAGAAGTAGCTTGAAATTGTAAAAAGGTAGTATATAGTAAATTTTGGTGCTCTTAAATAATTAGTTAATGTTTTTACCTCTGAGTATTGTATATTTTCCTACTGGTGACATGCCAATTGATATGAAATCATACAATTTGCAGCTATGGATTAAATAAATAAAACAATCAAATTGTTCTTGACAAAATTCAGGTAGATATAATGAAGTTGAACATTATGTGCTATTATTGACAAAATTTTTATTTCATCTTCTTCTGATTGGCTATCTTACTGACCTCAGGCTCAAAAATCTATTTCAGCACCAAAACTGTAGTTGTTATTTGAATTTAAGATGCAGTAACTTTAAGTCATAAAGATAGAGCAGATGTAAAACTGGAGTAAACTTTTTTATAAAACGAAAAATTACCATGCATCTTTTTTAAAGTTATTAGTGGCATAGGTAATTAATTATAAAAGAATTTTATGCTAGATATAATTGTACATTGCACTGTTAAAACAAACAAACAAAAAAAAGGCAGTACTGTTGCCCCAAATATATGCATTCTAATGGATTCAGAATGTAAAAATATGAATCTCTCAAAAGTTATTAGAACCTTCTCTATGGTGTTTAGTCAGGAACAATATTTATTTTGGTCCTAAGGGGGCCTAGTTTTATATCAAATAATGCTGCAAGACATTATTATTCTTACTAATGCAATTCAGAACATCTGACATAAATCATCTCATTTTCCCTGGTGTATAAATGAAAAATACTGAATTCCTCTGAGTACTAAATGATAATACACACCTCCTGTTTGGAGATTAGCAGATCACATTCAGGAAAAAAAGCAAAGTGAGTAAGATTTTCATGTTCCGTACAGAATACAGGTGCATATTTTTTTCTTTTTTGTGAATTTATAAAAAGTTTTGTAAAACTCCTTTTATCACCTGCATGTTAATAACTAGCAGCGTGTGTGAAAATTCACCCTTTTTTACTGAGTTACTCAAAATTTGAGACAAACACTGCTAAGAAACTGAATCCCACTGGAATTATTCAATATGTTGTTCTGTTGTATCTTCTTTTTCCATAGTCCTGCCAGCTCCCCTCCCATGTTTATTTTCCCTATTGGATTCATGTTCCTGATTTCTAACTAGTTGTTATCTGTGATCTTTTGTGGCAGCCACAGCTGGATTGGTACATAGACACAATGTTGGAAGAAGATGCCTTACCCATTCGATACACTTGACACTTTGATGCACTCAAGAAGCAAAGAAAAAAAAAAAAAGAAGACCAGAAATGTTGTCCATCCTGAGTAAACCAGTCATTCTGTAACCAATTGCCAAACCCAGTATGTCCTGAATAAATAGGAAATGTGAAGAGATTGATTTGGTAAGTATCCTAAAATAATCCCATCCATTAGCTGTTTTTCTGCTATAATTATACAACAACAGGGTCAGTGAAATTTTGATCTTAGTCAACATTTAAAAATATGGTGGGTTTGCCTTTACAACATAGTCAATGCCTTTTCCCAGCTTAAGCTGCGCTTGTGAATGTAGGTATAGAGTCATACATTGAACAAATTGATCTGAATATACAACACTCTCAACGTCACTGAAAAAAACACAGTACATAGCAGTGTTTCTTTATCCTTTATTTTTTTTTTAGTCAGCTAAACGTATTCTGGCTGTTTTTCTTACAGAAATTATTAACAGTTCGATGGACAAGAGAAGTGAGGTTTTATACTAAAAATCTAAGTTTAATCTTGTCAAGCCCAGGAGCTTTTTTGAGCTTTAAGGTATTTAACAGTAGCTCTTGTTTCCTTAGTGGGTACTGGGAGATCTAACTCTTTGCTTTTCTCATAACCTAGTGCCAATTTAGGGAATACCTCTGGGTGAACCCCATTTCAGATTATTATAAAATAAAAACCTCTGTTTAAGCATTATTGTCCTTTTTTAAAAAAAAAAAACAAACAAAACAACAAACTCATTATCACTTTCTTTTCAGAATTTATTATGGTCATCTCATTATTATTTTTCTTGACATTTGAATACTTCCTAATAGTAAGTGTCTGGATATATGTAAACTTTTCAATAACCAGTAACATTTAAAGAAAAAGAAACTAATTGTCCTCATTCATATTTGGCATTTTATGCATATTTTGGGCTTCTCTTGATCAGTTAGTTGGGTTACCTTGTCATAAAAGGAAATCAGATTTGACAATCAGGACTTTTGTCTCATGAAGCCATGCTGGCTAAGACCGAGGACTGCATTGTCTTTCAGGTGTTTTTCAATACCTCCCAGAATAATCTTCTCCATAACTTTACCAGACACTGAAGTGACACTAACAGGCTAGCAGTTGCCAAGGTTAACTTTCTTGCCCTTTTTGAAAATTTGGACCTAAGTCTGGTTCCATTCAACTGGGACCTCTCTAAACCATTCAAAGATCATTGATAGAGGCCTCATCCATCTCTTTAAGTATTCTTGGAGGAATCTCACCAGGCTTCATAAATGTATACGGAACCAGACGGAGCAGCGGATTATTCACAACTTCAGAGTCAGCTGGGAGTTTATAATTCTCATAGCCATGGTCCCTCTTAGTCCATCATTGATGTTGAAGAGAAGCAAAGAAAGCATTAAACATCTCTGCCTTGCCACTGTCCCTGTTTCTGAAGTGACCATCCTCATCCTGTAAGGATGACCAAGGACATTTCTATACTGCCTATAGCCATTGAAGTATTTAAATAAACTCCTTTTATTGTCCCCATTTCTGGTCAGCTTCAACTCCAGCTGGGCTTTGGCCACACCAATTTTTTCCCTACAGTAACAAGCAGCATCTCTCTATTCCTCCCACATCACCAGCCCTTGCTTCCACTGGGCGCACACCTTCCTTTTTTTTTTTTGCCTTACTTCCAGAAGAAGACCCTGTATCGGTTTTTCTGTGGTCAGGTTTTGGTGGCAATGGGGGGGGGCTGAGGGAGAGGCTTCTTCAAGAAGCTACTGGAAGTTTTCCCCATGCCCAAGCTGGGCCAGCTGCTAGCCAAAGCCGGGCCAATCAATAATTAACAGAACACTTCTGCGATAACATATTTAAGAAAAAAAAAAATTAGAAATAAAGATAGCCGCCGAAAAAAACAAAGTGAAAGCTTATGAGCAACAACATAAACACCAAAATCAGTAAAAAAAGAAAAAAAAGAAATGCTTCTAGTGCCGGAGCTGAGATCCAGCTGCAGCCCATGGGGAAAACCATGGTAAAACAGCTGTCCCCCTGCAGCCCATGAAGGACCACAAAAGTACAGAGATCCACCTGTAGCCCGTAGAAAAGCCACGCCGGAGCAGGTGGATGCTAGAGAAAGCTGCAGCCCGTAGGAGACCCAAAGTGGAGCTGGGTCCTGGCAGGGGACTGTAGCCTGTGGGGAGAGGAGCCCACTTGGAGTAGGATTCTCCTGTTAGGATGCGTGACTCATGGGGCCCACGCTGGAGCAGCCTGTGCCTGAGGGACTGCACCCTGTGGAATATCAGCCATGTGGCAGCTGTGGGTGAAGGGCTGCTGCCCATGGGATGGACTCTCGCCAGAGCAGTTTGTAAAAATAACTGTATCCTGTGAAGGATGGACCCCATGGAATGCGACTGGAAAGACTCCTCTCCCCAAGCAGCGGCTGAGAACAGCAGCTGACCACAGCAACACCTCCCCCCCCCACCTCGCCTTTTCCCTTGACCGCTGCAGAAAAATAGGTTAAATGTAAAAAGGAAAAAAAAGTGAAAGGTAAAAGGTGTCTTTTAGTCTCTCACTCTTAGCTCTGATCTTATTAGTAATAAATTTGATTATTATTCCCACATAAAGTCTTGTTTTGCCTGTAACGGTGATTAAAAAAAAATCTGCTGCAGTCCTTATCATAAATAACGAAACCGCTCGTTATATTCTCTCTCTCCTCTATAGCTGGGCAAAGGGAAGTAAAAAAGTGGCTGTAGTGGGCCCCTGGCACTCAGCTCGGGTTAAACCACTACAGACCCCTGCTCAGCCAAGCAGGCATTCTGCTTTTTCTGCTGGACTTCCAACATTTAAAATTGCAGTAATACTAACTGAGCAGTCAAAAAATAATGATAGCAATGTCCATTATCTTGAGGTGAGACCATATTAAGAAATTGATCAAGAAATCTTGGTGAATTCAAGTACAAATATTTTTTATGAAGTCTGAAATTTTGTAATGTCAGCTAGCATACTTTCTACAACAAACTGAACATTCATTTATATCTGTCTCTCATACCTGTCATAACTGCCTTGCTGTCACATTCAGATCTGTCATTTTAAAATACTAGGATAGGAGATTAAATGGTGATTTTTTTTCTCTGATGATATACTCAAAATGACCTAGAGAACAAAACCAGAAATAAAAACATTCTTCTATAACATTAAACCAAAAAAAGGCAAAAAAATAAAAAAGGCAATAATTGGCAGAATTCAAAAGAAAGGGGTTTTTTTGATCAGTTTAGGCCCATTGTATGTAGAAATTAAACATTTAGTACAAATGCTGTGATAAAATAACTTACCGCTTTAAAACTTTCTAGATCTTTTTGTATAGGTTTTGTTTAAGTCCAGCTTTTGAAGGAAGCAGAGCAGGTAATCAAATATGGATTTTTAAAAATCTCAATAGTGAAAAAACAAGATTACTGATAAACAGCTCATTTAAGACCTTAAAATTCTATTTTAGATTAAGACTGAAGACACTTTGAAAATAAAATATTTAAACTAGAATGTACAACATCTTTGCATAGTTTCTTCTCCCATAAAATACAACTCTGAAATGCTTTGTCAGAACAAGGAAATCTGGACACATGATAAAAATGCTGTAAAAGACTTTGTATCCCTAAAAAACAAACATGAGAATCATGATGTCTCATCCAAGGTGTTTATTTTTAATGTGTTCCAGCAATTCACAGAAAAATAGGAAAAATAGAAACATGGACACAATGTGCTGTCTTCATCTTTCTTGCTGTTATAAACCTGCAGATGTTCACACCTCCATTGAAATACTGCAGATAGCTCAGAAGTCCACAGGAATAACTGAAGTTTTGGAAAACTTTTCTGTAACAAATACCTGAAGGACCTCAATCTTCTTAATTTACTAAAGAAAATTTTGATTGGAGTTCGAGTATCTCTGTAATAAAATGCTTCTCAAGTCTAGCAAGCAGGATCATATAAGAAGATAATGAAAGCTAAAATTAAACCAAATCACACTGCAAATATAGTCAGGTTTTTAGGAGCATGAATCCTTGGAACACCTTGTCAAATCAGTGTTAGATTTTTCATCAGTGAATACTCAAAAATCAAGATAATTCAAGGGGGTTTTGTCCTAAAGATCCATATTCTTGCTTGGTTACAGAAGTTTTAGGACTCAAAGTATTACAAATCATGTTACAGAAGTGGAATTTGTAATCTATGTATCTACTTCCATTCCAAAGTCAGAGAGAAGTTAACAGCAAGTATGAAATAGACACACATCTATTTCAACAAGAAATGTTGTCAGAGCATGGAAGTAGTTCATCAAGGATCAAAGAATAAGATAAAAACAACTGTACAGAAATTTAATGCAAACAGTAAGATACAAATATCTATAAAAGCTTTTTGATGCTTGAACCTGTCTGTTCCCACAACTTGCACCATCTGTGACAAACTTATTTTTGAAATGTTGAGGAAAAGCAACTAGCAAACCTTTCAATAGTCATTGTTGGAAAAGAGATTGACAAAGAAACTGACCAGAAATGGTTTTCTCTAATTTGCTAACATTAATCTTTTGTTTTATTATGGTGTATGTATTTCTGCTGTTGATTTTGCAGTAAGTGTCATTACAATTTAAGAAAAACCTCTAAAAATATTTTAATAGAAGTTTTTCTCCTGAGTAGTCTGTAAAGTTGTCTTGATAGAACCTAAAAAAAAATTATTTTGTCTTTTTCCCTGAATTCCAAAATAGAAATGTCACAACTCATACAGGTGAGACACTGATGTCTGTATTTCAAAGGATTTTCAAAGAAAAGCACTAATATGATTCTGGTAAAAAGCAAAATACCCAATAGGGAATGAAAAATGTATCCTCTACATGTGTTTTTGTAGCAAGCATTTATAACAAATCCTACATCTTTAAGCCAAGTTCTGTTAATTATTTTTTCTTAGTATCTTGAGATCTCTTTTTTTAACTCACTCTCTGAGTTCTGGAGACCATGCATTTGTCAGTTGCCCAATGTGTTGTGAAAATGTTACCTCTCAAGTGAAATGTTAATGTTTCAAAATGTCTCTTTCATATCAGACTTGCTGAGTCACTATTATAAATGTGTATTACTATGAGTGGACAAAAAAAGACCTCAATGCTTAAAGTCAAATGTGTTTTACAATTGAAGGAGAAAAGATTCTGAGAAGAATATTTCTGTTTTAAAGTGCAAAGCAACTGATCACCAGATTATTAGTTTTTACTAGATAATGGCTGATAATATTTTGGTTGACAATGAATAATAATTCTCAATCCATAATGACTCTCAGTGTTGCATTACTAAAGCCAAAAATGGTTAGCACTTTCTAATATTACCATACTGTACATTGAGACATACAGAACTGTGAACAGTATTGGAAATAACAGCGGTAATAGTTAAGGTGTTCAAAAAGGATGTACTTTTTTATGCTGATCATGAAAACCTTAGTAGTGGTCAGAAAGCTTTTCTCAGAAACAAAGTTGTTGAATTTGTAATTCCTAGTGGATACATAACCACCTAGAGCCTCATCAGAATGGCATTTTTTTGGTGTAAACACAGCACAACATATCATATAGAACCAAGAAAACAAAGCTGTTTCTCTTACTTGGAGCTTTTATCTAGCACCTCTAAGAGTTTCAAATCTATTCCTTGGTAAACTTCTCAATATAATTTGGAGGAAATTGTTTTGGTCCAGACTCAGGTTCTCAAAGATCCCAGGCAGAAATTAAGTGCATAAATTAAAAACTATAATTATAAATAACAAGTCTAAGCACATCAGGCACTGATATTAATCTTGTCTCAGAACCCACTTCTCATTTTGAGCATGCATAAAATTCCTTCTTTCTTGACAGTCCTAACACATGGCCAGAAAGTAATGTTCCTCTCCTGCAGAGCTCAGTCCACAGGCATTCCCATACCATTCCCTTGGCTGAGTAACAACAGTGACCAAAATCCCTCTAAATCCAAGTATCTAACTCACTACCACTGTTATTCTACTTTATTGCCCAATCTCTAGTCCTTTTCTAAAGAGCTCAACATCTTTAATAAGAAGGAAAAAGCAGAGCCTTATTTCTCACTTCATAATGGTTCATATTCTGGTAATTATGGCACTCTGAGAGCAGAAGTGCATCTGTCATCCATCAGGATAACTGAGACCCAGACTTCCATGTCTCCTGTCCATCTAACAATTACAAGGATTTATTAGTATGCGCTGTCTTTATCTTGTTTATTAGGGTTTCTTTCTGCAACACTCTCTTTTAGATCCTACGGTCAGCTGCTCTGTTTTTACTGAGTAGGATCTAAAATGACCAAACAGCTATATAACATGCAGCTCTTCCCAGCCATCTGATAGTGACCATAGATGCCAGAAATTGTGTCTTGGCCTTCTTTCTTCATGCCTGACTAATGCATCCAAGTTGGTGATGTAATTTTCAGCAAATCCTAACCTATGTTCCTCTTTTTAAACTGAGTGAACCTTGCTTCCTTTTCTACAAATCCGAGATAGTACAACAACTCTCTGGAAATAGATGGATGGTCGGGCCCAGAGAGTGATGGTGAAAGGTGCTGCACCCAGCTGGCAGTCAGTCACCAGTGGTGTCCCTCAGGGGTCTGTGCTGGGACCAGTTCTGTTCAACATTTTTATTGATGACATGGATGAGGGTATTGTGTCTTTCACTAGTAAATTTGCAGATGACACCAAGCTGGGAGCTTGTGTCGATCTATTGGAAGAAAGGAGGGCTCTTCAGAGAGACCTGGATTGGTTGGATAGGTGGGCTGTATCCAATAAGATGAAATTCAATAAGTCTAAGTGCCGAGTCCTGCATTTTGGCCGCAAAACCCCCCTGCAATGTTACAAGCTGGGGACAGAGTGGCTGGATAGTGCCCAGATGGAAAGGGACTTGGGCCTACTGGTTGACAGCCAACTGAATATGAGCCAGCAGTGTGCCCTGGTGGCCAAGAAGGCCAACGGCATCCTGGCCAGCATTAGGAATTGTATGGCCAGCAGAAGCAGGGAGGTCATTCTTCTCCTGTACTCAGCACTGGTGAGGACACATCTTGAGTATTGTGTTCAGTTCTAGGCCCCTCAGTTTAGGAAGGACGTGGAGATGCTCGAGCGTGTTCAGAGGAGGGCAACAAGGCTGGTGAGGGGCTTGGAACACAAACCCTATGAGGAACAGTTGAGGGAGCTGAAGTTGTTTAGCCTAGAGAAAAGGAGGCTCAGAGGTGACCTTATCACTCTCTACAACTTCCTGAGAGGAGGTTGTACTCAGGTGAGGGTTGGTCTCTTCCACCGGGCAGCAACTGACAGAACGAGAGGCCACTGTCTCAAGCTGTGTCTAGGAAGGTATAGGCTGGATATTAGGAAAAAGTTCTTCATGGAAAGAATAATAAAGTACTGGAATGGTCTGCCCAGGGAGGTGGTAGAGTCACCATCTCTGGACGTGTTTAAAAGAAGACTGGACATGGCACTTGGTGCCATAGTCTAGTTGAGGTGTTAAGGTATGGGTTGGACTCAATGATCTTGGAGGTCTTTTCCAGAATAGTTATTCTGTGATTCTGTGATTAACAACACAAATTTGTGAGGATAAATGTATTTAAGAGTTTTCACCATTTGGTCCTCATAATACTAGGTACAGAAGACAATAGAAACTGGAATGAGCATGCTAGTTTTGCTTTTACTTGAAGTCATAATCATACTTTAGATGCCAACTTGATAAATTGGTTTGTTATTATGCAAGTAAGATGAAGGAAAATTTTCAGATGTTACATTCAATATTTTTCATAAAATAGAAAAAAATTATTAGCAAGCAAATCTCTAATTAAAATATGCACACAGAAAATTATGGCAGAAGGTAATGTTCATAGGTAAAGTCTCTTAAAGTAAGCAAAAAATTATCTGGAGATTGCATATGAAAAACAGACTCATTCTTTGAAATATTAATTACTGCTCTCTGTCTGAATTAGGAAAAATTATTAATTTATCTCTTTTTATAAGGAGCACTTTGAGTTAATTTGAATTCTTAGAATTATTTTGCTTTATTTTAGACTTGTTTTTACCTTTTTGTAGAAAAGGTATAGGGACATTTATTGAAAAGTTGCCCAAGTAAAACCATATTGATATTTGTATTTAACCTATATTGAGCTATCTACTTGTTTGCTGCATAATATTTTTTTTTTTTTTCATTTTGGCCTATGTCTTGTAAGCCCCATACACCTTCAGTGAATCACTCTCCCTTTCCTTATTATTGGCATCTTGAAACAATTAAAGGTTGTAGTCATGAACCACTGAGTCTTTTAATTTCATGTCTATATTGTGAAAATTTGTCTTCCTTTAGTCATTTCAGGAATCCTTGAATCAGTTTGGTTAAGTGTCATTCTTATACATTCAGTTTTTATATTTCCTTCCTAGATGTACCATATGACTGTTTATCTGGCAACATTCATCTTACTGAAACCCTTAAAACTCATTTTCTTTCAAAAATCTATAGTTCAATTTGTCCACCTCTAAAGTAAAGGTTTAAACAGCAATGCATGTAGTACATTTCTGAAGCACTGCTTCTAAAACAGCAGATGTAAGTGCTTGACAAATGATGGAAAGTGGAGTAGCGCTTCCTGATTGCACATGGTCTCAACAATATCCCACTACTACTGTTTTGTGCTATAAAGGGTTTTTCTGACATGGCATTGTGAATGCTACAACAAATCAAAATTGCACAAGCAGTTTTCTGTGATACAACTGTGTACCTTGTCTGTCTAAGGCAAGAAGGAATTTTCTGCATCAGTATGGTTTATTAGGAAAGACCAGCACTACAAAACAATTTGGCAAACACGGTATCACTGCTTCTTGTCACACCTAACTTATATCATGGAGCAAGAAGCGTATCAGTGAGGTTTCCCTAAGTAATCTGCTACTTCATGGTGATTTCATGTTTTATAATTAAATACTTTGACAGTTTCAAAGACTATATAGTCTTTTCCTTTTTTTTTTTTTTTTAATATCTGAACACACAATATATGGCCCTAATTGCTGTGTCCTAAAGCAGAAAACAAAACAAATCAAAACAAGTTAGAGATTCTAACCTCAGGAAGCTGGAAAAAGTGCACTGTTGGGGAAGAACTGTTCTAAAAAATACAATTGAAAAATAAAGAGGGAAATAGAAAGTAAAGAAAGGTCGGGAAAAGAGAAAGAGAAGGAAATTCTAATGTTAAGGTTAGAATAAAAGCTGTTTCACAGACACATAAACTAGGATTCTATGCCTATTTACAGCCCTTCCCATCTGTTGTGATACCACTTGGGACCAGCCTGTGGTGGATTTCTGCACAGAAACTACAGCTGCAAGTGGCTGCTCAAGACTCTGCAAAATTGTACAGGAACCAAAAGCAACAGCAGTCACTGGTCTGTTCTGACAAGGATTGACAGAGTTACTCCTGAGAAGAAATGGATTGGTACAGAGGTAAAAGGCAGTTAGTAAAACTTGGCCAAAATCTAGAAGCAGAACTGCAGTATCAGCACAAAACTATGCATGATAAAAAAAGATTTCCTGTTTTACACAATATTGTAATGGTTTTGATCAAGAAACTATTCTGAGTTCAAATTGGTTCTTGGTTTACTAGTACTTTCCTTTCCCTTGACTCTAGACCCAGGCCAACTTTAACAGACCGTGCAGATCTCATTATTTTCTGAGCTTTCAGGGGAGAGAGACATGATGAGATTTTTGCCCATGGGAAGACTGTGTGTATTTTCCTGTGTTTCAGTTTTCTCCCTGGTTAATTCAGTCTATGTGGATGAAGATAAGTTAGTGGAGTCATTGTTGTTTGGGAGTTTGCTTTCTTTTTTTTTTTTCTGTAGCTGTTAAAATCAAACAAGGCAATGTGTAGGTGATATTTCCAGCTCTTTATAAATAATAATCAAAAAATTAAGCAATTCAAAGTGATACTTACTGCATGCTTTATGGTAATAAGCACCATCTAATACTTTATTTGATACGAGGGATAAGAGCTATACTAAACCCTAAGGTATTTATCCAATCTCATTATGTTGAATTTGAGCTTCAGATGAGATCCAACATTATTCTACCATTTTTAAACACAAATATATTGAGTTAAAAAATAAAATTCAGAAACATGCAAAATTACCGTGCATGTGATTGCCATGTATGCAGCATTCCTCAGTATTTATGAGTCCCCATCACTGGAGTTTTTCAAGATGCAATTGAACAGGATGCTAGAGAATTTTATCTAGAATTCCTGTCCCACAAAAGGTTGGATTTCAAGGTTTTGGTCGGCTCTATGATTCTTTAATTCTAAATATGCTGTCTGGATGAAATACATTCATTCTGTGATGCAGAAGCAAGACACGAAATCTTGTAGTTAATTTATCCACTATCTAAAACTAATAAACTTAGAAATTTGTCAAATTGAAAATATAGTTTGAAGATAGGATCATAATTCATAGAACAGGCAATGTCTTTTCTAAATAGTCATATCCTTAAATTCATTTTCCTGTCAAGCAGAGGCATTTTCTTGTTTCTTTCCTTGAGCAAAATCCTGACAGTTTATTGAGTATCCTTGGATGGTACCTAGAATTTTCAGTTCTTTCCAAGGAGGTTGGGGGTGCACTTCATTTTGCAGGACTAGATCCTATTCGAATTAATAGTATTTCTTCTTAGTTATCACTCTTTTTTCCTCAAAATACTTATTTTCTCTTATGGAATCAGATTAAAACACAACAGTCAACTGCACAAGCAATACAAACTGAAGATTATATTCAGCAGAGTTAATCATTCATAAGGGCATTGGTATTTTTGCTTACAACTACCAGAGGTCAGCATTTCATAATAACTGGATGATAAATTTTACCTGACAAATTTTAACTTGATTTTTTTTGTCAGTACAAATTTATTATGAATACAAATCATTTTAAAGATATTCATAGAAAAATTCTCAGTTGCTATGTAACAGACATTATCTTAATCTCAGCTCATTTAGACTGCTCATGGCTGACACAGAAATGTAACTGATATTATATAAGTTTAATATTTGGAGATATTATACACTAATACTTTTCTATGCCAGGTGAAGACATTGCTGCATTATTTTTTGGGAAAACATGGGTTTTCTGAACAACAAGCAGAACTGTATTAAACAGGATTTGTTGCAGCTATGCTAAAACTTCCCTTATTAGAAACATGAATCCTAATAAAACTGAAAGAAGCAAATTGCTACTTCATGAGTAACATAATTTATAACTTATTTGATCTAAAGCATTCAGGGAGTTTTCGGTCCAAAATCTGCAAACTTTTACTTATGTAAATCTTGTTTCTAAAAAAAAATGGGATAATCATATATTTGATTGTCAGGCATGCGTTTGCCTGCACTTTGATATCAAGGCTTTGAATGATACCCATACAATTGGTACTTAGATACATATTAGGTTAATATTGAGCTCTGTTTTAAGGCAAAGATCTGGAGGATAGGGAAACTATTAGGTATGCCATTATGTAAACAACAGGCTTCTGTGAAAAAGTGTTAAAAGGATGCCAAGATTTTTGAGAGAGTGTTTTATATAAACATACAAAGCTAATCCTTTCAGTATGATTTCAAAGTTGTATCTGTTTCTGTAGCTGTCTTTCATTGAGTGAAAGGAAATACCAGGACATGAGTATACTGAAACTTGCATTATGTTCATCATGTTATCACTTTTACAACTCTGTGTTGCAAAGAGAATATGTAACACATTCCAATTATTTTGCTTTTCTCTTTATGAACCAAATAACAAGGCAGTGGTTTCAATCTACATAGAAGATCTTCACTTTCTAAGGTTCCATGTGCCTTTGCCATAATTCAGCAAAGAATTTTTCTTGCAAGGGAACTTCTCTGTTGTGTTAAAAGCTAGGAAGAAGTGTGTATCCTCCATTGGATGAAGCTCAGGTTGCATCTAGTTTTTCAGAAGGGTGTCCCACAAAGATCATGAGAATGCACTGGAATTTCAGGACAAGTAATGTTTGGGGAGCTGTAATGGGTGAGGTGGTGGGGGGGGAGGAATAGTTGTATCCAGACTTAATTTTTTCAGTACACTACTCTGCCTCAGATATCCAAGGAAAAGCTCCTCCCCCTGCTAATGTTTGCAGTTGTGCATGAAAAGGATGCAAAACTAGCTGAGTAGGAAATCAGCAAGAGATAGGGCCTAAGGGAAACACACCTGGGTAATCTGATAGACCTGATGAGAAATGTGATATTGTCTGTTGTCATCTGACAGAGGTGACAGAACTTTTATTTTTCTGGAGAGGAAGGTACAAAAGATGTGATTCTGTAAAGTACTGATCAGGAGGACTCCAGTTTCTTTACTTCAGTCACATATTATCCATTTTTTTCTTAAATAGAATACGTTTAATCAATTCTCAGACCCATGATGAGTACTCCCAGGGGAGGTCATTCCCTCACACATCCAGAATGAGGCCTTCTCTTACATTTTATCTCTTTTGCCCTCTGTCTTTGGCTTAATAACTCTTGTGTGTTTTGTTTCTATTATTGTATTGGAGCTTTCTGGATTGTTTCAGGCAGGTATGGTGTATGGGTTTGCCCATTTTTTTGATTTCTCCCTTCATTTTGAGGGAAAAATCTAGCTCTGTGAAGTGTTTAAGAAGTAATGGTTTCCTTTTAGATTTGCCAACCAAATCTTAATTAACACAGAATTTATATCTGTCTAGGAAAAAAACCCAACAATGACATTTTCTGCTATGTTCTGTCTTCAAGAGGACTTGAATCTGCAACAGCTTTAGAATACATAAATGATCTATAAAAGCTTTAAAACACATAAATCAAAAAGGCATCTAGTGTCCAGCTCACTGGAACAGGTGTTTTTTTCCTCTCTTCGGTTGTGTTGAATTTTTGTATCATTAAAATCTTAACTCTGGAAATAATGCTTAATACATAAAATTGTGAAATGCAAATTCTATGCAGTTATCTCTGAGAAAGGCATGTAATTTCAAAAATATTAAAAATGAAAGAGCAGTATCCCATTAAAACTAAACTGAAAAAATACATAGGTATATCCTTGAAAGAGAGGAAAAACTGCAGTATTGAAAGGAAAATATATCAATATATCTTCTCTTGTAATCTTGACTTTACTGCAGTATAGCATTCACATTAAAAATCAGTCTGTTTGGCACTTTTATTACTGTTGTGGAAATGGAAACAGAGTAAATGAACCATTTTCTGCCTTTACTTTCTGTGTAGAGTAATGCTTCTGTTTTCCATTTGGCTGGTTTTTTGATTTTTGGGTTTTTTTAATTACACAGATGCTTACCCCTTGGTACCTTTGAGACTGCAAGTATTAGTTATGGCAGGTTTCTGTTCTACATCCATGGAAACTGTCCTACTATAGTACAAAAACTACAATGAGCTGAGCTGCTGTAAATAAAATTCCGGTTAATTGGTTATTAAATACACTATAATGAAACACCTTGTGGCAGATTGGAAATGCTGAGTAACAGAATGTCCATGTCTAGGTAGAAGGCACAAATAATTGCTATATTGCCCATCCTTTCCACTACAACTATTTAGACAGACAATTAAGAGGTCTGTAAGAAAAAAAGAAAGAACGAAATACACATAATATCATTGACTGCTTTTCACACATTTAGTGTTAAAGAAACATCAATACTTAGTTATTTGTGCATGTTTTGGGAGGAATGATGTTTAAATGGGTGTTTTTTTGAACATGAAATCATAATGCATCCCCTGTCTGAAGCAGACAGAAAGCTCAATTTGGTGTGGTAAGATTGTTTAAATCCATCTGGATAAATTAGTATTTTCCTTCTAGACATATTAAAAGAAATATGCTAATAATATTCATCTTTACATGGAGATAAAAATTATCAGCTGATGAAATTTTGTTCAGGAAAACTATGTTTGTATGAAAATGCATATTTAAAAACATAATTCAGAGAAAAGTAGTCATTCCAGAATGGCAGTGTGCATTCACTGACTTCTAACTGCAAAGTTCTCTCCTTTGTATGCTCAAAAAAGGATTAATTTAGAAAGAGGTGGATGAGAGAGCTGGAAAAGGCAGAAATGCCCTAATAGAGAGTTGTCGTAAGGTTTAGTGCCACCTCAGCTCTACTTTCCTTGCACAATATAATCATACCATACAATATAACAACAACTTCTGTAATAATAAAATATAGCATCAAAGAATAACTTTTGTTGGAAGGGGATGCTTGTCCTGGTTTGGTGGACAAATTATTGATTAATAATTCGTGGATACAGAGGTAGCAAATAAGAAAAGATAAGATAAGAAAAAAATTATCTTAAAAATATTAAATATTAAAAATATTAAAATACTGAAAAACCCCCCTGAAGAAAACCCAATAACCACCTCCCAAAAACCCCAAAAACCATCCACCAACACCCACACCCACACCAGTTCCACAAGTGAACAAACAACAAAAAAACCCCTTATTCCTCGTTTCAATGTCTGAAAAAGTTCAGTTAATCTGAAGTAGGTGGCAGGAGGTGCTGATGGCCGTGGCGGGGGGTGGAAAGAGCAGCAGCACAGGCAGGCGCGTGGTGACTCCAAGATGTCAGAAAAGCACAGAGGCTGGCAGCGCTGCTTCTCTCAGTGAGGTCCCCGGCCAGAAGAAGGGCAAGGCGAGTGAGTCGTCTCCTCAAATATTCTTCCGAATCTCCACCCTGTGTGACTTCTCCAGTCCAGTCCAAAAAAGGCAATCTTGCTTTCCGCTGAGCCCCATTGGTGTGTTTGGTGCCATTCC
>VXBA01005642.1:125690-148786 GCA_013399895.1 Serilophus lunatus
CAAAAGAAAACATGTGAGCCAAAAGGGAGCGAGGTGGGGGGGGGAAGGGGGGCAAGGGAAAAAAAAGAAATCTTTTTATTTAAACCTGAGTCAAAACAGGGAAAGTTTTCTCAGTCTCAGCTAACCCTAGACAATGCTGTATTTTACCTCCTTGAAGCAAATCCAGTTAGGACAGTTGCCCAGCACTGTATCCACTTAGATTTCTAGTATTTCCAAGGATAGAGACTCCCCAACATCTCTGGGCAATCTGTTCCAGTGTATGATGATCCTCTTAGTGGGAATTTTTTCCTAATACCTACACAGAATTTCTCACATACCAGCTCGTATTCACTGCCTCTTGGCCTATCACTGTTCATATTCAAGAAAAGTTTCACTTCCTCTTCTGTGTACTCTTCCATTAGGTTTTCTGTAGACAGAAGCAGGATCTCTCTTAAATGTCCTTTCAACCTTTCCTGCCCTGAGCCAACTTCATGGCCTCAACCTGCTCCAGTACTTCCACTTCTGTCTGAGGAGTCTAGTCTCAGACCTGTCAATTTAGTTGTGGCTCATCAGAGCTAAACAGATGAGAAGGATTATTCCTCTCAGCTCATTGGCAACACTGTGCCTAATGCAGCCTTTGATCCTATTGACTTTCTCCGCTGAAATTACACAGTGCTAATGGTCACCTTGGTGTCTGCATAGACCTCCAGTTCTTTCCAAGCTACTTTCCAGCTGATTGTCTGCCAGGTTATACTGATAACTAGGGTTATTCCTCCCAGGTACAGAACTTAACACTTCCTGTTGAATTTTATGGGATTTAAGTGTTAGTTTCAGAGTTTTGCTTTGGTAAATAATATAGAATTGTCCAATATGGTGTAAGCGTTTGCATTTTACCTGTCAATATAACAGGAACATGTTCACCTTTTGTCAGTTGTGTTGATTTATCTTGCATTTCATTACCCTTCATAAGAAAGAACATCATAAACCTCTGTCTCATTTTCAGTATTTAATAATTTTCTTCAGACCATGCTTTTCCAAATAATCAATGGCATGTATTTATGCCTCAGAAACATTGAATTTTACTTGATTACCTGGTATTCTAAAAGAAATAATCCCTGGCATTCTTTACTGATCTATGTCTTCATTATTTTAATCATTGTCCCCAGAATTATATAGTTTAAAAACCATTATTTTAAAGGTGAGATAGCAAATACACTTTCTTATTTCTACCTCTCTCAAAAAAAGATAAAATCTAAATTACATATAAATCGTTTATATTACAAAGACTGAGGCAATGTGGGAGAGGAGAAATAAATTTTCTAATGGTCAATAAAAAGCTGCAGGTAGTGAAGTCAAACTACATGAAAAAACAAGTACTTGATGCATAACCAATATAGTTAAATTCCCTGCCTAAATAAGGGCCTGACTTAGCTGAGCATGAGCTATGAAAATGTTTTAAAATATTTTTTACATCAACACAGGGATTTACACATCCAGTAGATGTACCACAAATAAAGCAAAAAATAGTTGAAATACCATACAACATTTTTCGTCTTGTAGTTAAAAGCTAACCAGTGCAATACCTAATGCTGTTAAATAATAACACAGGGTTTACTAAATCCAGTTCAAGTTAATGAGTTACTTCACACATAACACACGCAGTAGTGTGACAAAACTTTGTAGTGAACGGTAGCCAATGTCCTGGAAAATAAAAATGCATCTTTAAGTGTGGGATTACGGTTTCTTGCAGAAGTGAAGGACTGACTCCTGTTTTAGCTTTGACAATCATACCCTCCTCCACACGCTTTTTAAGAAGAATTTTTCAAACATGTCAAAACCTACTTTTGCTGTACAGGTGTCACTGTTCTTAGGGTGAAAGTGATTTCCACTTGAAATATGAATTCAGTTCAGTGTCTACCTATTGTTGATGAGATATTCTGAGAGCATTTACTTATGGTAATACCAATTACTTTTAATTAAATCAATTGGATAATTTAGGGCCAGCATGTACCTGAACATAATATACCTGAGAATTAATTATAAGCCACTTCACTTTCCTCAAAATAACCTCCCCCATCTTTTACTCTTTTCATGTGATTAGGAGCTGAGAGATAGGGCCTAAGGGAAACACACCTGGGTAATCTGATAGACCTGATGAGAAATGTGATATTGTCTGTTGTCATCTGACAGAGGTGACAGAACTTTTATTTTTCTAGAGAGGACAATCTGTGTATCTATGCTTTTGGTTTACATTTATTTGTTTGGGAGTTTTATATTTTTTTTTATTTTAAATATGAATTTAAAAATTTGAGCCAGAAACATGGTTGTGACAGGATGATAGCTTTCCCCTTCTCTTGTTTCCTGTGAAGCATTGCAAGTTGATATCTTTTGCCACGGAGATTCAGAGAAGACTGTACATGACATAAACTTCTGCCTCCAAGAAGACAGACAAGCAGGATGAGCTGGCATTATTTTCACTTTTCTCATTTGCCTCAGGACATGTTGTTCTGATAGGTCCAGGCTGTCAACATGAGGGCTGCCATGTGCCCCAGGAGCAGCAGTGGTGGGAGGAGCTCTCAGCTCCTTGCAGAGGCAAGGCAGCTCCACAGTTAAGTGGAAGAAGACATTTCATAAACAACAGCAGGAATGGTGCTTATGGGCTGTTCCTAGGCACGAAAGGTATAAAATATTTATCATGATTACAAACAGCAGCCTGGATGAAATTCTGACTCCTTTGTCCCCACTGCTAACTATGCAAAGTGGAGGAGGACTTGTCCTTGCACTCTCTTGGGTTTGGAAACTGTTTGCAGCCACTACAGGATCCCTCCAGGGGCTTCTCTGAACTACCTGCACCCTTTTTCCTATGGAGACAGAGCCACCACGAGCTCCACACATACATCTGCTATATCAAACATCTCTCTACTCCCTTCTGCTTCTGTTTTCTTCCAACTAATGCTTCTTTGGTTTGTTTTTAACTTACATCAAAGTCTGACACATATTGGTGTGTCATTGATCTTGTGCTGTTGGAATTTAAGCCTCCTAATTTTCTTTTATAACCAACAGACTACATTTTGAGTTTTTGTCTGCAGGATATCAGGTTAGATGCTTGCTAACATTTCATATGGAAAGTTCTGTAGTCTTTCCTGTCCTAAGCACTATAAAAGAATATGATTGCTTCCATATGAAATTTTATTTTAAACTGAGTTTAATTATTTCATGATTGAAAGATAATTCATCATTGAAAATGGCTTTTTATGTATGCTAATGAAATTATGAGAAAAATGTTTACCAAAGCTGTTTACCCATCGTGCATCTGTTCAATTCAGACACTGAATGATGAAGATTTTTCTTTGTCTCAATTTCCCTGAGAAATCATTAAAAATACATGGCAGTAGTAGTTAAAACTAAGACAACACTTCAGGTAGTGGGACTGGTGTATTTACTAGTTCTGGGACACTTGACACTTCTAATAGTTTTCAGTTAATGTAAGCAGGGAATGACAACTCTGATCCTAAAAAAAAAAAAAAATAAAATCCCAAAAACAAAATCCAAAGAGAAAAACTATGAAAGAGGTTCTGACTGCTACTTTCCTCTCAAGATCCCCAAATTTTACAAGTTTTCTATATGAAGGGTGGCTTGGTAAAGACAGGGGAGAGAAGAATACTTAAAAATAGGGATGTGACAGAGATGTATATTGTATGCTGATATGCAGAGCATATAGAAAAAATAAAAGATGTCCTTGTTTTTACAGAGGGACAACTGAAAAAAGTTGCAGTAGAAGTGAAAGAAAAATATGCAAAAATAAATAGAATATTCTTTAAAAATTGAAAATAAGCTGGTGAGGTAAAATAACAATGTTAATATTAAAGGAAAAGCAGAGGCTGATAGAAAGTAAATGCATGAAAATGTAGCTTGCAAGGGTGATCTTATTCCTGCTATGCAAGGGTCAGAAATAACTGAATACATAGTATGAAAAGACATCATTTATGATTCAAGTGAAATGAAACTTTATCTTTTAAAATTAAGGAATTCCAATCAAATTGTGCCTTTGAATATTAGAAGTTCAAGAGAACTGTGGAAAAAAAAATTGAATTCCCTTTCAATTCTTCAGATCTGAGGGAGTTAGGAGCATAAAAATACAAAAATCATGTATTTGTTAAGCTTTTTTTGTGTAGATGGTAAAGTGAAGCTGCTGGAAGACATTCTTCAACAGTTATAGTTAAAACCAAAATGTCAACAGAGTGAATACACTCCACAGATATTGTTACTATTATTCAACAATTCTGTGGAAGACATGGGAGGAAAACTTCCTGATACCAATTCCAATGATGTATGTACCAAAATTCCCTAAACAAAAAGAATGCATATCCTAATATTTTGGATCCATGAAACTTCATAAAGAGCATTTTTGTCTTTTATAAATGGCATTTTTAATTTTATTGCACATGCTCTGTTGCTGTGCTGTATGTAATCATGTCACAATTGTAGCATATTATGTTTTTGTATTTTGTACTTCTGTGTCTAGACATGCTAAATTGCATTGCATTTTACATTAAGAAAATTTACTATGACAAGACTCCTTATGAAAAAATTAAGCATACTGCTATGTATCATAAATATGAAGTGACAAGTCAGAAAAGTGGCTTGTCACATTAAAAACATACACATGCATTTGCCTAACAACCAGTCTGAATAAGAGAAGATAGATCCTTTAAAACATACTTCTATCTCTTGTTTTACAGGCACTGAAAATTTAATAACAGAAATGACCAGTGATCTAGCTCAATCACAATCATTTCTACCCATCAAAAAGGATGGTGATTAAGATGAAGCACTATGAATAAGAAATTATAACTGAGAGTTATTCAGAATGACCTCACTGAAACATATCCTTACATCTCAACATGTGCCTTACCATAGGCAGTGCTTAGAAGTTTAGGGGAAAAGTAATAAGGGAGGTTGTTTGGTTTTTTTTAGTTGGAGCAAATACAACATGAAGCCAGCTGTGAAGCTACATCAGATTCATAGATATCACCATATGTACCCATACATGAATGTTCAGCTAGCTGTGTAAGTAGAGCCATCATGGATACCTGTGCATAAATCCTTTACAGAACCATAGTAGTAAATCCAGCACATAATTGCATTTACACTTTAGAAAATGTATGTTCATAAAAAAAAATCAAAGTACTTACATACCTGAGTTTGAAAGCAGGCAAAATTATCAAACATATTCACTTTTATTCTTATTTGATTTTGATCTACATTTATATTATTTTGTTCACTTTGGTGAACTCACTATCCCTATATTTAAATACAGGTAAGTAAACGAATGTCTTATTAAAAAATAAATGTATCAGAAACATAATTTACTTTTTTACAAACAAGTTTATCCAATTACTTAATAATTAAACTTTCTGACAAGAAAATAAAATGTTGTGGGAAAATGTATAGTATGAAAACAGTTTATGAAGGTTTTTTTGTAAGTCGTGTGTAGCAGGTGGAACTTCATTATGATTCTCAGTTTTATTGTGGACATTGTGTGAGTGTGTGTGTGAATGTGTGTGTATGTTTATTTATTTATTTTCTCTTCTTCTGGTTTTGAGGTTTTTTGCAGAAAAGAAGTAATTCCTCCCTCCAGTTTGCCCTGAAATATTTCTTCTCTCTGCACACATCTAATTCTGTGGAGCTTGATCTTCCCAGCTTCATTTAGTCATCAGTTCTGAAAGTTTACAGCAGCTATTAGTGTACTTCAGCCACAGAATAACAAGATGATAGATTTTATTTGCTCTTAAAAATAATTTCCCATAAGAGTACAATACTTGAAAGAAGGTAATTTATATGTCCTTATGGCATCAATAATAGTTTGCAGCTATAATAATTTTGCTTTCACCTAGTGAAAAGCCCTGCTGGGTGAACAGGATTTTGTAATATAATGATATGCCAATAAACAAGAATTACACCTCAGGAAAAACAACAAAAAAACATCCCATCCCAAACAAACAAACCAACCAAAAAGCAAACATTAAAAAACAACCAAAACAAGTAAACAAAAAACCACAAAATACCCATAAAATAACCCAAAACCAAAAATAAAATGAAACAAACAAAAAAGAAAACAAACAAACCCCCAAAACCACCACCACAAACCAATGAAAAGCCCAACAAACACTGTACCATCTAGATATATTATTATAGGCAGATTTTTGGTGCAGATGGAAACAAAATAGCCAGTATGGACTCTAGAAGCTTCAAATAAAATAACTGGCTTCTGAGAATAAAAAGATTTTTCCCAAAGATTAATTCTGTCTGAAAAATTCTTGCTTCACACCTTAGTAAGACTAGAAGTCTTGGAAATTCTGCATACTTGAGCCTTGAAAAATTAAACAAAGAGGTTTAAACCATATTTTCTTACCCCTCGTTATCACCTCTGAACTGTTTCCTTGAACTGGTAAGGTAATATTAAGAGTACACTTTATCAAGTGTTTCAGTAATCCTAGAAATACTTCCCAGAACACCAGCAAGAGTTATTAAGAAAGTACAAGGACGTCTATTGTTACTTATAAAAATACTTTCACTTCCATGGGCAGCAATAAGGTGCATAACATATTGTCAATATGCTGCTGACTTCTAGCAGAGAATACACTACCAAGGAAAATGTGACATATCTAACGTACCTGGACTTCAGAAAAGTACCTGGTATGTTTCCTCATGGGATACTTTTCGATAAATTAGGGCTTAGAAAATAATTTTAAAATACAGAATTGACTGGAGAGTCAGGTTGTGGTGAAAGGATAAGGCTGGGTGACAGGAGGTGGAGGGGAGAGGTTTTTTAAGATTGAAATTTATCATTTTTAGTAATGGTCATGGCAGAGAAAATGAATCAGAGTAATAAAATATGCTGAAAACATAAAGCTATAATGCACCCTCCAGTGGGAAAGGGTACAAGAAAACCACACAGAGAGGACAAGATGACCTTGAAGACTGAAGTTATATAGATAGATGAGGTTCAGAGAATAATAGAGTAATAGAGGCCTTGATGTTGGAAAACAACTTTAAGATCTTTTAGTCCAACTGTTAACTCAATACTGCCAAATGCACCAAAATTCAAAAGCACAATGTGGAAGATTGTGTATTCATGGATAAGGAAGAAGAATTGTTAAAAGATCATAGCTCATCAGTTATAAATGTCAGGGAATGGAGAAAAACCTTGAACAATCTTTAGCAATAGCACAATTATAAATCTTAAACAGTGTGATTGTCATTATATATATAAATATATATGCATTTTATTTATAGATATATCTAAAATAAATGTGTAAGTATATGTGTAAAGCAAAAAACCCAGGAGTGAATCAAGTGGTATTTTTCAAGCATAATAAGGAAGTATTTACACCATTGTGCAAGATACTGATAGAAATTAATACAAACTGGTGCATACATGCAATTTCTAAATTGTTGTGTATTGATGTGCTATCTTTAAGCCTTGAAATGTTTGCTGTATTATCAGTATAACCACATATGCAACTTAATTCTTGTTTTACTGTTCAAATTAGGATGGCTAATTAGGACTGTTCTGTGTCACCTGACAACCTCGCATACAGACTGATACGGTATATAGTGATGATCATTTATTAGTAAAAAAAAAAAAATAAAAAAAAATCTAATTCATAAGGATAAAGAAAAAAGCTAGTAAGATCATCAGGGAATAAGGAAGCTGTCACATGAAAATTAGCGAGCAACACAAAGACTAAAGAGACTAAATCTAATAAATAGAGTGTGGCAATAAAACTCCAGGGAGAGAGGACGATTTAAGATAAAGAACAACATTGGAACAGATCAAATGGGAATAAATTGGCCATGAGAAATTTAGTCTGATAATTGGAACATGATTTAAAGCCACAAAAGTGATACATTCCTGTAGCAGTGTTCTATCAAGAGAAATTGAAATAAGAAACCACAAAGCTTTAAACTTACAGTTTCACCAAGGTATGGTGCAAATTATGTGAGGGAGAAGTTTTGGGAGCAAGAGACTGAGCCTCACTCAAGACACACTTCATTTTAGGTTGTTTAGAGCTAGATCTCAAGGCTTAACTGCTTACCTGTCTTTATTTGAAGTCTGAATAGTAGGATCCAGGTCTCCTGAATTTCCACTTCCAATCTTTGTGCTTAACAGCACAAGCCGTCAATGGATTCTTTTGGATTCAGGCTATAATCAATGAACCTTGCAAATGAGTTTAAGGTATTATTCTGGTGTTATTCTGAGTTGATGCTGCTGGGAGTCAGCAGTTTCCTTCCCACCTTTCTTCATTTTTAGACACCACCAAACTCGCCACAATAATTTACTCATCTGACATTTCATGACTTGTCAAATAATTATTTTATCAGCAGAAAAGCAGCTCCTACCTTTAAATTAACTATTAGCTAGGAATTAAAAAGATATAACCTTCACATGCTTGTAAGGGCTTGTAAGGACTGTGGTAATATGTACTAATTGGTAAGAAATATTAATATTACTCTTATGGAGGCAGCAGTTTCACTAAATGGAACCTGGCTGAAAATACTGCATAAAGGAGCAATTGACCTGGCTAATTCTTTTTGCCTTTGCAACATATTCCGTCTTTTATACAGGTTATCCCTATGTTGTGAATCTCTGCCTTCAATCAGCTGTTTACCAAAAAAAACAAAAACCAATTAGCTGCCAACCATTGTGTCAACAACTGGGACATGCATCAATTTTTGCGAGTGCATTAATGATGTTTATCACATTTCTCTGGTACTGCAACTGATTAGCAGCTCATACAGGCTTTGCTGCATGCCTTTTATTCCTTTGTATGCAGAAAGCATTGCAAATGCAGCCTTGGGTACTGACCTGGGTCACGCATACAGTGTGAACACTGTTCCAAGAAGCTGGTTCCAGCTCAGACATCTTTTCTTCTTTGGTATATATTGCGTAGTTAAACGTTACTGTAAAAGCATGCTTAATTTGCAATGGCAAATGTTTAAAATCTAGAAAGCACAGAATTGATTTGGGATCTTTCTTTTCTGCAGTATGACAATGTATGTAATAACAGGTTCACATACATTATATATAGCCTTGTGCTTCATTAGATTTTAGGGTACTCTCTGCTCTGAAGATGAAATAAGGGTATTTGCTCAGGCCCTACAAATCCAGATTAATCCTATCCCTCCTTTCAAAAAAATGCTCTGCTGTGATAGACACAGATATGGAAACCTCTAATTTTCTGCTTGTGTAATTCTCCTCTCCAGTATAATTTAATAGTTGATCCTTAAAATAATTAAATGATGAAGGAATTCAAGTCAGGTAGAGTGAGGTGAAAAAAGCTACTTGTATGCTTAGAGACACACATGGTGGTAAGATTTGCTGAACTCAGGATCTAAAGTAATTTATGTACTCTGTTCAATGAAGCTGAAGCACAAATATGAACTAAAATTCTGGCTGTGTAACACAAGCAGATTTCAGGATCATATTTTTTTCTTTTATTATATTTCAGCACCTAATTATATCTTTTATATAATTCACCTGGTGTTCAAACAGCAAACTGAATTACAGGTTTGTAAGCAATCAGATTTCTTATAAGATTAAGTCACAAGCCATAGTAGTTGAACATGTATCTACAAAGAAATGTTTGTCATTCAGGTTTTTTGCTAAAAAATTTGTATAGGATTTAAATTATACTATAAGTTACATCATAATTTTCCTTCTGCTTGTAATTTTAAGCATTTCATAAAAAGAACACATTTACAATATGATCTAATTAATTTAGAAGCTATTTCTTGAAAAATGTCTATAGCATCAACAGATGGCAAGAAGAAAAAGAACAACAAAATCCTGTTTTGAAAATCATCCAATTTGACAAAGAACCAGCTGCTATAATAAGTGGTGTCAACATCTAAAATGTGCTTTAAAATGGAACTCGCTTCAATCCATTAAATAAAGAATGCTTTAAGGAATAAAAGTTCATGGTGTGTTCCTGTTTGTAACTATGCTACCTACTATTTTCTATATTATCTGATGATTGTCAACGCTTGCCATACTATCAAGGACACAAAGATGGAAGAGTAACCATACCTACTTTTACAAGCAAAAAGAAGTTGTGTATAGTGTATATGATTCAGAAAAAATAACTGGAAGTATAACTTGATTTCATCTAATGACTCTCTTTCTTTACAAGCTAATTGGAAAATGTGCTTCAGCTGCTTTTATAAACTTATCATTTTTTTTCTTTACAATAAAGGACCTTTTAGAAGTAAATATTTTAAATCATAGATTTAAAATTTTGCTGTTATTTCCAATGTATGATATTGTAGTATCTGATACAATTTTTATTATGGTAAGCTAAAACAGAGTACATTGATTTGGGGTTAACACTGGAGCCTGCTTGACTGAATAAAGCAGTTTATTCTTCTGTTAGGTTTCACTTTAACGTCCTTGGGCTTTGTCAGGATATTGAAAAGTTTGGCTAGAGGGAAATCACATTTATTTTAAAATCAAGAATTCTGTCTTGGCCTTTAAAGTACAGCCCTGTACTGGGAGTTCTGTCCCAAAGGAAGCTCGGGAAATATAAAAGGCCTCTAATCAAAAAGCAAAGAAGAAAAGCTCTGCCGAAGCCTGGGAGAAAGATGTTGTTGTTATGTATAGCAACCCATCACTGGGCAGAAGCAGGAATTGCAGACAAATATACAAAAGTAGTCAAACTCTAACTAGAAACTTTCAGAAAAATAATTGCTATGAGAATTCCCCTACATATTGTTCCAAACAGCATTTCCTAGGTGAGTTTCAAGAGTCTAACTAGTTGTTCACCTCACATTATTAAAAAAAAAAAATAACCCCCCCACCCCCAAACCCCAAAACAACACACAAAAACACACCACATCAAAACCCCTAAAACTAAACAAAAAACAGTAGATTTTTTTCTAGGGACAGGAGGCAGACATTTTTTTGTAAATCTGTTTTCCAAAAATTCTGTTAACTTAGTACTTTTTAAAGACGGTTTTTAAGCAGATTAAATAATTTTAAATCATATTTTTCTGTCTGCTGAAAAAATTAAATTCTAGTAAACTGTAATTTATTTTCTTTTTTAATCTAACCTAGTGTTTCAGATATTTACAGATACATACCCTTGGAATGTATATATCTAATTGAATAATGTAGAGGCAAAAATCTTGCACATCATGAAGATTTGTTCTTGAAGACAAGAAAAAAGTCTCAGTTATTCAGTGAAAAAAAGGGAACAAAGAATCTGGAAAGCGCATATCATGGATAATGCAAAGATATATATAATGTTGTGACACTAGAGACTGCTCTGCAGAGAGCCCACGAAGCACACAAATTCCTAGGCTAAGGTTTTCTCAATCAAGTCCACATAATGTTTTTACAAGACCCATATGTAGCCACACCAGGTTTGATCTGCTTGGAAGGTTGACACATGAAAATGGTGTAATCACTGCAGAACTTCTGTCACTTTACAGAGATTATGGCCATTTTCTCTGGCATAAGCAGACAAGAAGATCAACATGATTTTGATAACTTTCTTGACTGTGAACTCAGTTTCCTGAACACTTATTTTTGCTGACTGGAATAACTATCCAAATTATGTCAAATTGAAATATTTCACCAAATCGAGTAACCAAAGTATTCGATACATTAAGTGAAGTTAAAGGAAAAGAAAGGATTACTGCAGAACAGGAATATGCAGTGAAAAGTCAGTCTTAGTGGGAAAAATATAAATTTCTCTCTGTTTTATCCCCCTTAGTTGCAAACATAGCATCCATCTTTAAGTCTACTTGCAAGCTCTCTTAGAGAAGTTAGCGACTTTTCCTGACAGGTGCAAGTGATAAAGCACCCGTGGAACTCTTTCAAAGATATAAAATCTCTATTTACTACAGATACTTGGGAGGATTCATTATCAGCTTCACGCCTTTCCTCCAACAACAGTCTTCCTTCAGAGGATGGAATCTTCAATATGTTGCTGAAACTATAGTAGGTCTGATTCTCTATAAGTGCCATGCACTCTGAGCCGCTAACTGAAATATCATTTTAATCAATTCTACCAGAGATGTTTTGTTTCTAAAGTTGATACTTCAGTAATAATTGTTTTAGGCACAAAACTGTTTGTAGCATCTTAACTTCTAACATCCTTACCTGTTTTTCCTAAGAGCCCCCATCTCATTGTTTTAGTATCTTATGAAAACACAAGAAGACAAACTTTGCTCTGAACAGTGCATGATGAAAGGGCAGGATAAAAACCCAGGTTCTTAAGCAGCAGACTGGACAGAAAACAGTTAAAATTAGGGTTGTTGTGATTGCTCTAACACAATCAAGCTCAGGAAGTATTTTGAAAAGGCAAACAGAGCAATTAGGGATACATATAATGCACATCCTGCCTAAATCATCTTCAATATGCACATTCAACCCAGTCAGTTAACTGTATGACCTAAAAAAACCAAGCTCCTGAAGGAACCTCCCCACCCCACCCCACCCCCAAAAAAAGGAGGGATCTCAGTGGAGACCTTGAGGAGCTCTGCACTGAAGATGGCAGTAGATCCCAATTCAACTAAATAACTCAATGCTTATAATTAGGCACTGTAATCTCTATATTCTGCATGCAGATACCAGGGTTGGTCCCTGGTGTCAAGCCTCTTTGCCCAGGGTACACAGCTCCCATAAAAGGGTAAATGTCACCGTAGGATCCAAAGGAAACACTGGGTTGAACAAAGCACCATCCAGGAGTTATCTGTGAGGAAAATAAAAGTAAGGGGAAAAGTAAAATCCTACACTTGTGATCCATCCTCCAGATTCACAGCTTTATGTATATTCCTTCAGAGACACAAATAGAGCTCAATCACTTCTCTTGAAATCCATGCATCTCTTTTCTCTTCTCATACAGGCAAAACACCTATGGAGGTCTGTGTATAATGGCTTTAGAGTCTAAGGGTATTTCAAATCCATATATACCAAAGAAACATTACATTAACTTCCAGGATGTAGTCTTTATCAGTTGCTATATTTCTCTCCCTTTCTTGAAGGCTGTGTCAAAATTTAAAAAGAGAATTTTAGGGAAATGGAAGATAGAAAAATAATCTGTCTTTGCAACCAAATAATGTTTCCTTCCAATAAAATTTAGTCTTTAAGTATGACACCAGTCTTTTAAGAAAAAGGTAAACTGAATCATAACCACAATGTTTGTGGCATAGATAGATTGACCTTAGATATATAAGAATAAATATATCTGCAGATATATGTGTTCTGTGGTAGACTGTCTTCTGATTGGCTCTTGCAGGACACATTCTCGACTGGCACACTAGTTTAAAGAAATGCCAGGATTTCCCATTAGAAGGAAATTGGTATTAGGCTACATAAACTGGGACACTACCAAACCTTTCTAGACAAAAGTATAAAAACCTGATAGAAAGTGTGCTACAACGCTATCAAAAAGATAGTTTCATTTGGAATTTTATTTACAAAAATGTACATAAATCCCTTAATGCTTTTATGTGTCTCCATTCATTGTTTTTGTCTTCTTTCACTCATTTACATGAGTGGCTTTGGTACAGAGTTATCTGATGCACGCAAGACTGGAAAAGGTATGATATAAGAAGGTCAAGTACTATACGTATTAATCCTGTTTATTATATTAAAATGACAACAGAAAACAGTTTCTTTTGGAAGCCTATTAAGTTTTAGTATGCAATCAAATCTCATATGTTCTGATCAAGACTGAAAGATTGATGTAGAATTCCTTTAATAGCTTGGAAAACAGTTGATCATGGTAATACATACACACAGGACCAGAACCCACATAAAGGGACTCAGTGTTTCCAAATTATGGGAGCAGGTGACTGCTTTCTAGCTCTCAGTTTACTATCAGCGCATTATGTTGTCTCTCCCCTTTAACTACACTAGTAGTAACTATTCTAGACCTGGCCAATCTCTGATCCTATGCTCCCAACCATGGAAGTCTCAAAAATAAGAAAGAAGTACAAATGTAGAGTAGAGATTAAATAGCTGCTCACCATTACCTATTAGCTTTGAGGGGAAGTGGGGAGGGGATGAAAAATGTATAAGTATAAAGAGTATTTGTATGAAAACACTTCAATAGATCTAATTATAAAAATGCCTTATTTATTTATTTATTTATTTATTTATTTATTTATTTATTTATTTATTTATTTATTTATTTTCTGAACCGCCATTTTTTACAAGCAGAATGTGAGCATCAGAGTCTGGTGATATCAGCTCCTGTGATAACCTTACTCATCTAAATTTTGGGAAGAACTATGTAGGATAGTGGTTTTTTGCTTGGAAAAAGCTGTTTACTTCAAGGTACTTCTCTTGCATAGACATGGATACATGATGAACAGAAACTCTTTTTAAAGTCTTTTCCTCTTGGTACACCATCTAGTACAGTGCTGAGAATTAATTATATCTATATAGAGAATCATCCATTTTGATTGCAACGCTAAAAAGCGTAAGTACAACAACCTTTAACCAGCTGTTTTCACAAAAGTAAAAGACTATTTATTGTGTTCTTTATAATTAATGAAGACCAAATTACTTACTATGATGAATACCAATAAATACCCTCTAATACGTAAAAAAACTTTTCTCATTTACATTTTAATGAGATTTGAAATGTTAATGAATGGAGTCTAGAAATTAATTCAGTGAGTGTCTCAAATAAAAGTGAACTTTGTTAAATGAATTAATATTCATTCCTCATTAGGAACTTCTAATAGGGGAAAATAATTAATGTTTTAGCTAATATTCCAAAAATAAATATTTGTTCACAATTTGCCAAATATTTCTTAATTATAAACAATGAGCTCATCAGTAACACCTGATCTTTCAAATACATTCCACATGTAACCCAAATAACAATACTCCTAACACGCTACTTTTTAGTATAACAATAATAATTTTTTGGAACAAAAAATAAAATCAACAAACCTTTGTATTCATTTGCTTTGCATTTTACTGATCGAAAGACACTGAAGTAACACTCAGTTGAAGCTCTATTAATTTTTATTAATATGTTTAGTATACACATGAAGATCACTAAAGATAAATACTAGGCTAATTATCTTTTAGTGACAGATTTATCTAGTACAGAAATCCAGTGAGGAAATTAAAATCCACTACAGTTACCTGTTTTTATTAGCAAATATTCTGTTAGAAGGGTCCTTTCTGAGTACTTACATGTGGAGACATGTAAGAGGCCCTGAATTTGCTGCATACACCCCCACCAATGGAAGACAAACAAAAGAGGACTCAACCATTTGTACATGAGAACAGCTTAATGCTAAATCAACTTAGAAAGGGGAAAAAAAGCAAAAAATAGTAATTTTTTAAAAAATTCACCCTTTACTCCCTCCCAAGGAATTTTTTTTTTCTTTTTTTAAGTTAGAAAGAACATTGATAGAAAATTTTAGAAGATTTTTAAGATTGCACAAACTATTGGATTAAATATTAGGGGACAGTTGCCACAGAGCTCACTTAGTAACGTCTCGGTAAAGATTTTGTAAAATCTAAACAAATTCCAAGAGGACTATTTTCTAAAGAAAGTTTAAAACCTAAAGGTCACATTATGAATACATAAAAATGCTAATTAACACATGCATTCAGGACAGAATATACACAATTTACTGCAATGCCAAAACAAAATTTATAACCACTGTTTTAACCATTTATCTTAGCGTAACCATGTATTTATAGCCAAGCTGTTTAAATTATAAATTGTCCGTCCTTCTCCCCAAAATGAATAAATAAATGAAACATTCAATCTTAAGTTCTAACAATAGTTTTTTACAGTATCCCGTATACAGAGTTTCCATAACTTCTTACTTAACAAGGTTGCTGATCCTGAAAATACAGAAACACATGTGGCTCCAAGGAATACATTGATAGGCATATTTGTCATGTTCAGCCTTTGATCCACAGAAGTGAATCCAGTGGGCTGCCAAGGCTTAACACGCTCTGGAGCACTCAATCCCAGTGGCAGTTAACAAATAGTTCCTTGTGAAACAGTTGTATTGAAAGGTCACAGTATACCTTTCCTGCTTGTTACATTAACCTCATAACTTAGTTTGCTTCTGGGTAAGGGAACAAGGAATATATATCATTGTACCTGGATATTTTTCACATGCCAGTGTGATTAGATACCTAGGTATAACAGTACATAGCCTGCACCCAGTTTGATTATCATACCTTTGGATTTATATGGGGCACTCTCAGATTCTGCCACTGTGTCCCTAGAACGGGTACATAAATCACTAATCTGACATTAAAAGGTGTTTTCTCTAATGGGTGTTCTCTACTGTTGGGTTTATAAAATTAGTCATACTATGTTTGCTGGCTGTAATTTTATTTTTAAATTTGGTAAGACTGCACTGAAATTCTAGTAACTGTTTCAGAAGGAGGCACACAGAGTGCTTCTACTGGCAGGAAAAAGTATTGGAAGGTCACTTTGTTTCTTTTAAATTTCTCATTAATTTCTTTTATTTCTACTCGGTAGCTAAGAGATTGCTCCTGAAATGCCACATCTGCACTCTTCTTTCCAGACAGCTGAAACTACTCTGGACTAACTGCAATGTGCTATAAAAGCCTATTGAGTACTGAAATTTTCACCAAGTTGCTCATGAAAGTGGGGCTTTTACCATTTTGAAGATATCAGAGAGTGGTCACATTAGATCAGCAGATGTGGCCATACATAATTATCAGGATTTCTGTGTAGTTTTCACATGGCAAACATTTTCCCTTCCGAGTGGAGTGCTCTGTTCCATGGGCAACATAGCACATGACAATGGTCCAAGTGCTGGAATTGCTCAGTTTCTCACTGGTGATGGATGTCCTAGAAGTTACACGCAGATCAGCAAGTGTGCTACTGCAAGCAGGAGAGCACTGCTTGTGCTGTTGGAACACCAGTATGGAACACAATGAGCACTGTAATAGTGTACGTCTCGACAATATCAGCAACAGTTGACATTTTCAAATCTTATCAATCTACTTGTTAATTAGATGCTATTACCCTCTTGTGGTGCTAAACCTCTTGACTGACTTCTATACGGGATTCTTTGGAACTTCAGAAGAATAAGAAATAAAAAAGATGTTAATGCTAATTAACCCTAGTTGCTACCAAAGCTGCTCGACCACGGAAGAAAGCAACCTTGAGAATAAAAGTGGACTAAGAAACACTTTCCTATTCCAGCAACAAAACATGAGCAAACATTCCATGGGCAAGGTACGCTGAGATGAGCTTAAAGTATTGTCACGGCGTGAGGAGAAGTTTTAATGTTAGAAGAGGAAAAGTTTTTTTATCCATTTTTATGTGTTGTTTTTTTTTTTTTTTTAATCCTTCTCTCCTTGTTTCCCTGTTCACCACCCCTCCACTGCACCCCCTGGAGCCACACGGGGAGGGAGTCCTTCGCCAAGCTGCGGGGCACAGCTGCCTAGCCCCGAAGAGTCACTGGCGGGGAAAAGCAGGTGTGCCGGACTGTCCCTTTCCAGCTTCTGAGGTTATCCACGTGGAATGAGATGGTGGTTGCCATTTTGGCCAGGGGCGGAGGCCGCCCCTGGGGATTCTGGGAGCTGTAGTATAATTTGTTAGTTTTATCATGGAAACTGAGGAACAGAGCATCAGTTCCCAGCAAGCCTTCTTTTCCAGGGATTTTCCCTGAGGATGCTGGGAGAAACAGACCGTTTATATACTCCGGGCACAAGCCTGGGGACGCTCTTTAGTTCCACCTCTGACTGGAGGAAGGATGATTTGCTGCTTTCAGCTGCCTAACCCGAGATTTTCATGCCCTCACCCATCGCTGCCTTCCCTGCTACTTGGAGCCAGAAAGGGAGAGACATTGGACCCTGTTCCAGCTGCTGGCTTCCCAATCCAGCTTGGTTTGTCTGCCTGTGCATCTCTGTGCAGCTAACGAGACATTTGGAGTTTCAGAGTTTTGTGGCTGGTTTTGGTTGGCAGTTGGGATTTTTCTCTGCCAATCTTTGTTGATTTTGTTTTCTCTGGTTTGTTGATTTTCCTTGTTCTGCTATTCATTGTATATATAATTAACTATATCTATAGATATCTGTCTCTATATATCATAATAAATGGTTGATCTCTCTGAGGTTTTTTTTGTCTCAGATTATTAAAGTCCTAGTCCTCGAACCAGGACAAGTATCTAATTGGAATCAAACAGATGTAAATCAACAATTACCATAATGTGGGAAGAAAAAGAAACCAAGAAAGATAGCAAGACATGCAGGTACAGCAACTGTGACCAGGCTACATGAAAAATTGCAGTTTCTATTAAAGAATAGCTCATATTAATATACTGGCTGAAGATACTTTGCTTTATTGATTTACTTTTGGAAATATTAATGTTTTGCTATTGATATGCAGAGGTGAGAATAGTGCCTAATATTCTAATTAGGGAATTTCAACTTCTTTTTCTCTATATGCATAAAAGTAAGAATGCTTGGAAAACAATAAAGTTGACCTACACGTTACAGGGTTAATCTTGACTGATCTCCATGCTCAAGAGGCCTGTTTTGATACAAATGCAAATAGCTAATACAAAGCATCTGAGGCTGGCTTACTAATCTAGCAACACAACAGTGATTTGGCTTTGAAAAAAAAATCAATCTAAACAGATAAATGGGACCAGAAATTAGCAGTCTTGAACACACAGTCACTCCTGTAGCACTGTATTTCACTTTCTACATGACCAGAATATAAAGACTCCCTTTTCTCTGTCTGCTTTTTGTTATCAGCAAATGCAGCATTCCTACTTTTTTTTTTCCAGCTGCCCAACTCTGACTTTACAGAGTGATGAAAAGTGCAAATGAAGCAAGAAGATCCACAGCAGGAAATGTATAGTTCTCCAAATGTTCTACAGTTTTCTTCTCAGTCTTTGGGTTAACATTACCCTCTGAAGAGATGAAGAATGTTCACTATATACTTCCATACTTGGCCGTTTTGTTCTGTTTTTTTACTTCTCATCTGTCACAGAACAAGAGAAGACCAGGAGAGAAAAGATACAAGAACCCTCCTCTATTCCATGAGAAGAGAAACCATCAGTGGGACTGGTGTAGCACCAAGTGACACAGACTACATGGCCATGAGCAAGCAAACACAGCAAAGACCCTTTATTCAGGAAAAAGTATGCTTTTACACCCTTAGCAAGTCATTAGTACTTTTCCGCTAACAATAATACCTTATTCTACACAATAGTACCTTACTCTACGTGATTCAGTGTATATTTTTATTTGCTAAAAATATTTATAGTCCTTGAAAACTCTGTCCTTCCTGCGTGAGTTGCAGATTCTCTTGTGCTGTTCTGTCTTCTTGCTGTGTTCTTTTTTCCTCACGGTGTGCAGCGCCTACCTCCTGTTACCAGGGATTCGTGCCAACTAATGCAATGATATCCCCAGAACTCTACTTATGTCAGGAGGCAACTTTTCATCCCCACAGACTGCCTCTTCAGCATGAGAGCTGCCTTCCTCTGCTTCCTAACCAGGAAGCAAAGGAGACCATGTCAGAGATTCCCACAGGTTTTCCCCAAGCAAAATAACAAGGATGAGTTTACCAGTATTTTCTCCTATCCAAATACTTGGGCATTTAGATGTGGAAAGTCAGGTAGCATAGTCCAGAAATTCAACACGTGTCCTTCTGTGGGACTTTGGATGTGACTCTTGCCTAAAACTATTTTATTTTTGAAAGAATATATAATTTCTTTTACTTTTCCAGGAGCAATCAAGCTCCATCATCATCATTTGATATTATCATGACAAATGAGGAGTGCTTCATTACTCTTTTACTGACATAGTATAGTAATTAATAGATCACCTCACTAAAACATTAACGAAAGAAAATAAGATAATATGTGAAAAGATTTTTGTACGGTTGATACTTTGTTTATTAGTGATCTCTCTTCAGGTATTAGTTAAATATGGAAAAATCAAACTAAAGGACATTTAAATCAGAGACATAAAATAAAACTAAAGTGATATGGAACATCTTTGCTGAGGAAAAAAAAAAAAAAAGGCTTTGGGACTTGGAAGTAGTACAGCATACTTAAAGCCATCTTTTGCATCCCTAAAATGAAAACCAGTTAAATTTTAACAGTGCTTTGAAAAGAAATTTCATTGTTTGATCCATTTCAAATAACTATTTTTTCATTTTATCCTTAACATTTATCCTTTAAATTTTATGTTTTTATCCTATAGATCACATTTCACAGTAATAATTTGTAGTATTCTGTTCCAGAAAGGTCTGGCCCCCTCTCTCAGGAAAAAGCAAATATTTAAAGACAACCTCCCCCTCCCCCTATCTAACCCATAACAGATTCATAGGACATCATGCTCTCCAGTTCTCCTAAAGCAAAAGCAGAGTAGAAATAGAGGACAACATGTTGAGGTTTACTGTTTACACAAAGCATTTTCCCCCACTGATTTGCAGTGGCTAATACCAGCTGGAGTGTAATTCTATTCCCAGAATTTATGTGGTTAGCATAGAAGTTCCTCTGTCAAATGTACTTCAACAGAGTGAATAGAAAGAGTGGATGGATGAATGAATGATGGTTGAATGTCTTCATCATTTTGGCTTTTGAGAAGTTTTCAAACCTAAAGCAGTTGTTTTAACAAGAACTGCTACTTCAGGAACTAGGAAATCCAGTATTTCTCATCTTACCTATTTGTAAGAAACTTTAGCATGTCTTCTTTCTCTAACGCCTAATATAATTCACCATTTCTTAAATATATATGTGTATATCTGTGTGTAATACATAAAGACATACACAAACCCCTGACCATGAGAGTGTGGTGATGATAAAGTAATATTAACTGCTTTCACTTATGTTGCCCATTTCATCTTGCTAAATTTAAGAATTTATGCTTCATTGTGAGACCAAACCAGGAAATGCTACTTTTACATGTGTGAATAAATTCACTGAAGATGATGGCATTAGCCATGGTAGTAAGCAATGGCCTACTTTGTGTTTCTATAGTATTTTCAGTCAAGTTTATGGGAAGTCTTAAATGTAGGATGTGAATTACTAAGCCAAGTAATTACCTAGATGTGCTGCATAAAGTTGAGAATAAGTGTCAGTCTGTTAGAAGGTAGGAGGGCGCTGCAGAGGGACCTTGACAGGCTGGATAGATGGGCCAAATCCAATTACATGGGTTTTGACAAGTCCAAGTGTCGGGTTCTACACTTTGGCCACAATAACCCCATGCAGAGCTATAGGCTGGAGACTGAGTGGCTGGAGAAGTAGCAAGGCAGAAAGGGACTTGGGAGTGCTGGTTGACAGGAAACTTAACATGAGCCAGCAGTGTGCCCAGGTGGCCAAGAAGGCCAATGGCATCCTGGCCTGTAGTATAAAATCACAGTTTTATAATATGTACTAGGAAGTGCAGTGTGGAACAGTGAAGCTGGTTGTAAAGGTGAATGTAGGAATCCACAAAGGTCCATAAAGTGTAGTACATGGGCACTTAACCACATGTACATTACTGTGGTTGATCATTAAGAAATTTGTTTGTAAATTACAAGAATTATAAACAAATTCCCCTGTTTGTGATAATTTATAATACTAGGTAAATTTAAAAGTGCATATACTATCTCAAATATTGCGAGTGGATTGTTTGTTTAATATTAACTTCCAATATAGAGTTTAATTTTGATTATAAATGAAGCCCTCGACTTTTAAATATTTTGTGTGGGGTTTTTTTCTCTAAAGCTGAACAACTCTGTATAAATGATTTTAAAAAAAAAATTAGTGTCCTATTTTAAACCACAGAATTTAAAACTGTTTATTATACTAAATAAGTTTCATCAAGAAAGTTAGAATAATCTCAAAAAAACTAATAAACCAAAAAGATACCTTTTCTTTCACAACTAGCAATCATGACTGTGTGTTGGGGGCTTGTCAGTGCTTTACAAACTATTAATTGAAATTCAAAAGTGTAATCAAACACTTTCTGAGGACACTTGAATAAAAATTATTGTTCCCTTTACATTAGAATCTATTATCTTCTTGATTCTCTAAACCATGGGTAAACAGATGGTGGAAAATATTTAACAGTCTTTAATTGCAAAACTGTGAATACATAATCAGCAGATTATATCAGCTAGAACATATCTGTTCAGAATGCAAGGGTTACTGGGTTAAGGAAAAGAAACCTATCCATTTCTTTACCTTCTAATCAAGGCTGTACTATTTTTTGCTTTCCTTCTTCATCTTGTAACTTGGAAGTTAGCTATGATTATGGAAATGTTAGGGCAGTTAGAAGTTGGCAGCTTGTGTGTCCCACTTCTGCTGCTAGTAGGAAAACAGCCCATTATTTTGTGGGGCTTGAGGTCAGGCACTGCATGCTTGGCATGCAGTGTGTGAGGAAACATTGCTGCTGAGGGTTGGGCCAATGCTCTATTGAGAAGTCTAAATAAGTATTACACTATTCTGTAAACACTTTTGGATTTCAAAACTCTGTCTTTTCAGTTTTTCTTCAAGTGAGCATGAGTGAGAGGAGTGGTTACAAGTGCATTTTCAGATGGAATAGCTCTGTGAATCTATCATGTCCTGAATTTTTATCCAAAGGTGCAATTGGCTTATCTTTTAAACTGTATTCCTGCAGCCTACCCACCTATCATGCAGAAGAGACCAAAGGCAATGTTGAGTCATTATATGGTAAATACTGCATTGTGATGCAGTCACAAAAGGCAGAATTTTCTTTGTAAGCAAGCTTTGTGGACACACAGCAGTATCACACTTTCAGAGATTCCCTCTTTTTTCGTCAGGACACATCAGGACGCATCTGAAAGAAATTTAATGTCCTTTTTGGTACATATTATTCTTAACAGCTCGAGCTGACCACCATACTAGCAGTGGTTGGTTCATTGTTACAGCCCACAAGCAAACCAGCTTGAAATGAAGCTCTCAATTTGGACACTGTTGTTTTCTTTCTTTCTTTCTTTCTTTCTTTCTTTCTTTCTTTCTTTCTTTCTTTCTTTCTTTCTTTCTTTCTTTCTTTCTTTCTTTCTTTCTTTCTTTCTTTCTTTCTTTCTTTCTTTCTTTCTTTCTTTCTTTCTTTCTTTCTTTCTTTCTTTCTT
>VXBA01005642.1:149374-194416 GCA_013399895.1 Serilophus lunatus
CTTCCCTTCCTTTCCTTCCTTCCTTTCTTTCCTTCCTTTCTTTCCTTTCTTCCTTTCCTTTCTTCCTTTCCTTTCTTCCTTTCCTTTCTTCCTTTCTTTTTAGTTTTTTTTTTCCTGACTGTAATGCTAGGAAGATATAGAAAGTGACTACAGAGATCACCCTTATATTCAAACATTCTTTTAAATTCATCATTAGTGTTGTGATAGTTCCTATTAAGAAGGGCCATATTATGGAAATATATTACAAAAAATGGCATCCTGTCCTGTATCAGGAATACTGTAACCAGTAGAACCAGGGNCGGTCTCTTCTTTCAGGCAACTGGCGGCAGAATGAGAGGACACAGTCTCAAGCTCTGTCAAGGGAGGTTTAGGCTCAATATTAGGAAAAGATTTTTCACTGAAAAGGTGATTCGCCATTGGAATGGGCTGCCCAGGGATGTGGTGGAGTCATTGTCCCTGGAGGTGTTTAAGAGAAGACTGGATGAGGCACCTAGTGTCATGTTTTAGATGATGGGTTGGTATTGGGTTATGAGTTGGACTCAGTGATCTCAAAGGTTTCTTCCAACCTTGGATACTGTGATACTGTGTGATACTGTGAAAAATACTACATGCAAAACAAGGGTAAAATAAGTTGTTTGTTTGGGGGCTTTGTTTGTTTATTATTATATTATAAATAGTGTTGATTTGCATCAATTTTGGAAGTATAGACTTTTCAAGTCTTAATTATATCTATCTGGCATCATATGAACAGCTAAGACATGCCTTCATACTGTACAGAGGCAAAATGACAAAGCTAATTAATCACCTGTTGCATATGGAGAAGACAGCACAGATACTATTGAAGTGCTCAGATTACATAGCTACCAGCTAAACACAATTCCGGTTAATTAATATTTGTCTAAAGTATTATCTAAATGACTAAAAAGCAAAATACTGCATCTTGATATATTGCAGCATCCAGGATAATATATCTTTGATAGAAAGGATTCTCAGTCTTTTGAAGAGTAAGTAGAACAAATCTACTGTTTTGCAAAATAAATAAAATTGAGTGATTTTTGATACGTATTTCCTTGTTAGAGTGTTCATATCTCTACTTGAAAGTACAATAGAGGAAAACCCTTGGTGAAACAATTCTTCAAATTTGCACTTCCTCTTTTTAGAGAATTTGCATCACTAAAATTTCAAATACATGTCAAATCACAGCACCAGAAGAAGCACTGGTAGATTTACCATATGAGGAATTAACTTACCTTTGCTACTTCCTTTACTATGTTGGCTATTAATTGTGTCCTGAGGATGTTTTTGTTTCACAAGTGGCTCTTAAGAATTGTTTTGTGAAATTAAATATAAAGAAATTAATTGTTGTTAGGGAATATGTTCAGTGCTGGTAGCTTAGTGCGCAGCTGCAGGTTGTGCTCTGTGCAGTGGGAGCCCCAGGCCATGAACTGCCAACCTTTGCGTAACAAAGAGAACGGGGACCTGTGGCACAGCCAGGCAACCAGACAACTTGGACTTTCCCAAGTTTAGACTGTGAGGGTATAAAAGCCCAGGGTTTCCCGTGTCTGGTGTCCCTCCTCAAAAGCACCAGCTCCAGATATATTTTTTATTTGCTCATTGCATCAAGATATTTGAGATTCTGCTATGGAAAATCTAGGTAAAACTGGTAAGGAAACCTGGTCTGACTCTGTACAAGTAGGGCGTGTAGGGAGTCAAACCGAGCACCCGTCGGCTCAATGAAGCCACCTAAAGTGAAGGGGCTTCAGTCCCAGCTCAGGTGATGCAGGTTAACTGCTGGAGTGGCTCCTGATGGTTGGACAGGAAAGTTTCCTTAACAACTCTCATGGATGAGAACAAATTCCTGCCTTGGTTTAGTCACAACAGAGATTAAAAGAATAATTATACATGTGCTGGAGACCAGTAGAGTTGCCTGATAGTATATTAACATTCTGTGTATTCGAGGAAGCACTTTGGAAGGTACAGCCACAGTTAAGTTAAGGGTTTTCTATATATTCTGTAGTGCTCTTCATTTACACAAAAGACTACCATGCTTGAAATTCCTTGTATTTGACATATTTATTTAGGATTTAATTCTGGACTGCTTACATATATAACTGTAAGCTTCTTTCTGTGTGTAGCATAGGTAGGATGCAGGATCTCAGAATTACAGAATCACAGAATTATCAAAGTTAGAAAAGACCATTGAGATCGAGTCCAACCTATGACCTAACACCATCCCAGCCTCTAAATCATGTCACTAAAAACATCATCCAATCTTTTCTTAATAGATCCAGGGACAGTGACTCCATCACCTCACTGGGCAGCCCATTCCAGTGGGAAATCACTCTTTCTGTGAAAAAGTTTTTCCTAATATCCATTCTCAACATCCCCTGATGCAGTTTGAGACTGTGTCCTCTCATTCTGTTACTGGTTGCCTGAGAGAAGAGACCAACCCCCACCTGGCTACAGCCTCCTTTCCGGTAGTTGTAGAGAGCAATAAGGTTTCCCCTGAGCCTTCTCTTCTCCAGGCTAAACAACCCCAGCTCCCTCAGACACTCCTCATAGGGCTTACGTTCCAAACCGCTCACCAGCCTTGTTGCCCTTCTCTGGACAAGTTTGAGCATCTCAGCATCTTTCTTAAACTGAGGGGCCCAGAACTGGACACAGTACTCAAGATGTGGCATAACCAGTGTTGAGTACAGGGGAAGGATCACTTCCCTGGTCCTACTGGTTGCACTATTCTATACTGCATTTGTGTAGGTGGAATTGATGTTTAAAACTAGAGGTAAAAGTTGTGCAGGCTTTTACAACACAGTGCTGCATTGTAAATTGCAAGTATTAAAGAAAAAATAATGTAGTTGATTTGGCATAGGACTTCCCTTTAAAGAAGACTTTCCAGAGCACTACAGTTTGTTCATATGAAGAATTTCTACTTCTTACACTGGAGAAAGTACCATAATATATTTTGCAGTTACTAAATATATATCCTAGATTTTTTCTGCTTTATTAAAGTCTGCAGCTTTCCAATAAATTAATTTTTAATAAAGTATTTATTTCTAAATAATAATATAATAAAATTGATAAAATAATAAAATCATGATAAAAATTAGTATCAGTGCCACTAAATAAAGTATACAATTCAGTTACAATGTTAGAACAATTTCATTAAACCAAGCAACTTGGATTGTACTTTTACAAGTAGCAGTTCTGGAAGGTTCGCTTTCTCTTTTCATTTTTTTTTTATTTTTTTTTTTAACTACAGAAGCCTTAACACTTGACATTATTTTCTGTACACCACCAAAATGTGCAGACAAAATTCCCCCTAGCTGGCAGAATGTATCCCTCAAATACTGACAACTCAGAGACAACAAAATTATTCTATTAAATTATTAAGAATCCTGATATTTATCTCCTCTAAATGCCACTGTGTGTCAAGTAGAGTAGAAAAACGATAAAAAGATTCATATTTAAAAAGAAATGCCAGACAATGTTTAGAAATAATTCAAGAAATAACTGTTTTCAATTTATAAGATGTATAAATGAGATATAATGTCAATTTATACAGTTCAACCTGTAGTCAGAACTCCATTTCATTCTCTGGTTTTGAAATAAATCACTTCAAAATAGCCCCAACATTTAAAGCTTCATCAGACCTTTACTGAAATATCAGTTCAACTAATCAACCAATATTTGCTGTTATTATCGAATCCCTGTAACTGTGAACAACATTTAAGAAGTTTGCATAATCAATACCTCTCCTCTGAGCAGAGAGAGTTATAAAGGCTTTACCCTGTACCAAAAGGTCTGAAACAGTGCTGTAAATCCCTGTGAGGGCAGATGTACAAGTGAAAATATTTACCATTCAATAAAATGAATTCCATTGCTTTTCTGTTTATGAAGCAGGTCACAAGCTACATGTAGCCTAAATGAAATTGTTCTCAATTTTAAAATGCTTTTTGGTAATGTCAAATGAAAAATCTATTCTAAGACTCTATCAGTATTAACAATCCGGCAAATTTCATGCTAAATAATATGCTTTTCAGTTTCCGTTTCTCATCATCTATTCCTAAATACTATTCCAAAGGCATTAATTTACAGTTCTACAAAACAAAATGTTGCATAGTTTTTGGACTTCAGGATCTATCTCTCTTGGTTCATATTGACAGTCATCCTTTAAATCATTTCTTGAAATGAGGAGATTTTTTTCAGCTTTCATGATTCTGAAATTGTCTTTCTACCTGATGTGGTTAGCATGAAACAGAGAGTATGATTCAGAGTTTTAGTAAGTAGAATAAGTTTTTCAAACTTTTATGAAACATTTGCAGGGTTTTGAATTATTGACAATGCCAGAGGTAGAAGTAATTTTCTCTTCAATGTAGAGTGGAGCAGAAGCCTGATAATCTAGTTCAGGACACCAGGCATGGCCCAGAGTTTTCGTGCCCCTTGAAACTATGGAGCCTCTTCTGCCATATAAGAATATATTAAATAAATTGTTAAAGCTGCATGAAGACTGTCTGACCAGGAAAAGAGAGCAGAACATTTTAAAAAATGTACCCCTTCCAAAACCTGTTTCTTGTCAACATTTCCAGGCATTTGCAGTAGGTTTGTGCAAGGGTTTTATTTCATAGAATCATAGAATGATTTAGGTTGGAAGGGACCGTAAAGATCACCTAGTTCCAACCCCCTACCACAGACAGGGAAACTTTCCTCTAGACAAGGTTCCTTAGCGCTCCATTCAGCCTGGTCTTAAACTTTGTCATATCGTTTTCTAGTGGTAAGGTTTTTCTGTACCTTAAAAATTAACTGCTTTTCAAGAACCTATTGTTTTTCCATTAAATTGTAATTCTGAAAGGTTTCTGAAAGCCAAAATAAAATTTTAGGAGAAAAATACAGAGCCAATTCCTATAAAAACCAAACAGCATATCAGTTATCTGCAGTATGAGTGATACAAATTGAAATTGACTGAAAGGTATAGTACTGACAATTACCCACAACCATATCTAGCCCTTTAGAAGTCTTATTCTAAAATATGACATCCTTCAAAATGTTTTGATACAGACTCCTGGCTTTCAAAGGGTTAACAGTTTGAATGAATCAATGACGAATATTTTTCTTTCCTAAGAAGCTGTTTTCTCTACTATTTTATTGTGATTCTTTTAGATTGAACACATTATAGCTATAAGCCCAACATCCCCATTAAAAACCAATTTGTGATATCAATCATTAGCTTATAAAGTACATTTATTTATATGATTTAATTACAAAAATACTTTTTTTTCAGTGAGATGAATTTTTCGTGTTCTGAGAGTATTTGTATCAGGATACAAATACAGCTTTTCTTTTTAAAGAACTAGCTAATGCTGTTTAATATAGTGTTTCTTTCAGAAAAAGAGATAAGGGAAAGAAAAGCAGAAGATGAGAATGGAAAACTTGCTATGAGATTTTACTTCATCATGGAAGAGTTCATAACATTCACATTTCATCTCTACTAGAGGAGAGCTCAAGAAATGCATAAAGCAACTGTCTTTCCTAGACAGTCACACACTCTTCCTACTCCCTCTCCCACCTCCCATCATATTATCCTGCTTGTTTCTATTTCCCATTTTACAGATGAAGAAAGAGAGACCACCAGACAAAATAAGATTTGTATGAAGTAAGGACAAATGAGCCTCAGCAGGCAGACTTGTAAGCTCCTGCAATTTGCACACTTTTCTTTTATGACCACGTGACCCACCTGGTGGATGAGGGGAAGGCTGTGGATGTAGTCTATCTAGATACCAGCAAAGCCTTTGAAACCATCCGACGCAGCATACTCCTGCAAAAGCTGACAGCGCATGGCTTGGACAGGTGCACTCTGCTGTGGGTTAAGAACAGGCTGGATGGCTGGGCCCAGAGAGTGGTGGTGAATGGTGCCACAGTCAGTGGCCAGTCACTAGTGGTGTCCACCAGGGATCAGTGTTGGGCCCAGCCCTGTTTAATATTTTTTTTGATGATCTGGATGAGGGTATTGAGCCTACCACTAGCAAATTTGCAGATAACACCAAGCTAGAGGGAGTGTTGATCTGTTAGAGGGTAGGGGGGCTCTGCAGAGGGACCTGGACAGAACAGATAGGTGGGCTGAATCCAGTGGTTGAGGTTCAACAAGGCCATATGCTGAGTCCTGCTCTTTCGCCACAACAACCCCAATGCAGCGCTACAGAATGGGGACAGAGTGGTTGGAGAGCAGCCAGACAGAAAGGGGCCTGAGGGCACTGATTGACAATGATGCCCTAAAGCAGAGGAAGAAATCTTCCAAGCAGCATTGACAGAGGTAAAAGAAAGTGCAGATTCTTTAATAAAGCTTGCAGATGCAAAGACGCATTCCAACAGTCCTTATCAAACACCTTTGTAGCATTCATCAATTCTTCCATCCTTGACACATCCAACAAGAGTCCTGTCTCACCCTCTGTGCCCTTCCTTGGATCTGCCCCTCTGGAATTTTTCCAGGTTCTCTGGATCTCTATTTTGTCTTGTCTTCTATAACATCCTTGTTATAACCTAATTTTCTAAGAAGGAATATTAAACACAGCATCTTCAGATGCTATGAGTTCTTCATAGTCATTTCCATAATTTTTCCTGGAGGTGAGATTATATTGTAGTTCACTGGGTCTTTCCTGACACCCTTTTTGTAGATTGTAGTTACATTGGCAACTTCTAGTGAGCGGAGATCTCATCAGACCCACAAGACTTTGGTAGATGATTGAGAGCAGTCCCATCGGGCCACATGGCATTTATGAACTTTCAGTTGATAGTGCTGGCCCCTTACACTTTCAGTGTTCAAAAGTAGAAAGTCACTTTTCCCACTGTCCTTGTCCTCCAACTCAGGGGACCAGGAGGCCCAAGGTCTATCAACATTAATAGAGATGGAGGTAAAAAAGTACAATGAATACCTCCTCTTTTTATTCATCTGTATTAGTCTTCAACAAGTGTCAATTCAATGTTTTTTTAGACCTCTTCTTGCTATTGGCATGATTTAAAAAGCTCTTATTGTTTTCTGAAACAACATTGACCTGTTTCACCTGTATACATTTATATATTTAATTTATATCTTAAATTCTTTGGAGAACAGGAAGATGCAAGATATAGGAAAAAACCTAATATTTAGAATTACTACTCTTAGGATCAAGCAGACTTCATAATATGCATTTTAAAAATATTTGGTTTACATGCAGGGGCTATTTTCTTTTTTTAATTTCTTATAAAAAGAGATGTACATCATGCAAACAGGCTACTTCCTCAATTTCCAAAGAAAGAAGAATACAGCTAGGTTCCATTTATACTTGAATGCACAATAGGCAGTACAGAAGTAAGAGGAAAGTGAGTTAGCTGAGAAAAAATATTAGGCAGGGTTTGTTTTTTTCCCTTTTCTTAATACCTTATAATTTCTTCATTAGCAAACAGAAATATAGTCCCTTTCCCATGACATAAAAGCTGCACAAACAGAATTTTTTTTGTGTGATGTAATGAATCCCTTGTTGATTTAAAATGATCAAAGAATTAAGATGAAAGCTTTAAACTCTATGATAAAACATTAATAATTGTGCAGTAATATTCAATAGTGTGACCCAAATAAAGTAATTTTCTCTTCTTGGTTCAACCTTAAAGCATTATAAAGTCTGTATATAATATTTTTCAAGTCTTATTGTAACAACCATTCTATGACTGCCAATTATCTGAATAACATTTTGTGTTATAACTCCTAATAAAACTTGAAATTCAGGCTGCAGTGAAGAAGTCCATTTAGACTAAGTAGCAAATGTAATTAGTTAAATCAGTAAAAATTGCTTTAAGCTCTTCATAAATGCTTAAGAAGCTTGAATTAATGCTGTCCAGGGCATTCCCCATATTTTTGGTCTGATTTTAATTTATGTAATGAGTCAGTACAACTGGGAAATTCATTAAAATGCCTATATCATAAACTTATGGACATGCTTCAATAAATGTCCATTATACAATTATTTGTTAATATTGCAAGGTTTTAATTGTTTGCTTAACTAGCTAATTTAATTAATGTAAATATCACATTACTTAAACACTTAATTTCTGTGGCATTTTGCCACTCAACAGTATTTGTTGGATGAGTTCAATTAGAGAACCATAACACTATAAGAGTAGTGAGATTTTTTGATATTCCAATTTTTTTCTATGGTACTAAAATTTATTTTATGCTAAACAGTGCTAATCAATCATTTTAATTAACAATCAGAAGTGGGCTGAGGTCTCCCACTGAACTGAGGAGTGATTACAGATTCTTTAAGGCACATTGAGCTTAGCAAGTTTTTCTGGTTCTTGAGGAAGAGTCTTGAATATGAAAGCAGCTCCCCTTCTTTCTACATCTAAAGAAGGTCTTTATGAAATGTGGCATTTTGTTTTGTGAACAGATATAAAACTGTTTCATGTTTGTTTTTAAACTCTGCTTTTGTCACTGTGGGTACCTTTTTGTTTAGACTTCAGGGTATTTTCAAAGCTGTGTGTAGGAGTTGAAAAATTATACATCTGAATCCTATTATTTTCTAACAGGATTTGAATGCACATATTTGCCCTAAGATTTAATTATACTTCTTTGCAAACATAGATCAATTAGACAGCTTAAAAACCTGCTCTTTAGGGAAATAACTGTCAGTTTCTCTTTTTTCTTCGAGTGTCATAATTATACCAGAAATTTGCTCTAACCCCTTTTTTATGGTAATCTACATAGTTAAAAATATATAAACTCTCAATTTTTAAATTAATGAGTAAAGAATTACAGAACTGAGTTGGAAGGATTCTCAAAAAGTTATTGGTCTATTTCATTGCTTCAATATATAAAGAAGTATATTTATGCACAAGATGCTTTTTTTCCAGTTCTGAAAGATTTTTTACAGTGGAGACTTCACAAACTCTGAAACTGGTCCTTTCTATTATCACAGAATCACAGAATTAGCTAGGTTGGAAAAGATCTCTGATGTAATTGAGTTGACATCACCTTGTCAACTCAACCATGGCACTAAGGGCCAAATGCAGTCTCTTCTTAAATATCTTCTGGGACAGTGACTCCATCACCTTCCTGGGCAGCCCATTCCAATGCCCAATGTCTCTCTCTGTAAAGAACATTTTCCCAATTTCTAACCTAAACCTTCCCTTGTGCAGCTTAAGAATGTGTCCTTTTTACCTACTGCTGAATGCCTGGGTAAAGAGACCGACATCCACATGGCTGCAACCTCCTTTCTGGTAGTTGTAGACAGCAAAAAGGTCTCCCCTGAGTCTGCTCTTCTCCAGGCTAAACAACCCCAACTCCCTCACCCACTCCTCATAGGGCTTGTACTGCAGCCTGTTCACTATCCTCATTGCCCTTCTCTGGACATGTTCGAGCATCTCGACATCTTTCTTAGACTGAGGGGCCCAGAAAACTGGACACAGTACTCAAGGTGTGGCCTCACCAGTGCCGAGTACAGGGGAAGGTCATAAAAAGAGATCAGGTTGTGTTATGGGGTAACCAGGGGGTGGGAGGGGTGTCTTTTAAAAGTTTTTTGTCTTTTCCTGAGAGTGTAGAGCAAGAGAAACAGGTGGACCTTGCATCGGTGCCTGGCAGCGGGCATTGTGGTGCTCCCACAGCTCCCCGCCCACTCTGCGCCACTGCCGTGTCCCCACCAGGCGCGACACAGCTTGAGGTGCATGCGAGGCCTCCTGCAGCCACCGTGGCCGTGTTGCACCATGGTGGAGTGGTTGCACCAGTGGTGGAGAGGGCATTGACTTGGTGATGCTGGCACCATGGAGTGGAATGGGCCCGCAGCAGTGGGTGCAACAGCCGCTCCAGCTGCAGCCCTGTGGGTGGTGTCCTTGGCATCCAGGGCCCCCTGGGTTCCCGCTGCACTGGTAGTGGGGTGGATGGCAGCGGCAGCCTCTCCTGCAGCAGGCGGTGAGTGCCCTGTGGGCAGTACTGCCAGTGCCCCTGGGCCCCCTGGGTCCCCACAGCACTGGCAGCAGGGCAGGAGGCAGCTTCTCCTGTCGTGGATGGCGAGTGCTGCCTCAGACATTTTGGCGGCAATGCCACCATGTTGCCTCATGGCGGGGTCTCGGAGAGGAGGCAGCAGCCAAGTTCCATGTGCACCAAGTCAGGCTGCCGACCAATGGAGAAGCAGCACACACCAGAAAGAAAGCATGGGAACAGATGTGGACAGACATCCTGTAAAAGGAGCGGAAATGGAAGTCGTCTCTCTGTCTCGGTGTGGGAAGTGGCACGCTGTCACCACAGCTTGGGCAGCGCTGCCAGAGGACTACGTGACTCCGCGTGGCAGTGATAGCAATGTGATATCTCTTCCTGTTGGGTCCCCTGGGGTTTTCCTTTCATTCTCTCTCAATTTTCCAGCAGCTCCAGAGTGGGACCCTGCCGCATCACCCCACCCAGCACTGTCCATGTGGCAGCACTCCTTCCCCCCTCTCCCCAGCCCTGCAGCTGGCCCAGAGCAGCAGAATGGTTATTTCTTTTGTGGGTTATTGTTGTCAGGTCACTGTTTGTTACAGGTTCATGTATATAGTTGTTTAATACACACCTTATATGCCATATATTCAATAAATTATTTTACTGCCATCTGTATACGTCTCTTAGTAACGCCCCCTAGTGTCCAAAATTGGAACAGGTTGTTTAGGCAGTATATCATTGGGCATAATATGTTATTTTTATATTCAAATTTAACTGAAATTTAAGTGTATTATTTACCTATTATTCTAACATCACTAACATGGGGAACTAGCAACTACTTTTCTCTTTCAAGAAGTATTTTACATATTGGATTATTCTTAAATCTTCAGTCTTCATTCAGAGAACCAGTCCCAAATGGCTGTGCTTCCACTCTCTTTCCATCCAGATCTCTACTTCTACTCATTTTTCTCCTCTGAACTATTTTCACTATTGCAGTATAGCTTTCTTGATGTGTCCAAAGGCTCTTCAGAACAGACTACTATACTCCAGCTAAGGTTTCATGTGTGATGAACCAAGCAGAAGAATTACCTCGCATCTCTTGTGAGCTGTAGTTCATTTATATATTCCAGCATGATGTACAATGATGTTCCTTAGAGCAGCATGACAGCACTGATTCATATATGGTTTATGATCTGCTGAGGATTATCCTTCGATCCTTCGATATAGAACTGCTATTTTTGTATTCATGCACCTGATATTACAACCCAAAAGTAGAAAATTGTAATTGTCTTTATTGAACTGAATCATATATCTAAAAATAATTTTTTCTTCTCTTGCTACAATTATTTTGACTTCCAATATTCCTGTGGTTTATAGCAGGACAACACAATAAATATATTTTCTATTCCATCAACTAGGGTATGAATGAAATATAAACTAGAATTCAAGTAGGATTCGTTGAAAAACTTCAAGCAAAAGTGAATCTCCTTCCTTTGGCAATCTCTCCCCCAACACCTTCTTATGACCAGTTTCACTATAACTATCTCATCTATACCACATCTGTGAAACTTAATTACAAAAATATGTGAAACCTTGTCAGGAGTCTTATTAAGGCCACAATATGGTATCTTTTGATTCTCTATTATGTATACAATATTATATTCAAATTAGCTGTTACTTCATTATCTTTTAAAACCTTAATAATAATTTGATTTTTGTGGCAACATTCTAGGGAAGAAGAAAGGGTGAAACAGAGCAGAAAATCACTAAAGATTTCACAAGTCTTCCCATTTCTTCTTTTCCTGGTTTTCTCTGAGGTAGAGTTAACTTTCTTCCTAGTAGCTGGTATGGTGCTCTGTTTTGGATTTAATATGAGAATAATGTTGATAGCACACAGATGTTTCTGGTTGTTCGTTTTATACTAGATTAAGGACTTTACATCTTATGCCCTGAGAGCTAAAAGGTGGGAGGGGCACAAGAACTTCAGCGGGGACACAGCTGGAACAGCTGACCCCAACAGGTCAAAGGGATATTCCGTACCATGTGGCATAATATGATGTAGGAAATTCCAGTGAATGTTTTTTGTCAGTCACAGATAGCAGGTGGAATCTAGGACCCAGGAGTTGAAGAAAGAGCTGAACTGAAAGTGAAGAAGACGCTTATACAACATGGCAGTGTCTGACTGAACGAGAGAGAAGTGATAAGTGAATTGCTTCTCAGTGGTTAAAAAAGTATAAACTATTTGTAGACTATAAAAATGTATTCTTGTAAACAATAAACGAATTTCTCCTTTGACACTACATCTGTCATATTCAGTATATAGACTAAGGGGAAAGCTGGCAGGGAGTTGCCCAGGAGCTACTTGGGCATCAGTCGGTGAGTGGTGAGCAACTGCATCACTTGTCTATTTGTGCATTGCTTGTCTATTCTAATTGTTACTATCTTTCTTTTCTGTCCCATTAAATTGTCTTTATCCCAAACCTCAAGTTTTCTCATGTTTGCTCTTCTGATTCTTTTTTCCATCCCACTGTCAAAGTGGGGAGTAAGCCAGCAGCTGTATGGTGCTTAGTGGTCAGCAGGAGTCAAACCACAAAAGTCTGTTTGCTGCCCAGTGTGGGACATGATGGATTGAGCTAATGACAAATCTGACTGGAACACATTAGAATAAATTCATTATAAGCATTAATTGTTTTAGTTTAATAGTTGTTGGTCACAATGTTGATTTATTTGCTCTCAAAGTTGTTGTGCTTGTACTTTAAGTTGCCTTACGTAATACCTTGCTTGCAGTACATGTTCCCTGTTGTGCTGTTTATCACCCATGGTAACTGGCCTAAGGTTATTGTGTTATTCTACTTTGTAGCACTGGCTTATGATACGATACAATCGCCGGTCGTTAACTAATTTGGTAGTTGTACTCAGCGTAACCATCATCGTCGTACTTTGAGAGCCATCTATTGGAATCTATTAATAATTATATCTTTTACCTTTTCCTTTTCTCCTTTTAGACCAAATCTGTGCAACAGAAACTTCCATCTTCCCCTGCTACTCCTCCAGTTAATTACAATAGCTGTTGAGAATTTTGAGTATCCTCAGGGTGTTCAGAACAGCATATTCCTGTTGCTACGTCTTCTGAATGTGTTCCAGGTCTTCTTTCAGGTAAAACAACTCTTTAAGAATACCACCCAGAGATCTGCTCAAAGGTTGGATAATTATGAGTGGTAGCATGTGTGGGATAGTATGGGCAAGTACCTAGGAGAGTGGACACCTCTAATGTTTTGGAACTTCACCCCTGAACAAGTGCAGAATCTGGAAAAATCTAGTGAAATATTTTGAAAAAGTATGCTGCCATCCTGGCAATCCCAGAGAGACAAAAATCACTGCAACATGCTGGTCCAGGCTTACCAAACCACATTTAACACTCCTCAGCACCCTCAAGGGGAAGAGAAGGTCCCTAGATGTGCTGACAAATTGGCCAAACGTATATTCTATGCTATATGGTGCCATGCTCAATATACAGGCTAGGGGGAAAGCTGACTGGAGACCACCACTTGGAAACTGGCTGGCATTAGCTGGTGAATGGTTTGCAATTGCATTGTGCATCATTTGTTTTGAATATTCTAATTATTTTATCATCATTATTACCACCATTATATTCTTTCTTTCTGTCCTATGAAGTTCTCTTTAATTCAACCCACAAAGCTCACTTTTGTTCTTTTGATTCTCTCCTTCATCCTACTGTAAGGAGGGAGGGAGAGGAGGAATGAATGAGCAACTGGGTGTGTCAAACCACAGCACTTTAAAAAACATTGTTATATTTTTCATTTTCCAGACTTCTGAAACCTCATTCATTTTTAATGCACCCTCAGACAAAATAGTAAAAAATTCTGACATTAATTGGTTCTTAAAGCAGTTTAAAGTACATATCATTAGGGCGAAAAGATTTGAGCAGATTCATCTTTTTCAAGTATGTTCCAGCTTATTATTTCTCTGTTTGGCAGTAAGAACTTGTCAGTGACATCAGGTATGCTTGTGGTTTTGTAGTTCAGGGAATGTTGATGGAAAGACAAGGTAATTTTTCCCTATTGATAGACCATTGTCACCCATGGCTTTCTTTTTCCTTAAATATACTTGCAGAATGATTTCTCAACATGCTTGCACGCCACTTTCTAACTATTTTAAGCTATATCTGTTCTGGTGTTGTTCTTATATATACGAGCTACTTATCTTTCCAAGTTTCTATGTGACCTAGTTTCCACAGTCTGCATTGTCTCTTTCATGGTTTAGGTCATTTGATCTCTTGATTTACTTCCTGTTGTTCCTCTGTAATTGGATAGTCTGCACTTCTGCCCTTAATATTGTCTCTTTAAAAGTCAGCTGACTCTCCTTAACTAACTTTTCACTAAATTTGTTTTGTTTTGTGTTTTTTTGGGGTTTTTTTTGTCTTGAGTTTGTTAAAGTCTACCTTTTTGAAGTGTGTAATTTTTATTCTACTTTTTTTCTTCAGAAGGATGAACTCTACGGTTTCCTTCCTACTAGTTAGCATCAAATCTAAGAGCTTCACCTTTCATTCTTTTGTTTTTCCTTTTTCTGTCTAAAATATAGCCATTCATACATTCCAGGAACTAATGACTGAACAAAATGATTATTCAAACACAGAATATTGTTAGAATATTATAGGCTACGCGCAGCAACCTCTGAGACAATTGCATATTTTCCTATTAGTAATTAAAAAAGTTACATTCTTTAAAAGCGTTTTTCCATAGGTATGGCCTATTTATTCATAATCTATTGCATATGAAATTTCTGAGCTCTACATGTCATTCAGAATTTTTGAGAAAATATCAACTAATTCTTAGTCTCTGAGTGGTTTGTAAGAAACTCTTTGCAAATACTATGTAAGTCCAGAAGTCTGGATGGCTGAAAATATAACTATAAGCAAAGCCTTTTTTCATCATTATTGTTATGGGCATTGTACAAGCACCAGTCACACATGTAAACTAAGCATATAATGTCTCAGATCAGAACAGTAACATTTTATTAACGTGCTACTTTAGTGTAAATCACTGCATATTTTGAAGAGTGCTAGAGATTTAAGGCTCAAGCTTTTAATATTACAGGAATTTCCAGAAAAAAATTAGTCAGAAGCATACCATCTGTATCAAATTGTAAATTTCATGAACTGACTATACAAACATTCCTGGGATAGCATTCTGTGTCAGTGGTATCTAAATATGTTTAGCTATGATGTGAATGCTGCTTTCCATAGTAGAATTTCTAAATGTAAATGAAAGACATTTGAGTCTAGTCGTCTGAAATCTCAAATCGTTATGATTATGATCTCATTCCATTTAGTGACCTTTCACTAAGTCAGGAATAAAGAATGAGAGAATTTTAAAACCAGCCCAGCTCAAAATTAAAAAAAAAAAAAACAAAACAAAACAAAAAAACCCCAAGCAAACAAAAAACCCACAGACACACAAAAAACCCCCAACAAACAAACAAACAAAAGAACCCCCATCCAAAAAAAAAAAAAATCCAAACAAAAATGCAAAAATCAAACCCTCACAGTAAGTGCATTGTCTGAAATTAAATTCAAGTTTTATTTCAGTGATAAGCACATGAAAAGAAATAATAGGCCAACTGAAATTTTTAAGCTGGGGCAGAGGTGACAATTCAATAACTTTGAGATGCCTCTATCAACCAGAATTATATTGTCTTTGCTCTTGAAAAACAGACTAGAAACAAGCAATTTCTTTTACACTTTCTGCATTAACCAATCAAGTTAATTTTGTAAAATTGAACTGAAATTATGCAGGTTTATGAACTACAAATGAAAGACTTTATTTCTTATCAGAATTCCTCCCAAGTATTCTAGGATAGCTTTGTTTCCTTTTATTTACTGTGCTTGCCAAGAATGTGGAAGACTCATTTACATGAGAAGGTTTGAACACTCATATATGCCTTACAGGGCAGCTTCTTAAACACCAGCCCATGGTATACTCTAATATAAGTGCTTGTGAAGATGGGGCATATATTCTTTGGTTTTTCTTTGGTATTCATGATCTTCTACTAATTCCAGGCATGCCAGGCATGCTAATTTTATGTGAATGCCAAGGCCATCATCCTGGAGAGTCTTCAAATGTTTTATGAAAAAATATTTCTTGCCCCTTGTGGTGGTTTTACCACTAGGGGGCACAATCAGGATGAAGGACTGAATAGAATCACAACAGGTAACAGTTTATTAATCTGAGGCTCTATAAAACTACAGGATCCCTCTAAAGGCACTAAACAGATACAAAAAATAATCACCTGAAAATGTAACACAATAGTAAAAAAACACAATGACAAACTGCTCCTCCAAGCAGACTGGTGGGCTGAGGAGCAGAAGGAAGGAAGGGAAAGCAGCCTCGAAGATGGTATCTCCCAGTCTTGGAGCCCCTGAAAGACAAAACAGTGAGAGGTGAAAACCCCTCCCTGGCTGGGAACCCAAGAGGAAGGATACTGCATTGTTGCAGCTGGGCGGTGTTCTGGTGCCACTGTCGGGGCTCCAGTGGTGCTGCGGGATGAAGGGAACTGGGAAGGACCAGGAGGAGTGGCAGTTGATGTTATCTGGACCACAATGAGCCAGCCAAAGGGGCAGACTTCTGGGTTTCATGGTTTTTATGAGCTCTTGATATCACCTGAACTTTGAGGCCTTTTCCCAGCCAGGCTGCCTTCCTATTGATCAGTGGCATTGGGCACTACCCCTTTCGAAGATTTTGGCACTCTGAGCAAAATGGCCCTTCCCACCAAAAAACCATGTGCTCCGGACCCGGGGCCTGGCAGCCACCACCACTATCAGCCATGGGGGCACTCCTGGGGCCAGCAGCACCACCTGCAGGGCCTCTGCTGCCCGCAGGAACCCGCTGTCGGTAGTGGGGGGCCTGAGGGGCTGGCTGGCTCCTGCCAGCTATCCCTGCCACCACAGGGACCTGCCACATGCGGTGGAGCTGCAGGTGGGACGACATGCCATGCTTCCTGGCATTGCAGAGAGGGGCCGCGGGGCCATGGCCACCCTGGGCAGGGGTGGTCTTGCCAGCCACTCGCTGGGAGAAACCACCACCACCAGCATCACTGGAGGGGGCTGGCCACCCCACTCCACTTCACTGCAGGGGACAAGCCAGCTCTGCTCCCGCGACGTCGCTCCTGCACTGTGGTGACAAGAGAAAAGGTGCCAGAGCAGAACTGCGCAGCTCTCCAATGCTCTCAGGGTTGCCACCAGTCTCCTTCTAAGCCACGATGGCGGTGCAGGGAGAACAGTTTTGTGCCCACTGCACCTTGGTCCCTGGAGCCAGGATCAGCTGACCCCACTCTGTTCTCTGCTCCCAGGAAAACAAAAAAAGAGGTTTTAACAGGCAGACAAACAGACAGACATTTTCCCTCCTCTCAGAAAATGGAAAAACTTCAACTTTAACACACTACATCTCTCAGGGAAAGTTTAGAAGGACTTAATGAATCTTCTTTAAATATCAATCCTGTGGCTCAATAGAAATGTATGATGTACTTGTTCAGGTACTGCTGAAAGAGTGGAACCAGGATCTGAATACTCTAATTTATGGATGTTGAACATGAAAGCACCTTGAGCTTTGAACAAATACTCAAATAGTACTGTTAGATTTTATCTAAATATGTAAATCACTCTTACTCCTTTCTCCACCTCTGAATTCCTTACAGTTGGAGACTGGCTTTGTGCCAGGATTGGTATAATGATTTAATTAGGTAAACATTAAAATAAACATCCTAAATAAGCTTAGCATGTTCCATTCAGAATTAAGTCATACTTAATCTGTTAATTAATATTAATTATTGAAAGAGACTTGAAGTTTAAAATTGCAGTCAGATTTGTTTTAAACACTTTGTGGCTTTTTGCTGGAATATGGCTTAGGTTTGTGTTTTACTTATTATTTGACTCAATTTTAGATCACTAAGTTTGATAGGATATAGCTTGAACTATGCTGTGAGCTTGGAAATGCATCCTATTTCTGGTGCAGCCGTGGTATTTATATATGGCTTCTGACAATTCACTGAGCATCCAATTATCTCTTAACCAAGTGGAAATAGTACTGGAAATATACCAGTGATGAAGAGCTGTTGTTCATCAGGTATAGGAGCTAAGAAATGTAAGCACAATTATTTTTGGTTTATTTTGAACATAGAAATAGTGAATTATTCAGTGATGGTTTTAACAGTTAATGTACCATAACATGATAAAGACAAACTTTGATTCCTTTGGTGTTGTGAAATTCTAGTACTTCACGTGCAGCTGTCTTGCCTAGTCAGAGTGACAGGTTGGTACTGATTCATTCTTAACAGATATATTGTAATGAATTACTTCCTTTCAGCCATTTTTTTGTGAAACACATATATGAACAAACAATACAGCCACTTCATTTTCTTCTATTCTGTTGCATTTATCAAAAGTTTCTAAATTATGTTTTGGCGTGAAATATTGATGATGTTTTATTAGTGATCCCATCTATTTTGTCAGCAATTAAATAATTGGTTTTTTAAAAAGCCAAGATCTGCTTCTATTAACTATACAGTAGAATCTGAGAAAATGGACTACCCCATACATTTTGAAAAGTGGACTAAAACTAGAAGTATTAATTACATAATATTCTGATATCTTTGGGCAAATGCTGTTATCAACACTGAGGCTGAGAGTTATCTGGAAAAAGAGCATAGGATATATTTGTCTATCATTTGACTGGAGACTACACTGTGTTCAAAATAGGCTTCAAGAAAAGCTATTATTGTTATTGGTCTTTGAACTCTACATACAGAAAATTCTGTTTTAACTAATCAACAAAAACTCTAGAGACAAAAACATCATCTTTGAAGCATTATAAACATCAAGAAAAGACCACTAAACACTATCAATGAAAATTATTAGAGAAGATATTTTTAAGTAATCTTGGTAAAAAAAGATTTTCATGTTTTCTTATATGTCACTTGTAGCTTAGTATTTAAATTTTTTAGGTTATCCACCAGTAAAAGAAAAATTATGAAGGCCTACTGAGTGGAATTTCATGGAGTCATAAAATGGTGTGTGTTGGAAGAGGCCTTAAAGATCATATAGTTCAAACTTCTTCCAACTCCCTACCCCTTTCACTAGGTCAGGTTACTCAAAGCCATATTCAATCTGGCCTTGAACACTTCCAGGGATGGGGCATCAACAACTTATCAGGGGAATATGTTCCAGTGCCTCATCACCTTCACAGTAAAGAATTTCTTCCAAATATCTAATCTCAACCTACCATTTTTCAATTTAAAGTCACTAACCCTTCAGTTAATCCCATAGGCCAGATTGTATGAGGCTCCCTGGGGAACCCAATAAAAGTGCTCACTGAGTCACTTTCAATGATATACCAGCAGTTCTGGCTAACCCAGGAGGTCCTAGATGTCTGAAGGTTAACAAATGTGATCCTTATCTACAAAAAAGAGTCAGAAAGAGGACCTGGAGAATTACAGGCCAATCAGTCTGACCTTGGTGCTGGGGAAGGTCATGAGTCAGGTAAACTTCAGTGCCATCACATGAAATATACCAGACACCAAGGGATCAGGCCCAGTCACCATGGGTTTATGTCCAGGTTTGGTGGAAAAATTCTTGGTTAATCAATTATGGATACAGATGTATTAAAGAGATAAGAATTTATTATATGAGGTAGGAAGAATTAACTTAAAAATATTGAAATACCAAAAACCCACAGAAGAAAATCCAACAACCACCTCCCAAAAGCCCAAAAATGACCCACCAAAACACCCACACACCAATTCCACCTCCCCACCAGGCAATAAACAAAACAAAAAGAAGGAAAAAAAGCCCCCACAAAACCCAAACCAACTTATTCCCCTTTTCAATGTCCGAAGGTGCAGTTGATTGGAAGTAGATGGCAGGGGGCGCTGATGGCTGTGGGGACAGTCGCGATGATGGATGGAAGGTGTGCACCTGTAGCATGTAGCTGGCTTATCTCTGGAAACATGCCACAGGAGCGAAGAGACGACCAGCAGACCACGTGGTGATTTTCAAGATGGCGGATACTGGGGAACCCAGGCACTGACACAAGTCCTTCTCTGATGAACTGCCAGGTGAGGAAGGGAAGAGACTGGAGAATTTTCTGCTTATATAGTCCCCGCAACTATCTCAGAATCTCTGCCTTTTGCTCCTTCCCCAGTCCACCCAAAAAGGGGCGGTCTCACTCCTCGCTGAATCCCTATTGGTCTTTCCAGTGCCATTCCGCCACTAGCTCCACCCCAACTCTGCCTCCGGGCCCTGCCGGCTGAAAAACATGGTGGCCGTCACGTGGCACCACCACACCACCACCACCACAGCCACTGAGCACAGCCCCAGCTGCCACTGCCAGCCACGCCGATCGCCCTGTCCAGGAGGTCTGGCCGCGCCCTTGCTGTGTGGAGAAAAATTCACAAAAAGTTGCCGCAGAGCACAGCTCGGCTCTCTTCATCACCCTGTGCCAAAACCAACATGGTGCAGCCACATGCTGCCACTCCGCTGCTGGGGCTGCTGGCCATAGCTGCTCCAACATGGGCGGAACGCCACTGCGCGACCGTCAGCAGGTTGCTGACCAACGTACTGGAGCGGGCTTGCCCGCCGCCACCGGTCTGCATTTTGCGCATCCCTATTCAGTGCCACATTCGCTCTGCTACCTCACATCCAGGCGGTGAACTGGGACACCTCCAAGAACTGAGCCAGCGCCCAGAGTGCCTGGGGCCTCCCGGACAATGGCCCGCCACCCTGGCCACAGCCGCCCGCCTGCCCGGAACTGGCACTGCCGCCAAGAGCCATGGCAACCTGTCCGCCGCACTCAAGATAAACTCACAGTGACGGACACGCAGAATCCAAGGAGATGCCGCGCCGGGACCAGGCACTGCAGAAAACCTCCCTTTCCCGGTAATCCTGGTCCCCCCAGCATTCCTGGGCATTTCAGGGTGTCCCCACCATGGGGGGCAGTGTGCACCGCAAGATCTTGGCCTCCTGGAATCCCCCTCCTCTTGCCCTCCTCAATCCCAGTCCCACACATTCCTCACCCCTCTCCCACTTTCCCCCGAAGCAGAAAACACACACAAACCAAGGGGCAACTGGATGGGAGGAGGGGAAGGGAGGGGAGAGAGAGGGGAGAGGAGAGAGGAGGAGGAAGGAAAAAATCTTTTATTTAACACAGGAGAAATTTTCCCAGCCTCAGCTAACCCACGACAGTTTATCACAGGCAGGTCCTGCTTGACTAAACTGATCTTCTCCTCTGACAGGATGACCCACTTAGGGGATGAGAGAAAGGCTGAAATGTTGTGTGCTGGGATTTAATACAGTCTTTAACACCGTATCCCACAGCATTCTCCTGGAGAAACTGGCTGCTAAGGCTTTAGACGTGTGTACTTACTCTTCACTGAGTAAAAATCTGGCTGGATGGTCATGTCCAGGAAGTTGTGGTGAATGGATTTAAATTCAGTTGGTGACTGGTAACAAGTGGTGTTCCCGAGGGCTCCGTACTGGGGCCAGTCCTGTTTAATGTCTTTACCTGTGCTCTGGATAAGGGAATTGATTGCATCCTCAGTGAGTTTGACACAAGTTTGAGTGAGAATGTTGATCTGCTGGAGAGTAGAAAGGCTCTACAAAGACATTAAGACATGTTGGAGTGATGGGCTGAGGTTGATTTTATGAGGTCCAACAAGGTATGTACCAGGTCCTGCACTTGGGTCCCAACAACCCCATGCAATACTATAGGAATGAGGAAGTGAATGGAAAGCTGCCCAGCAGAGAAGGACCTGAGGATGTTGTTTGACAGGTGGCTGAACTTGAGCGAGCAAGTGTGCCCAGGTGGCCAATGAAAGCCAATGGCCTCCTTGTTTGTATCAAAAATGGTGTGGTCAGCAGGATGAAGGAAGTCATTGTCCCTGTGCACTTGGTACTGTGAGACCCCAGCTATTCAGTTTTGGGCCCATCACTACAAGAAAGACACTGATGTGCTGGAGTGTGTCCAGAGAAGGGCAACTGAGCTGGTGAAGACTCTGGAGCACAGGATGCATAAGGAACAGCTGAGGAAGTTTGAGTTGTTTAGCCTGGAAGAAAGAAGGATCAGGGAGAACTTTATAGCTCTCTACAGCTGCCTGAAGGAAGGTTGTAACAAGGTGAGGGTAAGTTTCTTCTTCCAAGGACAAGAGGAAATGGCCTAAAGTTGCATCTAGAGAGGTTTAGATTGGCTATTAGGAAAAATTCTCCACTGAAAGGATTGTCAAGCATTGGAAGAGTCTGCTCAAGGAAGTGGCTGAGTCACCACCCTGGAGGCATTTAAAAAATGTGTAAATACGACACTTAGAGATGTGGTTTAGTAACGGACACGGCAGCGTTAGGGTAATGGTTGGACTAAATGATGTTAATGGTCTTTTCTAACCTAAGTGATTCTATAATTCTAAGATTCTACAATTGACAGTCCTTCGTGACTTTGTATTGAAATTTTTTTGTCAGAATTAATCAGTATCAATGACAATCTTTGTAAGAATTATCAGCTTCTCTAACACCAGTTATACAGCTAGTCTTTTAAAGACTGAAGATACTGGTATAAGAGCATCAATTCCTAAGAACGTCTTATCCATTTATCATACATGCTCTGTAAAAATCTAAAATATGTTTTCCTGTTTGCATGACACCTCTGTGCTCTTTCTAGCTGCATGAAAGTAGAATCACATTCACCTGCATGCTGGATGAGTTGAAAGTGTAAAACAAGATAAAAACATGGCAAGATGAGAACTGAGTGGCCAAGCTGAATATGTTATTATGAAGGTGAATTTTGTAGTCTCATCACTGTCAAAACAAATTTCCTATATCTGGTCTCCAGAGAAATATATGTCATTTGTGGGAAAACGCTGCTTTCTATCTTCTGATTAATGTAATGTCATTCAGTAACTACAGATACCACGTTCAGCTTTGAACAGAAGTATGGTTTCTAATATTTAAGTAGAAGATCCATGAACAGACTACACACAAGGATGGACAAAACATTTATCCCTTTTCAGGTTTTTTGTTTGCTTTTTTAGGATAATGAAAATCCATAAATGAGTGTAAAGGTTAAAATTTATTTATTTTTAATTATACAAAATTCTTTAATCACTCCATGAAGCTCAAAACCTCTTGAAATAGCATCACATAGTAGACTGTATAACATTTTTACTTGTATTGCTGGGGGATTTTTCCCCCAACTGGTAATTTATCAAAATAACTCTTAGAATTAATATTTTTCAGTTTTCGTATTGTAAGGAGAAGAAGCCTGGATATTTCTTACAGAAGTATGTAACTTATTTTGAAAAAAACCTGAAGCTATTTTTTTCTTATTTCTGTCAAAACTATTTTGTTAGTGTTATGATTTGGTTATTAAAATTAGAAAGATCCCTCAGCCCAACAGACTCTGGATTTGTTGCATCTTTTGGATCACATACAGTCCTCTGGTGGGGAAAGGCCTCAGGAATGAGTCTGGGGGTGCTTTGGGGATCTTTGATGGTTTATAACCCCTTCTCGGCTGCCTCTCACATGAATGTCCCATGTGTATGTGGTCTTTCCAGAGAGGGGGATTTACTCCTTCTGCTTTGTGTGGAGCGATTTCTCCGTAACACCACCAAAGCCCTCCTCCTCCTCTATCCACTGAGGCTTGTTTACGTCTTCTTAGTCCAAATTCCAGTCAGGAGGCATATTGGAGGTGGGGAGGGAGGGGACGGGGTGTTCTTTGGTGGTCATGGACAGGTAGCTGCTTCTTTGTAGTCTGACAAAAAGTCTTTCTATGATTTTGACAATATTTAAGACATTAACAAAATTTCGGTCCGTCACAGTCAGTTATTCTGCCTTGTATCCTAGAATCATAAGACTTTCTGTTGTTTTGCTTTTTTGGTGAAGAAAAGAGAAGGGACAAGTTGGTAAACAATTTTTCACTGTTTACCTCAGCCTCTGATGCTGGCTGTGCTTTACAGAGTGATCATTCATGTTTAGTTGGCCCTTATCATTAGCTTTGCTGCAAACTGTGTTTCTGCAAGACTCAGGTTTGTTCTAAGCCACAGACTACTACAGAAATGATGAAATTTCATTTTCTTCACAACTAAACTGAAAGACATCAAAGTCTACATTGTCTGTTATTAATTGTGGTGTTAGCATGATTTACAAACTGTGAAATTGCCAGAGCTAATCAAAGGACAGAACCTCAACATTCTTTCTGACTTTCTCTGTCTCCAACAGCAAGACTATCAATATTTCACTTGATTTTCTTTTAGAGACATAACACCTTGAAACACTTCCCTCATCTTCCCTCATGGGTATATATAAAGTGTTAACTTGTTGCTATGGAATGTTAAAAAGAACTAAAATTGAAGCTTTCCTTGCCTGTAGCCATGCACGTTCGGGTGTTATCACTCCTAACTTTAACAGGAAAAATATGGATTTAGCCAGGTCCTATCAGATCTTTTGCAAGGCTTATGTATACTGTAAGATATAAAAGGAGAGTCTATCATCATATTAACGGAAAAATGAGTTGTCAATAAAAAAATCAAGCATAGTTCTTTGAAAATTCAACAAATTCTGACTTTTCGAAATATTTGTTTCTAGGTGGAAGCAGGGCCACTCAGGACATGTTCTCTTAGACATAGGTGATAACACAGAAGAAGCATAAAACCAGTAGCAAACAAATACTCTTCAGTATTAAAAAGCTAGAGACATATTCATATGGACCAAAACATAATCATAAATTTATGATGGAAGAGTACAGTCCCCCAAAGCAACAATAAAATCAGAACTTCAAATTATGGGACTCACTCCTTGTGGTGCAGGACTTCACAAAAACATCTATGACCTTAGTCCATTCTGGGTGTTGTTGATTCAAAGATTGTCTCCTTTGAAGTTAAACAGAAAAAGAGTTATATACCTGAAAGAAGATAAAGGGTATATACTGGAACACAAAAAACCCCCAAATCCAAACAAGAAAAAACAAACAAACAAAAAAAAACACAAAAAAAACCCCCAAAACAAAACAAAACAACAAAAAACAAACAAACAAACATAAAAGAGAAAAACCCAACCAAACAAAAAAAATTTTAAGAAATAGAGATAGGTAGAAAAAACGGGAAGAACTACACATATATTAATGTGAAATGCATTTAACAAAGCAGTTAGCTCAAGTAATGGCTAGTTAAAAACATCCATGAGAGTTCTGATCTTTAGGCTTGTTTATCTTGCATGACTATACTGTCAATATGAATGAAGTCACTGAAAATTTAGCAAGCTTAATCTGTGACTTCAGTTAAGGTCAATCTTAAAGGTGTTTTTAGTCATATTTCACGTTATAAATAATTTATACGTACAAAAATATGTATAAATATGTATATTAATCTTTTTCAGCATATGTACAGTAAAGAAATGAACATTTCTTAATTTATTGATACTACTTATTTGAAACTCTTGTTCGAATTATTACTATCTTGATTTGCCCTTGCAAATCTTTACCAAATCATTTTCATTGTTCTTTTTTTCTTCTTCCACTGATTGTTTTATGCACTGTGTCATCTAGATTGTAACAGTTAATGTGCTACATTAAATATATAATTAAAACCATGATTTTTATATCTTCTAAGTGTTTTGGCTGTGTTCTTTCACCCATGCATTTGCCAGAAGTTGGCCAAGAGAACAAGAGGCACTTCCGGGAAGCACAGTACTAGTAAGGCTCTAGTGTGACAGTCTGCAGTTCCTGATTGCTGACTAAAAATTACCTACTTTTCTGGGAAGTGATTAATACCTCCTACTAAGCAGTAAATAAATTGAACATTTAGAAGAGGTAGCAGCTGAGATAATTTGCCATCCTTATTCAGTAAGCACCTAGTTTGTCAAGTCCAGATTTTCACAGACAGCTGTGTAGCAGATTTATATCCAGGAGGCTACATATTCAACAAAGTTAAAAATCTCATTAAAAATGCTTTCTGATTATATAGGTCTCAAAACTCTCACACTCCTACATACATACATGATTTACATCTAAAAACACATGTACACAGCCAAAAATTCTTATCTGTTTTGATTTTTGTGTCACTGTTTTAGAGTGAAATTTTGTCACTACTCCCTTATATCTAAACCAAACAGTTCTAGGCCCACAGTTAGGCACATATAGCCTTCACGTGGTGATGTGTTCTACCAGCACACTCCCTTGCAGGGGAACAGCATGGATTCTCTGACTGCACACCATCCAGGTTTGTATGTGTTTTTGCTGCATCCTACCACCTACTAATGCACGTGTGGTTGAGGGAGCACCCCACAAGTGTCTACACACACACACCCTGACTTGCTTCTCACACCCCACGCCCCACCTGAGTGCAGGCTGATACCAGCACCCCACAGAGAGGCTGCACTCTCAGCCCCAGGCAGAGATTGTAATACTTGTGATTTGGCTGCCAGCAGCGTCAATGTTGCTCTACTTACCTCTTCTCTTTCCCCTCTGATTACAGATTTTCCTGCTTCTTTTATACTGCTTTGCAGACTGTCTCCTTTTTTGTTTATTTTTTTTTTCCCAAAAGTTCTTTGGCAGTTCCATAGAGTTTTAGGTGGCTGACAGTCAATTTAAGCGATCTTTGTTATTGTTAAATAACAATCACTTTTGGAGCAAATGCCCCCACAAGAAGTTTTGCCTGTCACCCACACAACTACTAATCTCAGTTGGATCACAGAAATTGGAGAGAGAAAAGGCTGCAGAGGTTACCCACATGTAACTCGTCTGTTATCTGAACTTAATTCAACCTTAAATAAAAAGCAACACCACCATCAAGTGGACTTTTGATAAAAGCTCCCCGCAGGAGCAGATCTGGTGCTGGCACAATATGCAGTGGAGCACTGTAAGGCAGTGCACAGGGTTTTTTCCTGAACAACGGGAAATCCAGGAGGTGGTGAGTCACTTACTAGGAACTTGTAGTTCACACCAAAGTGGCTAACAAGGCCTGAGTGAGGCCAGGAGCAGCAGTGGGCACCACACAGTCAACAGCCACATATAAAGGAAGACCCTGGAAAGGGCTATCAACCAGGCCATGGTGATCAGAAAGGACATGGCAAGTTAGTTCACATGGAAGGGCACACAGGAAGGGAGCTGAAGATCTGTATAAGCTGGATCAATAGGCCAAGCCCATTTGTGTGATGTTCAACAAGGCAAAGTGCTGGGCCCTAACCTTGTGTCACAACAACCCCATGCAATGCTACAGGCTAGGGAAGAGTGGCTGGAAAGCCGTCCACCAGAGAAACACTGGTGTGCCCAAGAGGCTAAGAAGGCCAATAGCATCCTGGTTTGTATCAGGAATAGTGTGACCAGCAGGACCAGGGAAGTGACTGTTCCCTTGTACTTGGCACTGGTGAGACTGTATGTCAAGTCCTGCATCCAGTTCTGGGTCCCTCACTGCAAGAAAGACATTGAGGTGCCAGAGTGTGTCCAGAGAAGGGCAATGAAGTGGCACAACTCTTGTTGAGGGAGCTGAGGTTGTTTAACCTAGAGAAAAGGAGGTCGAAGGGAGGCATCACTCTCTACAACTACTTGAAAGAAGTCTGTATCAAGGTGGGGATCAGTCTCTTCTCCCTGGAAACTAGCAACAGGACAAGACAGAATGGCCTCAAGCTGTGCCAGGGAAAGTTTAGATTAAATATTAGAAAAAAATCCTTCACCAAAAGGTTGTTGAGTACTAGAACACACTACCCATGCAAGTGGGAAAGTCACCATTTAAAATATATGTAGATGTGAGACGTGTTTTAATGATGGAATTGGCAGTGTTAATGGTTGAACTTGATGATAGTAATGGTCTTTTCCAACCTAAATTATCCAATGAGAAATATTCAGTACAGATGGAACCTATAAATATATCTTAGAATGTTGCACTTTTCCAGTAAAATTACTACTAGAAAATTGAGTCTACTTTACTTTTCTGACCTTAAAATGCACACTTTATCAAGCTTAAAAATAGAACTGCTTTCACTTCCCACTTAAAGTGTTTTGACTGAATATTCTTTTAATGGCTAAGTGTAATTTCTTACATATTCTTACATGGATGATTATTTCTCCATTTTAAGAGGACAATGACATATTTGAGTATCTGCAGAGTACTGAAAACTGGTGGCCTGTAGCAAAAAAAAAAAAAAAAAGTGTTTTACGACACTACATACTTTATACCAAACTGAAATAGCAGGAACTTCGAAGAGCAAACAGAAGCATGCTAGAGACAGTAATATCCTAACCTTTCTTTAACTATTTATTCATGAAAGGTACTTCACTGTCAAGCTTATAATTCTGTGTTGATACTACTATTGGAATTTGCATTAAATGACATTTTGATTATAGTATTCAAATGCATGTGCCCTTAAAACTCTGCCATTTATTTTGTATGCAAAAATCTTCCTGCTAAATGTCCCCATTTCCATTTTGCTCTGGATTCCACTGAGACTATATAGGAAAGAATAGCTAAGTTTCTCCTCCCAAAAAAAGTCTTGTCAAGTAAAAGAAATTCAAATTATAACATATTATGCACCAGCTGTTTGATTCTTAGCTCTAAATTATAGTCTTGAACAAATAAGGTGTTTTTCTTTTGATAAAGTTAGATACTTTTTCTTGGTTTAAATCTGTCTTTGTCCCTAATAATCCAGGAAAGCTGCTAGGTTAAAATACTTAGACAAAGCAAGTATGTGTACTTATCATGTAAATGCTCTGACCATGCCTTTGAGCCACAACCTTTTGAAACCATTGGGAGTTTCAACCCAAACAATTAGATACATTCAGTGAGAGAAAGAAAATCACTGATGATATTAAAACAGCAAGAGGGATATGACCTCAGGAAGTTCTTAAGTCAGAAAGTGCTTGCATCTGCACAAGTGGGACCTGGGAAACTATTACTATGTAATTCCCTTGTCTCCTCTTTCCTTAAGCATCTAGCACTGGCCAGTGTAAGTCATAAAAATGTTAGAATTATCATCTGTGTAAGCAGAATTAAGCTTGTGTTTATATTAAGCCTTACTACCTATTATATTTTTCTTTGAGCCAGATGGAACACAATTTGCTTCCGCCAGAATTTCTCCTTTCAATTAGAAAACAGGAGCATATTTTAAGGACTGATACTTTTTTAAACTGTTATGTACCTGCCATAAACTGGCATCTACCAGTTTGTATTCTTCAGTCAGACACACATTTTCGTAAAAGTTCACTGTAGCAAACCAAAGCAAAATGCCAACTAGAATGTTTGCCAAAGTCATTCTGGGGGGCCCATGGGGCACAGATGATGAAAATTAAGATTTAAAAGCATACCAAAAATACCCATTAACTTCTAACATATATTTTTTTCCTCACTTGAATCTAAAAAAAGCATTTCAAAATGTGGTGAATATTGTGTTTTAAAACTGAAAGCAAATTTCTTAGCAACTAGGACCTTGAGCAGAGAGTATTAACGGATTTTCAACTCTAAAGTTTTGAGAATTTTCCAATTGCTGGAACCAAAGGCAGCGCAAGCTGCAAATATATAATAATAACAGAAGAGTTTTGTTTTGTCTTTTAACTTTACAGGTAATAAATAATTCAACACTGTATTCCATACAACCTCAGAAGTGATCAGATGAAGTAGTTATGTTTCTCTGAACAATAATTATGGAAAATTTTAAGACAAATCTTTTAATACCAGCAGCACTTCTTTAAGTTTTAGCCTTTTATTGCCAACATTTTGAGTCAACCCAACTCTGAGTGTTTTCTTTCCTTAAAAGAAAAGAAAGCAAGGAAAGTCTTGATTGACATGATAATAAGTTTTCTATTAAAATGCGCACTGAATATCAACCAAATTATTTCAGAGCCAAATGTTTCTGCAGGAAGATGAAAGCTAAGCAAGTTTAACTTAAATTTTTCAAAGCTCTAATTAAGGCTTAAAATATTTTTTTCAAGAATTCTACATTGATATTGCTAAAGAACTTCCTGTTATAAATCTATTTATTTTGCTAGAAAGAAACTGTAGAATTCGGAATAGAGTTATTACAAAATTTTTGCATAAGCCTAAATATCTTTATCAACATTTCCCTCTAGGAACATTAACTTAGTTGTGTCTGTTTACATTGTCACACCGTCAAGAGCACTGAAGAAACTAAGGTAGCTAAGTCATAAACTGTTGGTAAGAAAGAGGCAGTTGCATGTGCATTGATTTTTTTCCACAACTAGTGTAAGGTTAAGGAGCTTTCTAGTAATCTAACCACTTAAAGTCTCAGGACTTGTCAAGATTGTGACTTTCCACATCACACCTTTCTGACAGCGGAAATAAGCATAGATGTTTTCCTGAAAACCTACTGGCCGTATGATATATTTTTCACCATTGCCTCACACAACAATTCTATCTTCCTTTGCATTCACACATAAAATCTTTCTATAAAAACACTGTGCCACATAATGATACACCACCTCCTCATTTATGGTAATTGCCAGTAATGGATAGGCCCCAAATTACCTCTGCACCCTAGGACTAGAAAAAGTAGAATGCAACTTCTCAAAAATTTCATACCACCGCAAGGTGGTCAACACCTACTAAAATGAACATATGGGAATTAGTGCACAGAAAAACATTTTTTACAGTCAGTCTTAAATTAAGGAAGCCCTACATTTCTGCCCTGACAACACTGCTGAGATGATTTCAATAAAAAATCTGGCAGTCACATGTGCCTACAGGTAGTTCAGAGTATACTGTTAAATAGCGTAGGTCCAATACCTACTTTTAAACATTCCACAGTTCTCCATAGAACATGTAAGTATTGAATTTGGAAGTGACCATTTTAGGTCTTGCTACCCTCTGCCACCTCTCCCACAGAAGCCTTATAAGAGGCAGTATGCATCCTCTTGGCCAATGCTGTGCAGATGTAGTGTGTCTGCTACCAGACTGTGGAGGAACATCTCACTCATGAGGGGACTGAGAAGGAGAATTAATTCAGCAACCACAATACAGTGAGTCAACTCCTTGAATGACCTTCTTGCCTAAAATTGAGATAAGGAAAATTGAGACAACACGCAGTTTGATAAGAGTGAAGGGAGAACAGCTGTACTGGTGAATGTCATGTGATCCAAAGGGAAAGAGCATAACAATTTCTCTATATTTATATCCTTTTTAGCTACTACCCATCATACCACTCAACCATTAAGTGTCCAGCGAGATTGTCCCTTATTACCTGCGCCTACCCAGGGCAGGTAGGGCTAGCAGGCCTAGGCCTATGTTTGGTCTTTCTACCCTTTTATCTATACAGAAGAACTCTAACATCTGAACACAGGCCTCCATGGGCCCCTAGTTTTCAAGCTACCTACCTAAATTGCTTCCCCAAAAATATAGCATACCTAGCCCTTAAGGCATCAACCTCTCTGCATGGGGGATAAATATAGGCAGGAGCTCATACAGTGGTACGACCAGTGGCAAAAGCAATACCTGGACATCCTAACATGGCACTGGCAGTTTGACCACAGGCCACAAGAACAGTTTAATAGCTTGCTACTGCATCATATACCACTCCTGTGGTACTGTGGCACTACTGTGAGTATTGTTGTACAGCAAATCACTGACAGCAGAATAAGGAGGTTCTCTGAAAGAGGCAGTGCAGCCAAGATTTTGCATTGGAAAAAATTTTTAAAGACCCCAGCCCTGAAAATGATTTTGTTTATGTGGTCAAGGAGTTAAAATACTTATCCATTACCATCATGGGATAAACATGTTGGAGAAACATTAATTTATTGTCAATTAAATTAGAGATGGATATTGGGGAGAAAAAAAAAAAAAAGACAAGAACTAAAACATCTTCACCTTACCCTTCCCTTCTTCCCTGGCTCAACTACATTCCCTCATCCGTTACTCCGCTACCTCTTTCATCCCCAGCTGTGCAGGGACATGGGGAATGGAAGCTGCAATCACTCCATAAAAGCTTCTCTCTGCTGCTGTCTCCTCATGCTTTTCTTTGCTCCAGCATGGGGCCTTCACAGAGATTGTGGTCCTTCAAGGTAAACCTGCATCTACATGGGCTTTTCACTAGCCATGGTTCCTTCAATGCACGTCCACCTGCCCCACTGATGTTTCTCCCAGGGTCTCAGGGCCATCCTTGGCAGGGTCTCTCCTGCCCTCCTCCCGCTCTACCCTCGGGGCTCTCAGGGCTGTTTCTCACACAGTTCCCCTCCCTCAGCCCTGGCTGCCAGGCAACGTTTTGCCCTCCCTTGCCCGGGCTTTCCCTGGGGCTCTCTCCCCCCCGCCCGTGGCTGAGGGGCTCAGCCGTGCCCTGCGGTGGGGCCGCTGGAGCCGCTGGAACAGCTGTGTCCGAGCAGGGCAACTGAAGACCTTTAGTTTAGTAACTGCTGCAAAATCCTCTGACTTTCTTTCAGGAACCACAACCATCTGTGAGATCTAATGTAATTAATATTGCACCTAGAGTGAAAATAATGTCTGGTAATAATATAAGTAATTGCCAGTAATAATATAAGTGATTGAAAATGAAAAGATTTAATTTAATCTTCTTACAGAATCATGACTAAACAAGTCTAATTCATCATATATTATGGCAGAATTCACCAATTAATAATAATTAAACTATAATGGACTTGAAGCAGTATTTTAAGTATGAGCATTCACACTTTAACAGCTCAGATAGGATAAGCTTAGTATAGATGTCTCCTACATATAAAAGATGTTATAAGAAGAGTTAATACTGAAAGATTTTTTTTTTTCTAATTTAAGATCCGAAATAGAAAACCAGCTTTCTTGTTATGTATATAATTAGAGTCCTCAATATAGGCACACTGGAATTTATTCTGATGACTGACAACCATGAAATTCTAAGTGACACTCTGAGAACTCTGTCATTTATTTTCCTGCCATCCAGCTGCATTTAACTAACTGTCCTTCAATGTCTCAATATGAATACATTTAGACATTAGCTAATGTATCATTTTTGACATCTATTCACCTTCAGCAGTGCATTAAAAAAAGACCATAAATATTAAGAAAAGGCAAGGGGCAGTCTTATCTGATGCACAATAAAATACTCTATCTCATTCCAACAGCTTAAAGTATGTGTAAGGATGAAAGTTATACAGTGGTTCTAAATATTTACTCCCTTAGAAGTTGTAATGTTAGATTCTACCAAGTTTTGTTCTTATTTTTAAGGGTAATGTTGCAGCACATTATGAGTTCCTACATCGTTACATATCCCAAAGCTTCTGTGAGCATATCCAACATTCTTTGGTGCAGACTGTACTCTTAGTTCAGCCAGCAAAACTGTCCTTATTGTCACCTCCTGTTTTAAATATAATTAGCTTCACAGTCTGGTACTAAGTGCTTAAACTTCCTCCATTTTGCAAGTTTTTCTGCTTATCCTACTTTAACATGCTAAGCGCATTACACAGTCTGAGGATCTAACGTGAGAATATCTGCTGAGAATAAAAAGCATGCTTGTACAAGGTTAATAAATCATAGAAATTGAATCATTGTATTGAAATGTTTGCTTTATGCAAGTATGATGCTTTATTCAGATATGTGCCATAAAGTATCACGCCAGAAATGAAAAGTAAATTGCAAATACAATGAAGATAAACTCAACAGAGTCATCTATAGCAAAGCTTTTATTATTCTTAAGCAATATATAAAAATTAAACTTGAGCTGCTTCTGTGGCCTGGTCAAATGCTCCTGATCTCTATTCTGGATTTCCAGTCTCAAGTGTTGTGTTGTCCTTTGTTGTTGGCAAATAACTTCTCTTCCTTCTTATGCAATAAATGATAGTCATTGATATCCCTTTGGTGAATCTCTCTGTGATACCAAGGCTCATTTTTTGGTCTCTGAAGCACACCGACTTCCTTTCAAACTGAGGTATAGGCAGGCTATCTGTTTCTATCAAAATCTGAAGGCAGAGTTAGGTATCTCAGATCACTAGTGAGTGATGAAAATACATTCCCATTTCCATAATTTTTTACACAAAAATTAACCGGATAAAATCGCACAGTGATTGCCTCACATGCTTTACTATGTTTTTGTGAAAAATCGTAAACATTCTCAAAGCAATTTTCCCAAATTAGATTGTTGCACAGAATAAGGGACAACTAAATGTTCAGTATCATATCAAATATTTTCTTGGTGTTAGATGGTGCAAGATGGCAGACAGTGTTGCCTAAAAACCTAAGTGTCCAAAGTTTGTCACAACATTATCCTCTATCACAAAAGCGGTATGATTCAATTTTAATTCTTCCCAATCTCTAGTCTCTTTTACCATTATAGACGCTTGTAATCAGGCTCATTTAGTTAATGTTTGTTATAATAATCAGTGTGTAAAAATTTCTTTTCCTATATTTCCATCCGTAAGTATAATTGTTGTTCATCGCAGATAAGCATATTATCTGGAAACCCTCTTATTCCTAAAAGATATTATTTTTGTTTATATATAAGATAACAATGCACAGCCATTCATTTATGGTGTCTTTTATGACAATTTTACTACACACACAGTCATGTTACATGGCTGCACATAAAAAAATCAGGTCTAGCATAAAAGCCATATATCACTTAAATATACTAGTTTGTATGAAAGGTAAAACTAATCTAAATTAGAATTACTTCCTCGAAAACATGTGAATACCTAGATGTTAAGGTCTAACACTTCTGACGACAAGAGTCGGTCAGAAGATGGATATTGTCTCAACATTGTCACCAGGGACTTGGACATTTTCAGGTACCCCAAAACCTGAGGCCTTGACCGAAGTTTGCAGAGCCATCCTGCCTGAGATAGAACAGCTGCCAGGTGTTTCTCCCTGGACTGAGACTGGAATGTGGTTCCTATGGAAACCAGGGTGCGGATACCCTGGAACAATGCGGTGCGGCTGAAAGTGTACTGTACCCCTTTCTCTGTTAAGGAGGAAGGGAACGATACATCTCGAGTCATACCCTGCAAAGGGAACGATACATCTTGGACTCATTCTCTAGAGTCGAGGAGCCATGACGCATGCGAAAACTACCCCCTGGCAAAAGGCCACTCGACTGACTGACGCTCCTCTTTGGACATATAAAGAAGGCCTCTTACCAACCAACAGGGAGGAATTCCCCCACACACCAAAAGAATCTATGACGGGTCTATAGGGACGCTTCGAGGACTCGTCATGTAGTGGTAGCTATATGCCTTCTCTCTCTCTTTCTCTCTCTCACTTTGCTTTCCCTACCTCACTTTTCCTGCTGCGTTTTGGGCACATAATAAAGTTTTACTGTTTGATCAAAGCTAACATTTTTTGCAATCTGAGATCATGGTAATGAACCATGTCCTGCCAAATTTGAGTGGACCGTGACACACTGGCAAAAGAGAAAACAAACCTTAAGGGAGTATGAAATCAGTTAGAGACTACATCAGGATTTTCTTAATGTTTTGTTATCCTTATTTTCATTAAAATATAATTTCCAAGAACCAATAAAATCAGTATTTCTTTTTAATGTTTTCTGTTGAATGTAAGTTTAAAGAATTGCTTGGGGAAGAATTTCATATTTGAAACGTATCAGTAATAATTGAGGCTACATTGAAAGACATATAAGTCAAAATAGAAGCACTGTCAAGGAAAGAATACAAAGTAAGAAAGGCAGCCTAATAACCCTAAGATTCCCTTGCTTATAGGTTATTTTACACATGCTGTTCTGACTATTCAGCTGTCCTTGAGTTTTGGTGCAAAGGGAGACATGAGTACTCAATCATCTTTATACTTCAGGCTGGTATCTGGACAGGCTTTGGAAACTTTCCATATCATCCGCTCATTCCTACCTACATAAATAGGAAGCAGTGCAGCACCAAATGTACAACAGTTAGTATGTGCAAAGAGAAATGAGCTAGACTATTCATGATACAGAAATTATCAGAAGAGATATTATGAAGAGATATTATCAGAAGAGATATGGGAATTATCAGAAATTATATTATGGAAAAATATTATTGGAGAGTTTATGTTCTCTAATTAAGACAGTTCCTCAGTTTGTACCTCCCAATCTGACCCTGCTCTCAGGACAGGTGTCTCACAGATTTCACGATTTGAACGACTTTTCAAAAGAAGAAACAACATTCCTGACATCCCTAGTGCATTTCATAGTTTTGTTTTCTATTTGAAGGAAAAAAGCAGAAAACAATCCTAGATGTATGAGAAAAAGGGTACTTCTAAGATAGTTTTGCATTCCTAATGTTAGAAGGGAAACTAATTAAAACTTTAACAAGTTGTTGCATTAGTCCAAAACTGACAAGCCATTAAGCACATTGTCTTACTAGGTAATATGAATTTTATCTAGTGGTAGCTCAGTTGAAGCATTTAGTGTAACTGGTAGTAAGGGGCACATTAATCAAAGGAGAAGCATTTAGGTGTTCTTTGCTTTGTAAATTATGATAAATAAATGGCATTCATACTTGTTATTTATCTACCTTCAAACTTTAATGAATATTTCTAGTACTAATTGCTGATTTTCTATATTTAGAGGGAACAGGCACATATGGAGATAATAGCACAATGTGATATTTATGAGGTGCCAGTACCCTTATAAATATAGAAATTGAATAATTAGCGTTAGAAATATTCATTGAGATTTCTATGCACACTTTGGTATTTGAAATTAAATTGAGCTAAAGTTGATGATCCTTGTCATAAATTAATATTTGGGGATTTGAAGTCTAATTCACTAGAGATATGCCTTCAACTACTGAATAATTTGAGTAAAAGTAACATTGGACGTAGCAAGCACATTTAGTGTAAGGGAAGGCATCAAACGTCAATTACAGTGTAGGATTACTGTTATCACAAATTTTAACACATTTGTTGTTCTGCACTGTCAGTCTATTTCACTTTTTCAGTGTCTCTAGTAGAAGACAGGTGATTTAAAAATTGTGGGACTTCATATTTTCCGGGTCAAGCCAGTACTTACAGAGATAGGAATTGATCAAAACAATTGCACTGTATAAACTAAATTCTCCACTGATAAAGATTAATTTTGAGCTTTTCTTTAAACCAATAATAATATTTTAAATAATAAAAGTAAAGTTGCTTATGAAGAGTTAAAGTTGGTTCTTGTAACTTGTGCCTTCTGTAAGCATCACATGGAGCAAAACCTAAACTTTTAAAAATTCAATTGTAACAATAATCTACTTCAGATTTAAATGGTTGAAAATATGTAGAACATAAAATATCTGTACAATATTTTGGCAGAAGGTATAGACAAGCCCTCCAGATGCATCTTTTGGGTGCTGACATACCAAAGCAGATCCATTGAAGAACTATGAAGATGTTAAAATGATCTAAGCATCTGACACACAAAAAAGGCTAAAGAGACCTGGGACCATTTCATGTAAAGAAGAAAAGACTTGAGGACATCTTACTAATTCATCTATATCAGTTGGAGTTGGGAAAAACAAAACAGAAACAGACTTTTCTCAGTGATACCTAGTGAAAGACCAAGAGCCAGTGGGCATATGCTGAAGTACAGAAAATTCTCTCAGAAGAGAAGAAATTTATTTTTGCTGTGGAAGTGGTCAAAACCAGGTTGATGAGAGAGGTTTGGAAGTTATATCAAGTTGATGCTAGAAAAATGGTAAAGCACAGTCCTAAGAGATCTACTCCCTGATTTTCCCTACTTTCAGGATGTAGGTTGGACTGGATTTTCTCCAAAGATGCCTTCCAAACTTAGCAACCATTCTGTTACTCAGTGAATTCTCTAGGGAAGAATGTTCATTAAGCTTTATTGTTTACAAAAGATGCCTCTGAAATGTGAAGTTGACATGGGTGGGAGAATGCAATCAAGTGAGACCTTTGGGTACCACAAGCATAGTTTTCTGTAGGATGTGGATGTCTTTCAGATATTTTAAGTTGGTGTCCTGGTTTGGACACTAGTGGGCTCTACTGAGAGACAAGAGACGTAATAGAAAAACAAAAACAAAAACAGTTTATTAACTATGGGCTAAAAAATCAGGAAACCACAATACAAATGAACTGGTGAAAAAACAATGACCCGACAATAGCATGCAAAAGGGAAAACCAGTCTGCTGCCCTGGGCCGACTATTGGGCTGTGAAGCAAGGGGAAAGAAGGACGTGGACACTGCTGGTCCTACTCCAGAGAGGCTGGAAAAAAACAACACTGAAAGGAACCACAGGGGACGCAAGAGGGAGAGATACCACACTGGTGAGGCCACTGGGTGTTTCCCTGCCAGCACCGTCCAAGCTCCGATCATGCCACACTGCTGCCTGCACTGAAGGACAGCCGCGATGACACTGTGCTGCTCCTTACGCTGAGGGAGAGAGCTGAAAAAGGAAGCTATACCTCTGCTGCACTGTGAGGGAGCCAGAAAAGGGGCAGAACTTCCATTCCTTCGACTTTTATAGGGTGTCCATTCTTGTGTTTTCTCATGGCACCCTTCCAGTGCGCACTGCTTCTCCATTGGATGACGGCGCTGTGTGCCGCCTCCTCTCTGAGATGTTACCACGAGGCAAACATGGCAGCGTTCCCACTATAAACGCTCAATGGTCAGCACCAGGCCAGCTGCTGCCACTTCCCCATCAGTGCCATGAGGCACCAGCTGCCACCAACACCCACGCTCGGTGGGACCGTGGCGGCACCAGTGGGAGCTCACTGCAAGGAACCAGCTGCTGCCACCGCTGTCATTCCAAGTGGCAGCACACTCAGTGAAGGCTGCATGGCGGTGCTGTCCTGCCACTGCCCCGTGCCCTGGCCCGCAGCGGCGGGTGGTGTGGTGGGTGCTCATGGGTGGCAGCAGCATGGCTCACGGGAGCGGCTCCCGCTGCTGCCATTCTACTCCAGACCTGCAGTCTCCTCCTGCCCCAGCCCACAGCAGCAGGTGGTGAGGGGTGCCTGCAGGCACTGGTGGCAGGAGCGTGGGCACGAGGGGCCTGAGGAGTAGCAGCAGTGGCAGTGTGAATGCAACTGCTGAGCCCCAGTGAGCTGTGGGAACGCTGTGCCCTCTACAGCTGCTGGAGCTTGGTGAGGAGCAAGCGCGGCCACTGCGAACAGGCTCCAGCCACGCCCCATGCCTGCTGGTCTGTCAGCAGTGGGCATGGGTCAGCTTTGCACCCACCGGGCCATTCTACCGCCTAGCCCATCACATGGGGCTGCTATGGGTGTGCCCCACACCTGCCAGGACATTGGCGGTTGGCATGACTGAGCTCCGCCACTGACCCCACCGTGCAGGGCTGGGGTTCAGCCATCTCACCTTGCTTCGCTCTCCCAGGAAAAGCAAAAAGAAAAGTTTTAAAAGACAGTCTCCTCTCCCCCCATCTAACCCATAACAGTTGGCTATTAAAGTATAGGGTTTTGGGGCAGTTTTAATGTAAAAATATTTATTTTGCAAAGAAATAAAAGTTAAGGAGATAAATTAATCACTTTCTGAGTTGCTTCCTTAACCATGTAAAAGTGTAATAAATCATAATGTGATTATTTTTGCTAAGTAGCTTGGATTTTACAAGAAGCTCATTAAGTGACTCCTTATCTAAGTAAAATGTTTGGGAGCTTTACTTTCATTAAATGTTATCTACATTTACATGGACAAACTCAACTTCCTATTAAGCAGTCCAAAATAGATTTTATTAAAAGCACTTTACAATCTGAATGACCAAATGCTTTTTATATATACAGTAGATTTTTAACTGATTAATATTACTGCCCCTAAATCATAATGGATTTATAAGCTTTAAATCTAAATATGTCTGACTATTGATTAAGTAAAAGAAAATGAATGGAAACTTTGAAGGTTTCTTATCAGTAAAACTGGACCTGGACCTTAAGGTGATTTTCTAATTAAAGTTACATTAACAACCTGCAATTGAAGCGTGATACTTCAAGTTCTAAGTAGTGGGCTTAAATAATCATGTAATAACATGATTTCTAACATAATTTGGAAAACTTCATTACCAGAAAGACATGTCATACCTTAATTACAGAGATTTTGAATGTAATTTAAAGAAGCACATGCTCTCAGAATGAAGATCTCAAAACCTGACACATTTATATGCCTTTCATTTCATGATTAGCTTCCATGTTTATGATCTTTCCATTTTAATTGAGTGTGTGGCAGCAGTATTCAAAAGCAGATGTTAAGTCCAACTATTCAGAAAATTATTACTATGGCATTATGCACTACTTTCTAAATCCACAGTTATGTGAAAAGAACTCATCTATACATAGTTTAAAGTGAACACAGATATACATTACATCATTTAAAACTGAAATTCCTCATCTACACATTGTAACAAGGGCTAATACATCTAGAAGAATTCACTTAATCATATGATGACTTCTGTTGTAGCATCTTGTTAAACAGATAAATAGCTCCCACAGATGCTTGCAAGGTTTCTAAAGGAGTAAAAAATTATTTTACATTTCTCCCCCATTTTTGGCAGACAATGGCATAAAAAATACATGAAAAGCTCAAGGAGATCTTGTGAAAAATAGATATATTTACAAAAAGGTTTTTTCAGTGGAAAAAGAAGAGCCAGAACTAGATTGTCATTGATAATCCTTTAATTCATTATGTTTGTATAAATACAACAGAGATTCCCAAACTAGCTTCTGAATTTAATCTAGCTGTTCCTTCCTATCTTTAAAGCAAAACCAAATGAATACTTTCAATGCATTTGATAATCAACTGTTAATACTTCACAGAACTGCATGAGAAAATTACTGAAGCTGAGGCAGAACAATATGAACTAATGCAGGAGTGAAATGTAAGCAAGGAGAAAACACAGTAGATGTTGCTTCTACATATGCTGTTAGTCCTGCACAGTCAGTAAGGAACAACAGAAACACTTAATTTGACATGATGTGTGTGCTTCATGTGCAAATCTTAATAATATTACTAATCTTGAAAAATCATGTCCCAGTTTTGATGTCTGAATTTCAAACATTTTTAAATAAGACATCTATTTTTAAAAATCTGGGCATAAGTGTTTCTGACAAATGTTTCCAGTTAAATTGACTCTCAGGACAAATTGATCATCAAGAAGCTAGGAAATTTTAGATGCTCAGAACTTAATCTTCTGAGCAAACAATGTAGGTGATAAGTAAAGAGTCTCACAGTTTACCTGAACTACACAGCACATGAGAACTGAGAACATTTTCCACTAGCTATTGCAATATTTCTGATATCAAGGATATGTTGAGACACTGTAGAAATTACTACTTATGCCTTTTTGAGTACCCCTTTGCTCAAGCCCATCCTTCACTCTAGCTATTACCTCTCTTTTAATTTTTAATTCTTAGCCCTGTCCTGGGTGTCGAGTTTAGAGAGTGGTGGTGAACGATGTCACATCCACTTGGAGGCCGGTCACCAGTGGGGTTCCCCAGGGTTCAGTGTTGGGTCCAGTTTTGTTCAATACCTTTACTGATGACCTGGACGAGGAGTTAGAATCTATTATTAGTAAGTTTGAGGATGACACCAAACTTGGAATGAGTGTTGATCTGTTAGAGGGTAGAAGGGCTCTGCAGAGAGACCTTGATAGGCTGGATAGATGGGCTGAGTCCAATAGCATGAGGTTTAATAAATCTAAGTGTCGGGTTTTACACTTTGGCCACAATAACCCCATGCAGAGTTGCAGGCTGGGTACGTTGTTGCTGGAGAATGGCCAGGCGGACAGGGACTTGGGAGTGCTGGTTGATAGGAAACTGAATATGAGCCAGCAGTGTGCCTAGGGGGCCAAGAAGGCCAATGTCATCCTGGCCTGCATCAAGAATAGTGTTGCCAGTAGGACCAGGGAAGTTATTCTTCCTTTGTACATGGCACTGGTTAGGCCACAGCTTGAGTACTGTGTCTGGTTCTGGGCCCCTCAGTTTAAGAAAGATATCGAGTTGCTGGAATGTGTCCAGAGAAGGGCAACGAGGTATGCTCCAGCACAAGTCCTATGAGGAGCAGCTGAGGGAGCTGGGGCTGTTCAGCCTGGAGAAGAGGAGGCTCAGGGGTGACCTTATTGCTGTCTGTAACTACCTGAAAGGAGGCTGTAGTCAGGCGGGGGTCGGTCTCTTCTCTCAGGCTCCCAGTAACAGGACAAGAGGACGCAGTCTTAGGCTGCATCAGGGGAGGTTTAGGTTGGATATTAGGAGAAACTTTCACAGAGAGAGTGATTTCCCATTGGAATGGGCTTCCCAGGGAGGTGGTGGAGTCACCGTCCATTGATGTGTTTAAGGATAGGTTGGATGATGAACTTAGTGACATGATTTTGATGGTTTGGATGATAGATTGGTGTTAGCTAGGTTGTTAAGTTAGGTAAAACGTTGGACTTGGTGATCTCTATGGTCTTTTCCAACCTTGTTAGTTCTGTGTAATTCTGTGTAATTTGCATCTAATTTTTTCTCATTTCAGTACCTCATACCCATTATTATTCCACTTATTATCTTTCTTCCAACTCTTCCCAGGCTGTTGTTTTCATGACTACAATAAGTAGACTGAAGTCATGCAGTATCAAAACCAGCAATCTTAGCACCTCCTTCCTTCTTCCTGGCTCTCATTTTCACCCCTGCTGTCTCTTGCTGGTTTAAAATGAAGTATGGTTTTGGCAAGGTAATGGATTGAGAGCAGGAAGAGTGTGTGAAGACTAACAGCCAATAATGGAAGTAATGTGAGGTGATTTTTTCAGCAACACCACCAATTTATTACCCATTTTGTAATGACTTATTGCCTTCATAAGTCCTAATGTATTTCCCATCATTGCAGAACTCTCTCCCAGATTAGTTTTCCTGAAATAACGCACTTCCTGGCTCCAGAGTCTCTTATGTTGCTTAAAGTGGCTCTAGTTACCCCATCTCTTCTTCTCCTTCTTCTTAAAGGGCTTTTTGAGAAGGACTTCAGGGAAAAAGCAACACTGCCTCTGCCCTAATATCTGCAACAATACCTAGCAACCTTCACTTCTGTCACCTTCAGCCCAAACTTCTGGCCAAAGCAGACTGATAACTCAAAATATTTGACTAACATGGTTTTTTTGATTAACTGTTTGTGTGCAGCAGGTTTTCATAGGCTTACATATTAATGTTATTGTACTTTTATTGGAAAAAGAAGGAAAAAAGAAAAAAAGTCAAAGTTGACATCAAGATGACTATATTTTATATCTTTGCTTCTAGGTATAAAACTCTTTTATATATATATGTGCAAGATTAATTTCTGGGCACAGCTTCTCCTGTTCTTCACTTGTATCTCGTGAGAAATAAAAAGTCACCATGGCAAAGCCACCTTATCTAAACAAGCCCATACCAAACACTTTAATATGACAAGAATACACAAGAAAAGAAAGATTCATAGCACTGTGTTGAGTGATTGTAGGCATTACTGACAGCTATTGTGTTTTTTTAAAAAAGATGTTTACATAATAAGCTGTGGAATATACTACTTTCTGTCAGCACGATAATTGTTTTAAATAGAAATGTAAATCTTAAAGTCCCATATGAAACTCTGTATAAACTCCATTTAAAGACACAATCAATACAAAGGATTTTTCATGTTCCTGAGAGCACTGTTAGTCCTGAATGTCGCTGCCTGGTCCCCCAGGGATCCCAACACCCTGCAAATGGCCAGGACCTCATGTCAGCACCATGGGCCATCGGTCCCAGTGATGTGAACAGCAGGGCCAGTCTCCAGCCCCTCGCTGTCCTACCCTGCCTGGCCATGAGCCCCACTGAGTTGGGCTCATCCATGAGCCCATGTCCTGGTCTGTCATTAATTAATTTCCATTCTCAGTGAGTTGTTTGATGATAGATAGCTCCTTTGCTTCTTGATTGCCCTGCTCCTGGCTGGGGCAGTGGACAGGGGTATATGTAAAGGAAGATAATGCAGGTACCACCAAAATGCCAGGCAGTGGAAGGACTTAGGAAAAAATTACTTTTCAAAGGCAAGAATGTTAACCTAATGGCGTGTACACCAGGCATGAAAGAATGCAAAACTTTTTCCTCTCTGAGCCCTGTTAATAGATTTGTTGGCCCTGCCTCGTGGGTGACCCAGAGTTATCTGTGAAAAAGTTATCTTTTCAGGGAGTTAACTGTTTTGCAAGGCTGGAAAGGGAGAGAAATCCAACCTTAAGTCTCCCAGCTACCAAAGGTCTCTTGAAGAAAAAGTGAAATCGTTAAATCAGCCTATCTCCTTGCCATCTCTTGAGCAAGGTCCACTCAACCCCACTACAGTCTGGCTGCCAGGCCCTGCTCTGACCCCTCTGATGGAACTCTTGACAGTAACTCCTTGCCACAGGGATACTCTAAGTTCTCTGCTGCCCTGTCAGGATTTTAATGTATAGCCAATTCATTATCAGCCCTGATGAGGTCACACCTGTAATCCTGTGTCCAGATCTGGACCTTCCAGTACAAGAAAGATATGGACATATCATAAAGTGAAGGCTATGAACATGATGAAGAGACTGGAGCATCTCACCTAAGAGGAAAGGCTGAAAGAGCTGGGACTGGTCAGCCTGGAAAAGAGAAGACTCAGAGGGCTTCTCACATGAATGCATAAAAACCTGAAGGAATGGTTCAGAGAGGACAGAGTCAGATTCTTCTCGGTGGTAACCAGTGACAGATCAGAGGCAATGGACACAAACTGAAACTCAGGACATTCTTCCTGAAAATCAAAAACAATTTCTTACTGAGAATGGGACTGAGTACTGGCACAGAGTGCCCAGAGCAGTTGTGGTGTCCCTCCCTGGAGATATTCAAAAGCCACCTGGATATGATCCTAGGCAAACAGCTTTAGATGATCTCTTCTAATCTCAATCCTGTTGTATTCTGTAACACAGAGGAATTATGCTACTGAAACTGATCTTGTTTTATGGTCTATTTGGCCATATTTCTCCAGCAGACTATATATAAGAGAAAGCTCAGGAAAAAAGGAACTTTCTTCATCCCCTTTTTTGACAAGCAAGCAGACAAGCAAATTTCCATCATGCACTGTGAAAGGCTTTATTCACTTAAAAAACACCAAGCAAACAACACCCTCCCCAAAACAAAAACAAAAACAAACAAACCCCCCCCCCCCCCCCCCCCCCCCCAAAAAACACAAACACACCC
>VXBA01005642.1:200126-218463 GCA_013399895.1 Serilophus lunatus
TTTTTTTTTTTTTTTTTTTTCCTCCTGATTCTCCCCCTCATCCCATGGCAGGGAGGAATGAGTGGGCCACTGCCTGATATTTAGTTCCTGGCTGGGATTAGAACATTATATTCAGGAAAGTCTAACTTACAGTTAGTTGGCTAAGGCATACTGTTACCATTTTTTTCTCTGCTTTGTTATAAGTTTCTGCCATGGAAGAGGAAGGTGGCTTTGCCCACCCCTTCAAAAGGAAGGTTTAGAATTAAAACATTAACAAGGGGAGAATTCTCAACCCTTATGTTTATTTGTGTCAGAGCCTCCGGGAAATTGAAACCCTTTATTAATGTAACCAGTCTGGTAGCATTTCATATCTGCAGAAACTTACCACTCAGATTCACCCTTCAGAGAATGTGTTCAATATTTCCTTTTGTGAAGACTTTCACCGACAGACAGGGACACCCCTCAGCAGGTCTGCCTGAAGTGTTATTCCACTGACACCAAAACTGTTAGTACCCTTCTATAAGGATTTACACTAAAACAGTTGTGAAATAACACTTTTTATTAAAACAAATTTGTGACAATATATGGGTTCATGAATAATCAAGGATAAATCTACTACAAAAAACAGTTAAAAATTGCATAAGAAAATACACAAACACAGATTCTAAAGCAAAAAAATCTATTAAGAATATTAGAAAAAGCAAAGGGTTAGTTTTAAAGCAAGCAGTTAACACACATAATTTACAGTTTATCTCATCCCTGCGTCCCAGCATGAGAGGAGGTGGAAAAGGAGTCACTTGCTAGCTATTCCTGTTTCAGTGAAAAGGTTTCTCCTCAAATACCTTTCAACTTCTAACTTTTATATGTTATTTCTTTAGGGGTTTTTTTAGAAGATTTGTGAGTTTTGTGTGACTCTAGACAATGTAATTTGGTTAACTGGACTAGAGCTGGCAGGGTCAAAAGGTTAACACAATTCCATCCTGATGCCTGTGTTTTTCTGAGCATTGTCCAATACCTTTGCATCCCCCCAGGCTTACAACATACCAAGTGCTTTATCAGTGTTTACAGAACTTTTCTGAGAGTCGTTGTGACCCTTTATTATCCAGGAAATGCCAGCTGGGCTTTTCTGTTCTGCAACTCCTGTGTTATTTCAGCTGCCCAACAAAATATAGCAACGTATATAACACAAGAATACCTTACTTAGGCATTCCCATTTATTGTTACTTTAACAGATAGAATAATGCAACACACCATTTTTAAAATCGTTTTTCTTGCCTTTAAGATGTTTTTGAGCAGGAATGGACTACAGTTTAATTCCTTTCATATGCTGAATGGTAGTCACCTAGAAGTAGCACCACTACATAGAAATTGCTTGTGTTATACAGCTAGACTATTCAATAAACACAATTTGATAAATAAATAATTTTTTTATTTATGGAAGATGTAAATTAAAAGGTCTTTGTCATTTCACAACAATGAAAAAATTAATAATTTACCAAGTCAACATTAAGTAGTCCTAGATCAAATCTGCATTTCACAAGACTCTATAAACTTCCTTAGCAAAATATTGCTCAAGCCTCTTCCAGTATATCTTTTTTTCCAAAGAACAGCCCAGACAGCCCAGTTCAGCACTTGATGTCTAGGACTCTAAGCTTCAGGACTACTAGCCTGTATTCTTCTCATCTATGAAAGATCCTGTAGCTATGAAATTTAGAAGTGTGGAAATTGTAAATCCCACCATGAATTAGTTAGAAACTAGGCAAATTTATTTCAGAAATCCATGGTTCAACGACAACAAACTACTAAATGTTAATGAAAGATATACTTTAATTACAGAATTAAGGCACACTGTCAAATTATAAAATAACTTAGGAAATCTAAAAGATGTAGTCAAATATCCTATATATCTGCTTTTAAAGAGGAGAAATGAAGCCAGTTAAAATTTATTTATACTATATAGAAACAAGTATCACCAGCCTATTGCAGCATTCCTGATATTTTCTACAAAAAATTACAATATCTATATTTTTTGATTTTTTACATTCTTTTTGTATCTGTATTACCTCATCTTAATGCAGACACTGAAGATAGAAAGCAAGTACATTGCTTATACCAAGAAGCAACCTTTGTTCTAAATGTGCAAGCATGAAAAATAGGTACTCTGAAAGGTGACCTATTCCATTTCCCTATCTGTCTCAGTTTTGGCTGGGGTAGAGTTAATTTTCTTCACAACAGCTGGAATAGTGCTTAATATAGTGTTTTGGATTTAACATGATAATAATGTTGATTATCACAAGGATGTTTTTGCTGTCATTTAGCAGGGTTTACAAAGAATTGAAGCCTTACTTCTCATCCCACCTTACCAGCAAGGAGGCTGGGGAGGCACAGGGAGTTGGAAAGGAACACAGCTGGAACAGATGACCCTAACTGACCAAAGGGATATTCTGTACCATATGACATCATTCTCAGGATATAAACTGAGAGGAAAGCTGGCAGGAAGCTGGTACTTGGAGATTGGCTGGTAATTGGTGGGTACCTTCACTATGCATCCCTGTGAAAGGAAAATAGTGAGTGGATTTCTTGGGTTTTGGAGGGTTTTTTGGGTTTTGTTTGTTTGTTTTGTTGGTTTTTGTGTTTTGTTTTTTTTTTTTTTGTTTTTGTTTTTTTTTTTAATTTGTGTGCCTGCCTTTTACTTTACCCATTAAACAGCCTTTATTTCAACACACGAGTTTTCTCTCTTTCACTCTTGCAATTCTCTCCTATACCCCACCAGAGAGAAGTGAGTGAGTAGCTGTGTGAGGCATAGTTTGATGCCTGAGTTTAAACCAAACACTAACACATGGCAAAACACAATGCACAAGGAAGAAAGTCTCCATGACACAATAAATGTATTAAAAATAAACAAGGAGATACCATACCAAGAATTATAAGGAAAATTTATGATTATTTCATAATATTAATTTTCTTAAAAAAAAAAAAGGAGTCTCAAACTTTTATTTTTCATAATTAGTTGTCATATTCCAGGAGAATCCTAAAAAGTAATTTCCTAAATAACTCAGTGTGAATTATGCATGTGAAGGGAATATAGAAGAAATATTGGTACTGTATAATGCTTGACAAGAATTGTTCTTGACTTTATGATAAAATAATCATATATGAGGCCAAAGGAAAAAAAAAAAAAAAAAAGAAGTCATAGTTATTGTCACACTGACTGGCAGGGGTTTTGACTCTCAGTAATTTGACTGTCTTTATCATACTCTCTCAATATTGTTGAGAGTTGTTGGGTGGGGTTTTTTGATTCTCGCCTAATTTCAGGCATTTGTCAGAGACGAAGCTAGCATGAAAGTGGTCTTATTGTCTCTTTAGACTATTATAACTCCACTAAATTCAAAAAGGATTGTTCCTAATTTACACCAGAGGGAGACTAAGAAAGGAAAACCAAAAAAGAAATGGCTTGGTTGACTGCTGTGAAAATTATTAAGCAATTAGGCTTGACATAGAATAAAATTATTAAAGCTCAATCTCATGTCACTATATCATCAGAAGCATATCACTAGTTTCACTGAGGCTTATTTGCTGGCGTGCACCAAATAAAATCTGATGCAGTCATTAGTGAAAGAAAATAATCACTTATTATTTTTAATAATATATTTGCTAACTGCAAATATAAGTAGATTTCAAGATATGTATGTCCAAAGGAAAAGGAATTAAAGGAGTTGCTTTGTGTGGTTTTTTTGTTTGTTTGTTTTGTTGTTGTTTTTTTTTAATAATCCTAGCAAACAGACTTTTCATTAATACTGCAGTGGGAAGCAACATTTAAAGTAATGAGTCTAACATTCCTCAAGAGAATAATTTTGTTTAAAACACTTAGGCAGCAGGGGTTTCCTCATCAGTGTTAAATGAGGGTAGGTAGAGTTGAAAGTGACAGATTTAGTTGTTTCTAAACACAGACTTAAGTTCCTTGGCTAAATGTGTCTCTCAGAACTGAACAGAACATTTATTCACTCCCTATGCCCAGGTTTTGAGACACTCATTTTCTCAAGTAGCCAATCATCAGAAATTCTCTGAAAAATCTGGAACATAAGAGAGGACAGAGATAAAAATGATAAACAAAGAAAACCTTATCATCTTAAAAGTTATTCATAGTAATACCTGTGAGCGCCTCAACTTTCAAAAAAAAATAAAAATGTGGTAAAGTTTTGAATGACGTGCATTTTTAGAATGTAAAAGCATATGTTTCCATTTACCAGTTTGGATGACAGACTTAGATCTGCAGCTGCTGCAGAGATCATAATCTCACTGAAAAAAAAAGGTATTTTTTGAAAGAAGCTACTAATCTAAAAAAAAGGTGAGGAGTTACTTTGAGAGGGTGGGAGATGAAGGTAAAATGGTGAAAAGAATCAGCCTGGACTCATGGTAGAGGGAAATTATGGGATATCTGTTCTAAAACCCCTATATTAAACAACCATTATTGTGTGATTTGTTAGAGAAGGGGAGGGTGATTTAGGAAACACTAATGTAGGTGGAGATCAATTTGGAGAGTGTGATGTTGTCACTGGAGTTCTGTTTTTTATCTTTGAGGCAGCAAACATTATTGGGACACAGGACAAGATGTTCAATCCTTTCTCCTTCTAAATACCTCTCAAACAACCTGAGCAAATGCAACTGCCTACAGGCAACATAAAGTTTTAGAGGAACCCTATGACATATCCCAGACTGTAGAAAATGTCTGTTGTGAGAGATAGTCAAAAGTAATCAAAGAGAGATCTTCTTCAGGATGTCTATAGAGAAAGCAAACTAATGATTAAATGCCTGCTCCTAAATGTAAATTATTTTGCAAGGCTTACTTTCTAGGGATGGAACTAATATTATTTTTCAAACCACACTTCTGACTGGGATGAGATTTCCAAAAGCAGAGGGGTAATTACTCAATAGCATATATATTTACAATAGAAAACCAAAAAGTTACTACATTAAATATTACAATGGAAAGATTTTTGTGTGCAATAATTGTGTGAAACAACAAAAGAGAGTATTTTCCCAAGGCTTAGCCTCTTGTAAGATGTTCTGTAACATTAGAATCCAATATGTGAATAGTCAGATCAGATGACAGCCGAAGGGTAAACACTTTGAGTTGAAATCTTGTGCAATAAAATGTAGTCATTTGAGTTTACATCATCTGAAGTTTCATTTGTATGCAAAATTCTACAGAGAAAATTTTATTTAGCCTATCTCTACCATTATGGAAGAAGCCCCAGGTTCACTTTTCAAACAGACTAAGCATAAGGAGGCAAACATTTTGGGTATGAAAATCCTCTAATTTAGGAAAGTTCTGAGAGCTTTCAACTATAGCCTGTTGATCAGCTGATAATAGTCTTTATCCTACTGTTCTAAAATTGTTACAAACTTTAGCCCAGACTTGAAGCACACAGCCAAAAAAAAAATAAAAAATAATAATACTGATTAAATTTTGAAGAGTGGAAAAAAACTAGATATACCTTCCCATTTCAGTTAACTGGTCAAGCAAAGCAACTGAAATCCTCTTCAGTCATTCTAACTATGTGGAAATCTGGTGCAGCTGCAGAATTCCTGTGTTGCTGGTTTCATTAGTCAACTACAAATGCTAATATTTTGTGCCTTCTCTTGTTTTTTTGAATTCTCAGCTCAACATTTTACAAACTTGATTCAAGCTGTGGTATAATCCTGTTGTAAATTCATTGCTTTTTTATTTAAAGCCTTCAGTTTAATTCTTTTCTGGATGGATCTGTCAATTCGTTCACTCTTAGTAGCCATACAAGGGCTTTGTTTCTGGCTTTTTAATGTTCCAATCACGGAGAGATATAAGATCCAACTGCAGTATCTCAAGTGAGCTTCTACAGTACAAATGCTCACACAACTGCAAGAAACAAACTTCATTTCATCTGATGAGTCTTTAGTTGACACTAAGATTAAGGGCTTAACAAAAGCAATGGTCTGCTCTGTTACCATTTGAGAGTTTCTTGCTTCACCGTGCTATGAAAGAGAAATGAAGGACTGTCTTGTCTGATTGTTAACATTTTCTCATCCCTAGAGGGTTGTATGTGTTTAAAACAAAGGTGGGGTGAGCAGGTTTGGGATCAGTCATACAAATATCCAAATCTGTACTCATAGGAATCTTGTCCTTCAGCCACCAAAGACTGAAGCTAAAAATTATCCATTTAATCTGAACCTGATAGAAAACTGGCAAAATGCTAAGTAAATGAATCAGTAAATGAGCACATTTGAGTACACTGGAAACTGCTCTATTGGTTGGTTAGTTTGTTTTTTTTTTCATCACAGTAAATTCTTCTGTCATAATTTTTTTTTCCTTCTTGTTCTAGAATTTAGGAATCCTACACCTGATTTTGTTCAGTTTTCACCTTTTGGGAGAGCTTCCTTTTTTTTTTTTTCTTTTTTTACAATTGAATTCCCCATTTCATCTGAAAAAATAAAATCTTTGCCAATTTTTTCTTCTTCTTTGGGGAAATATTAAAAGCAGTGTGTTTTTAAGCTGTGGATAAAGCTAAAAAAATCCAAGTGAAGTACAATAATTTAAAGGACTGGATGCAATGCTTTTAGAAGAAGTTGAAAACAGCATCTCCATAGGAGTAAAAAATATTTCTGTTTTTATGTACCCATGATTATGATGGTTATTATTAAACTGTCACATCAATGAGTAAACAAGTAGCTATGCCTAGATCATATTAACTATTGTGACAGCTGTGAATACCACAGTAATGACTCTCCTGTGGGTAATAGAACAGATAAGAAAATGATTGAAGCTCCCTGGGTTTACTATATACTTACAGGTGATTCTGCAACAAGTTAGTCAATCTCTTATATAGAAACCACCTGCTTGCCTCAGGTAATGCACTGTCCACACAGTAAACTCAGCTATATGCTATTGAGCTTTCATTAACAATATAATCTTTGATTTTATTATTTTTTAAATAAAAATGCAAATGAAGTAGTCAGAATGAAAGCGAATCTTCAAATATGATCTGTAAAGGGAGAAAAACATCCATCTGTGTCTCTACTTTGGTTTTGACATATAGTTGGAGGGTTTTTTTACAGAGTGGGAAGTGGTTGCTTTGTTTAAGAAAAGCTTTCATGCCTCTAAAAATATAAGGAATACCAAATGAAATATTCTTCCCCTGCATACACCAGGAGAAAGAGTAAGCACAAAGACGAGTACCTATGCAATCAGTATTCATTCACAGGCCTTTGCAGGTCTGTGTCTTTCTGCTTGCTGGCTCAGCAAACAGCATGCAAGGAGGAAATAATATAATGTGCCCTATATTTAAAATACTAGGGTCAAAAATTTCTGAGAGAGCAACTAGAAGCGATGCCCTGGAGAAGCCCAAATAGATGGGAGAAGACAAGTTTTTTATGCTTGCTAACCCATGCTGCAAAAAATAAAAGGTCAATAATATCTGGGTCTTAGAGTTTTAATTCGCTAATTGCAGTTTCCACTTGCTTGAAGCAAAGATCAAAAAAAAGACAAAACAAGATAAGAAATAAAATGTGATGAAGCAGCGGAATTAATTTGGTGTTAGAGGGGGTATTTTTAGATTTTTAAGTGTAGTTTTTATACGTCTTGCAAATCTTCTGAACTTAATGGGATCAATTTAAATAATTTAATAGAAACTTTAAGATTTCAGTATCGCTCCTTTTAAAGCTTTACATCAAACAAAATAAGCACCTGAATGCATTCCTTTTTTATTAAAAAACATCAGGAAGAGATTTCCTAAGAGCTAAGATTTGACATATAGCTGCTGTTGAAAGAATAGATGTTATCCGCAGCAGTATATAGAGACATTTGGACTGAGAGAAAAAAGGAACCTTTTTGTTTTTATTCCATTCAATGTCAATATATAGAACATCATTAAGGAGTCTCTATTAATGAATGATGATCCTTGAGATCATTCTCATATGAAGTTTAAAACTTTTACACAATTTCATATTGCATATTATAAAAAATTATTATAAGTAATTATTTATTCTTGAATAATGAAGACTCAGAAGTTGTAACAGCAGAAAAAGAAGTGTCTGCAAAATACTATTTTATGGAAATACTGTGATTTTCACAATATGAAACATCTAAAAGATTCTGTAGAAGAAAGAGACAAACATTTTATTAAAAGTATCTAAATGCTGTTTTCTGATTTACCTATATTTGCTTTAAATATAATAATTCCATTAACATGAAATATGCATTTATTAAAGTTCTGACTTGATCTCTGAGTTAAACATATTTTCAGCAACATAGTACAAAAGGCAAACTGTCCTGAACCCAAATATCTTTGAATTCCACTACAAAATAATGTTCAGTACAAAACTCAGAACTGGTGTTTAAAAGCAAAATCAATACCTGGAATAATGTGAATGGGTGTCTTACACTATTTATAGTATCAGGTAAAACAGGGCTGCACATACATTATACCTCTCCATACACATACATTTTACAGTAGTTTCACAGTGCTACTTGTCTTGGATAAACTACCTACCACTTCTGTAACAAAAGGCCTGTTTTCACATGCCTTGCAGCAAGTAGCATAAGTACCTCCTCTGGTGTTAACTGAAAACCTGAAGACCTGCTTTAACATGCATAAATAATTATATAAATGAATATGCAGTTTATTTTCTAGTTTAAATGTTATTCTTTCATTGACATCCCTTGAATAATATTCTACCAGTTCATACAGACTACCAACCTTTGCTACATAGAGACACTTATTTCCATTCCTCTTCTCAAACTCTGCCTACAGTAGGTGCAACAAACTTGCTTCTGCAGTGCTGAACCCATCATGCCCATCTTTTTTTCCTCCAGATTTCTTCTCATACATCACCAGTTCCTACCAATCAATATATTTGTTTCTACTATTTTAGTTAGGTTTAATTGAATAATTGAGCTTCATTATCTATGTGATTTTTTTTTCTTTTCTGACGTGGCTGTAAGAGGAAATATTTTCAAAATTTCACATGACCAGTATAGAGACTTTGCTGCAGCATGACCATCTCTGCATCTCTTTGGATCTCTATCCAATTTGTCTACATGGTACAAAGGGATTTCTGACTTTGAAGAAAGTCATCATTCCTAAACTGTGCTTGGGATTGTGCTTGAGAACTGTGCTTCATGCTGATGAATTACAGAGGAAAGAAGTGACTGGCAGCTGAATGTGATAGTGTGGAGCGCTTAGGAAAGGAGCTGTCAGAAGTGCTGTAAGGTTGCGGGCTGCAAGGAATGTCAAAAGCTAGCTGCCTCCTGAGGCACTGATCAAGAAGAGCTCCAAAGCTCAGATTAGCTTGAAATGGTGACATTCATCAGAATGTACAATAGAGGTCCTTCAGTTGGGCCTTTTCAGTATGTTTAAAATTGTCAGAAAGTTTATGGAAAGGCTGGACTGTATTTTTTTACTGTATCAGTCAAGTGTGAGAGTAATGTTGAACAATCTTGCAGCTGTCTAGATGATGAAAGTGCTCTTATGCAAGAGCAGTGATACACCATTTCACAATTAAAAACATATAATTTCATGCCTGAGAATTTAGATAGAAAAGCAGGACCCTCTCTGTACATCTTTGCCTTCTGACAGTCTAAGTATATTGTTGATTGTTTCCTTTCTAGGCTAACATTAAGAAAGGCAGGTAACATTCGTGCTGTCAGAAAGCTGTAGAGCAAAACAATTCTGTATCATTATGGTTGGGATACTCACCTATATATAGATGATAATTTTCTCTTAAAGCATTCCCAGGATAAAGCAACAATAGTTTTATTAAACCAGGACACATCTATTCAATGTCTTCATTACTGAACTTCAGGGTAGACCATTCATCTTCTGAACCACATGGTTTCTCCTCTACAGAAGTTACACACAGTAGTCACTTGAAAAAATACAGTCACTTCAATGGCATTGTCCAAGAGCTCTATTTAAAAAGCTTCTTATAGGTAGGTTTTGAATGCATTCACTAGATGTTCTTAGTAGACTTAGAAATTTTCTTTGTTTGTCCTGAACTGCCTTGATGTGAGCAATGAGATGTCTTATCTGATCATGAAATCCAGGAACCAGGTGGAATGAAAACTATCTTCCAGAGAATATACAGAAGGTAAAAATAAGACGCCCACAAATTTTAGGTAATTGCAAGGCTATAGTGAAAGAGAATTTTTTTAGATGGCTTTTTGGATGTACATACTTGAAGCCAATCTATGTTCTCTTTAAGAAACCCACATAATTATTTTGACTGTGTCTTCTTTCTGAAGTCATCTATAATTCTGTGTATTAAACATTTTATTCACTGATTTTGCATTGCATCTACTTGGAAAATACATTTAAGAATGCATTTACTTTTTAATCTGTTTTTCATAGACCAAAGATATCATAAAGCAAGCCCAGAAATACATTGGGATGCCTGCTAGAAGTGATTACAATACCATATAGGAAAACAGTGTAATTTACCAAGAAAATAAAATGAAAATTTACTAGGAGACACTTTTTAAATAAATATGGAAATTAAAAGTCCAGATTGTCCTTTTGGATTTATTGTGTGAATGGCTCTAAGACTGAAGTAAAATAATACCTTGCATAACACTGAATAAATAAAACTATTTACACTCCCATCAGTAAATCACAGAATTTGATGTGTGGAATTTTATATTATATAAATAATACATTATTAGAATAAATTTTATTAAATCATAATTTAGAATTTTTTAACAAATTTTTATTTATAATAAATACATGCAATTAGGTATTTATAAATTTTCTCACACCATGACAGAACATTGGATTTCAATCCTCATCTATTTCTATTTCCTACATGCAGATCTTAACCAAAAGATACTAATTTCTTGCACTGCTATCCATTTAATTCAAGTGGTTTTCTTATTTACTCCCATTCTGCCCTGTTAAGGGGGAACAAAACCCTATATTATCTGACTATAAATAGATGCTCCTGTATGTTCATCCTACTAATTTGACTCTTCCTTCCAAGTAATGGATTATTCTAACTTCTAGTTGAGCAGATCCTCAAGTGTAAGCTTGAAGGTTTCTCACTATATGTAGGGGTGTCCTGGTTGGGACACTTGGAGGCACAACAATGATGAGTGACTTAATAGGAAAGGCAACAGCAAAACAGTTTTATTATCTAGGGGCTCTGTAAACTATGGAACCCCACTAAGGCACTAACCAAATACACAAAAAATAACCTGGCAATATTATGCAAGGGAAAAAAACCAAACTGTTCCTCCAAGCTGGCTGGTGGGCTGGGGAGCAAGGGAAGGAAGGGAAGAAAGGCTGGCTTAAAGATGGCAATTCGTCCCACACCAGAGCTGCTGAAAAAAAGAAGGACAATGAAAAGAGTCCCCCAGAGGAAACCCAAGGGGAAGATATCACGTTTGCGTCGCCACCGAGTGGTTTCCTGCTGTCACTGTCTGAGCTCTGATGACACCGTGATGACACTGCGTGGCCTAGGGCCGTGGGAGCAGGGAGCTGACCCTCTCTCAGCACCAAAGGAAACTGAAAGAGAGGCTGGACTTCTGTGCCCGGCCCTTCTATAAGGCACATATTCTCGCGTTTTCTTGGGGTCTTCTTCCTGGGCGTGCTGTCTTCTCATTGGACAGCAGCATTGAGCACTGCCCCCTCTATGAGATTTGAGCATGTGGCCAATATGACATTTCCTGCCAAAATGCCGCTTGCGTCGGGCCCCTGAGGGCTGGGGGTGCCAATAGTGCCACCCGCGGGGGCCCTTGCTGCCCGCAGGAACCCCTGGGAATGGTCCCAGGGCCAACGGTGCCACCTGCAGGGGCACCTGCCACCACGGGTCCACTCTGTGTGGTAGCACTGACCCGGGGGCTGGGCTTGCCCTGCACACTGGCCACTGCTGCTGCGGGGCAGAGCCCTGCCCCTTGCAGCCACCAGCATGGCCACCACCAGGGGTGACTGTTGCTTCTGGCACAGCTGCTAGGGCCACTCTTCATGACAACACTGGCACTGGGGCTCTGGGAACCTCAGGAGGGGAGCCAGGGGCTTCCAGGTGCCATGGGAGGCCCCCCCACTGCCCCCACTGCTGCCTGGGGCCAAGGCCAGGGCAACAATGGCACAGCGTGGTTCCCATTGCCGCCATTATGCCCCAGCCCCACTGCAGCCACCAGCATGGCTGCTGGGGCCAGCAGGGTCAGCCCCCGCACAGCCCCAGGAGTGGTCGATGGCCAGGCACGGCCCTGGGGGTGCCCCGAAGCCAGGCATGGGCCAGGCCGGGTCTGCCCCCTCAGGCACTGGAGGATAGAGGTCTCACTGTCTTTGTCTGTTCCCTTCTCAGAAAAAAATGAAAACTAAGTTTAAAAGGCAACCCCCTCCCCTCAACCTAAAAGCCAAAGCTGCTTCCTAACGCACTACCAGGAGATACATCAAGGATCACGCTGACATTTCTGGCTATTGTGGTGGTTTGAACCACTTTTTATCGTCTAAGGGGCATGCACAATAAAGACGACGGAAGATTGAACAAAATTGTCAGCAAGGGAACAGTTTATTACATGGGATTTAAAATAGGGAAGAAGGGACAACCCACGGGAACCCAAACTTTACACAGAGAAACACTCAACATGCAGAAAAACACAAAAGGGAAAAAAGGGACAAAACCAAAAAGGGAACTGCTTTCCCAGCTAGATGACTAGCTGATTAAACAGAGGGAAGGGTAGGGAAGCCATCTCTCTCCCTCCCTCTCTGTTGGTGTCACTCCCGGCCCTCAAGGTCTTCTGCAAAACACAAAAAGAAGTGAAAAGCGACCCCCTCCCAGGACACTTGCGGGAAGTGGATACTTCCGATCGAGCTGGAATTCGCTTTGGTGCTGAGAGGAATGGGTGGAGTCACGCTGCAGGGTCTGAGACCCAGGAGGCGAGGAGCCGTGTGCTTTTCCCCTGGACCAGAAGCTGAAGAGAAGGAAGGACCTCTGTGTTTGGCTTTTTAATCCCTCTGGGTCTCGCGCAAATCTCGCTGGCTTCTTCATGGCTAAGCCATCTTCTGATTGGCCCACAGTGCTGAGCTCCACCTCACTTCCAGCATTTTCACTCCAGGAACAATGGCTGTTCCTGCTGGAGACCATGCACCCAAGACTCAAGGCTCCATCTTTGTTTTCATGGCCGCAGGCACTTTGGGGACACCCCGGAGTGACTGCTGCCCCTCTGCGTGGCCATCGCCAGCACATTGCCAACGCTGGACCCCTGCCACCGTCCACAAGCAGCCGCCATGCCCATGCTCCCAAATGTGGCCGCGCCGGAGTCCGGCGCCAGCACCTGCAGCGCCCCTCCGCTCACAAGCTGGGAGCTGCCGGGGCTGCATCCACCACGTCACCCTGCCACGTGGCCACATCCCCGCTTCTGCCCGCAGGCATGGCAGGGCTCCCCCGCGGCCGCAAATCAGCACCGCTGTGCACCACCGCTCTCCCTGTCGCGTGGGGACTGGCACTGGCACTGGCCACCACTGCCCCTCAGCCCTGGGGAGAGCGGGCAGGAAAGAGGGCCGTCCCAGTCCCAGCTCAGCCCCGGGAAACAGCGGGGGATGGGGGGAGCAGCCTGCACTGAGAGCAGCGTCCCCCCCTCTGCCGTCCCCTGGCCCCAGGGTGGGAGGGGAGAGCGGGCAGGAGCAAGGGCTGCCCTAGTCCCCCACCCGGTCCGGAGAAAGCTGTGGGGGATGGCTGGGTGTGACCCCTTGCCTTTTCTGGGAGAGGGCTGCCTTGATCCCAGCCCCTGCCCTTCCCTTAAGGAAAACAGGATTTTACACAGACAGGGGAAATGGGCACCTCCCACATTTCTCCCCCTCCAAAGCCCAAGGACCACCCCCCCCCCAAGATTNAAGATTACCCCGAGACTCGAAGTCCCCCTTGACAACCTCAAGAGACCCCAGCACCCCTCAAACCCCCACACTATGCTTGAAAAAGATGAAAGCAAACTTTAGCACATGCTAGATCATCTATATGTAGGCTTGGTTTACATAAATTGTTATGTTGCCCTGTAATTAAGTTGATTTTAGTGATATTTTCTCTTATTTAGTGCTGAAACTATAACCTCAACTGAATTTCTAAGTTTGGTTTTAAATGTTTATCTAATTTTTAATTTATTTTTTTAAATTTTTTGGGGAGGTTTCAGTTCTGCACCAGAAACTGTCGTCGGAATATGTTGGCATACCTTCCAGCAACATCAATTCAGGTCACTTGGATAAGGCACTCAGATTTTTTGGTTACGCTCTAGTGTAGTTACTCTTAAATTATGTATCTGAGCTGGCGAAACCTAATCCACTTTTTAAATGGCCAAAACATGAAGATAAAAATCAAATTGACCAAAAAGATACTTTTAACCTTCTGCCAGAAATGTTACTGAAATGGAATTAAAATTATTTTTTTTTTCTTGCTTATGTAAGTTTCTGCCTTCTGTGGTTTGTTGAATGATTCAGATTAAGAACAGTTGCTCATTAACTTGTAATGTGTTGCTGTCTTCATTGACACACTGCTACCATCAGCTTCGAAATGCAGAATCAGATGGAAATTCAATCTGCTTGATAGTCATAACAAGTATAAACTATATCAAATCAAGGTGCTAGTGCATGAAAGGTAAAAGAATCATATTAACTTCACCTTGGTACAGGCTAGGACTTAAAAATTAAACAGAAATTGGCTCAAATATTCTTATCAATAAGTAGTTACTATTTGGAATTATTCTAGATAAACATTTCTTTGATGTCCTGTTCATTTATGAGACATACTGAAGGCATGAGAACTCTTAATTTATATAAGGTGATCAGTAGCTGACTCTGAAAGTGACTTTTTTATACACTGTTTTGGGTTTGCATGGCAAGATTTGGGTAGTGCAGGAGCTACAGGAGTGGATTCTGAGAGACAGACCAAGATGGACCCATCACTGGCAAGGGCCAGGTTCATTAGCAGCAGTTACAGCATCTATGGAATAATACATTTTGGAAGGAAGAAAACTTACTCCACGGGAGCAATTGCAGTCAAAGAGTGGAGAGAGAATATGTGAGAGGAACAACAATTCAGACACCAAGGTCAGTGAAGAAAGAGGGGGAGGAGATGCTGCAGGCACCAGCGCAGGTATTCCCCTGCAGTTTGTGGTACAGACCATTGTGAGGCAGGCTGTCACTCTGCAGCCCATGGAGGTCCATGGTGTAGCACATATCCACTTGCATCCCCTGAAGGACCTCACACCAGAGCAGGTGGATGCCTGAAGGAAACTGTGGCCCTGTGCAAAGTCCATACTGGAGCAGGCTCCTGGCATGATCTCTCCCTGTAGAGAGGGAAGCCCACACTGGTGCAGGTTTGCTGACAGGACTTGTCACCCTGCAGACAGGACTCACACTGGAGCAGTTCGTGATGAATTGCAACCCTACGAAGGACTCATATTGGAGAAGTTAATGGAGAACTGGCACCCAGACAAGGTCAACTTACCACGTGCACCTATATGATTCATATATTTTATTCAGCTAATGCATAATACATACTCCTTTTTAGTTTTTTTATTAAGTTGTATTAAGACTATTTCTAAGGTGACAACTAAGTAGGTAGCAAGTCAATTATTTAGATACAATAAAGATGCAAGTTTAGACAACTTTCTGAAATGCTGTCTCTGAACCCTTTTATCACCTCTGAATTAGATGAGAGACCCCGGAATGTTCCTCTGATCTTGAAGTTGTAACAAATACATTATAGTACAGAGGGCTATAGCAGTATGATAGATTGCTGCATTTATCTTGCATATTAAATTTTCTGATTATCTATGATCCAATATAATTCAGCTTCTGACCATCTGTTACAGAAAGCTTGGAAGCTTCATTATTAGGCAATTGTTTCATAATTATTCTGAGAACACGTCTAATGTAAATTTTCTCATTTAAATTATATTATAATTTATTGAAGAAGTTTTTAATCTACTTTCTTTTTGCCTAATTGTTTTCAGCCAACATCTGCCATGTATGAAAAGCTAAAAATATATATATAAAGCCTCATATGCGTCAAAGTTCTTCACAGCATTCAGTAAACACAACAAATGTCCAGTAACAGTTGGTATCCACACAGAAAAAGGCACTAACCATATTGAATACCTTCTTCCAGCTGTTAAAGCAGAGATTTAGCCTAGGGAGCTGTTTGCAAGTGCATTTGTTTTTTTTACCATCTGGTATTTACTGACTCTGGGTGCAGTCCTGCTTCTAGTCATGTGATTTGTACAAATTAGGAACTAATTCCAGAGGCATAACTAGGATCAATTATGTTAGGCAAATGGGGAGAATTTGAGGGTCTTTAAAGGAGCCTGCTCAAATTCAGCAGGAAGATTCAGGATCATTTAAGAACTAACCTTTCGGAAATTAAAGTATTATTTTCCCTCCTTTGAGACATTTTGTCTTCTTGCTCCAAAGAAAAATTTCTTATTGCTTAAAGCTTTCAGCCATTGGCTAAACATTTGCTCTGTAAATGGAACTGTTATTTTAAAGGAGTTAGAAAATTTCTTCTAATAAAGTCTTCATGTCAAGAGTCAGAAGCTAGGAAAAAAACTGCTGAAGAATGTAAAGAAAGAATGCATACTTAATCAAACCTGACTACATATATGACGTTTTAGAAACCACCTTCAGTATTCCTCTAAAACAGGCAGTAGCTTAAATTAGTTAGGATAAAAGTAAAATGCAAAAAAAAAATCAAAAAACCCCCAAATAAACAAAAAATCCCCACCAACCCACCCATCAACCAACCAACCAACCAACCAACCAATTAAAAATATTAAAAGGATAAGAACTATGTAAGAATATGTGAAATCCATTTCTCTCTAAGTCTAATGTATATCCGAATACTTCAACATTTTGTTCTGCTGAAGATATTTCAGTTCTACGAGTTGTAGCAAGAAGTACATTGAAGAAATAGATGAATTCTGGAGTAAAATTAGAAAGGCTAATATATTCTCATAAGCAATGTCAGATGGATATAAGTAGTTGGTTTTGGAGTGATTTATAAATAAAATATGATATAACATGGACCTTTAAAAAAAAGTGAATTCAAAATAATGCGTAAAGTTGTTTTTTCTGAAACTACCCAACATAGTAAGCTGGCACACCCATTTTTATGTTAGGCATTTTGATTAAGTCCATTAGAAAGGTGATAGAAAGTTGTTGAATACTGTGAAGGAAATCTGGAAACTAAAAATTTCATAATTTAGCAAATAGAAAAGGAATACTAGTTTTTATTGTAGAACAAGGAAATAGGATCATCTGTAAGGAATTAATGACAGAACTGTTTCTAAACATAATTTGGTCAATGATAAATTTTTTGCTAGTCATACTCTTATAATTAGAGACTATAAAGAACAAAAAGAATTAATCACTATACTTCCCTGGTACCACTCTGTAGCACTACTATCAAAACCAAAAATGACTGAGAGAAAAATTCTGAGATGTTCACGAGACAACTTGAAGATGGGAAGTGTCATATCTTGTGTGTGCATACGTAGTTAATGTCATTGTACCCTTTACTTATTTCTTGAATATATCAAGGTTTGTATGTCAGGTTTAGATCTTTAGTGCTACTACTTGCTAAATTTAGAGATATAAGCTATCAAAAATCTTTCCTTCATTAGAGGTATTCATGGACTCTTGTGTTGGGTTTTTGTGGTTAGGTTTTTGTAGCAGGGAGGCTACAGGGATGCTTCTTCATCCCTGTTGTTCCGTAGAGCCAATGCCAGCTGGCTGCAGGAGAGGCCTGCTATTGGCCAAGGCTGAGCCAATCAGAAGTGATAGTAACATGCCTGTGATAACATATTTAAGGAGAAAAAAATTATTTTGCTTATGTAATTGCAGCCAGAGAAGAGCAGAATGAGAATATGTGAGAATAACAATTTTGCAGACACCAAGGTCAGTGGCAAAGGAGAAGGAGAATGTTCTCCAGGCACTGGAACAGATAATCCCCTGCAGCCCGTGGTGAAGACTGTGATGAGACAGGCTGTCTCTCTGCAGTCCATGGAGGTCAATAGGGCTGCACAATCTGTCTGCAGCCCATGTAGGAGACTCGTGCCAGAGCACGTGGATACCTAAAAGAGAGCTATGAATTGTGGAGGTTTGAGGAGGCTGGGACCTCTGGGGGTGGTCGAGGGAGGCTTCAGGTCTGGCAGGNTTCAGGTGGGGCGGGGGGGGGGTCCTTGGGCTTTGGTGGGGGGAAGGGAGTGTAAGAAGAGCCCACTCACCTGTCTGTAAAATTCTGTTTTGCCTTAAGGGATAGCTCCCACTCCCGCCCGCTCTCTCCGGAGCTGGGGGAGGACTGGGGAGAGGCTGCTTTTGGCTGGCTTCTCCCCCGC
>VXBA01005643.1:0-116577 GCA_013399895.1 Serilophus lunatus
TTTTCCAACTGACAGATGCTAGTGGTGTGTTTTTGTTGTTTTGTTTCGTTTGTTTTTCAGTTTCCTTCTTTTTATTGCTCTCTTTTTTTAGTTGTCTGAAATAAGTTTTGACTTCAGCAGGGCCTCACATGCACCAGGTGCTGCAGCTGTTTGGTGATACCTGTTTTCTCTCACCCAAACTCAGGTCCCGATCCAGATCCCGGTCGAGGTCCCGAGGGAGAAGGTATTCCCGGTCACGCAGTCGCAGCCGTGGTAGGAGGTGGGGTTCTGGTTGTTATGTTTTTACAACTTCTCTTACTCCTCCCCCTGCTTTCCCTCCTGTTTTTGTAGGACTTGTGAAACATATGTTGTAATGATTTGGTTGGTTTTTCACTTTTGTTTTGTAGATCAAGGTCGGCTTCCTACCGCAGGTCCAGGTCCATCTCTCCTCGTAGGTACAGATCGTTCTCACCCCGCAGATCCCGCTCTGGGTCTCTAAGGAGGTCACGGTATGTGTTCTCTGTTAAACCCACAGCGTTGTCTGAGAGGGCGTAGCTCGGAGTAGTGACATTAAATGCTTTACCTCAAATCTATAGATTATGTAAACATTGAATCTGTATCTTGCAGTCTCTGCATTTGTAGAAACCTTCATGGTGTTGCGTTCCTTGGAGCTAGTCTGAATACTTCATTTTAAAAATGTATGTTAAAAATGTAAGCATATAATTTCAGTACTGCTGTTTCTAAGCTTCGTTAATATTGTACCAAACTTACTGCCTTGGATCTCTTGTTAAGGTTTTCGAATTCAGCTTCAAGGGTACAGGGTGCAATTGCTTACTCAAGTAGGACAGTGGGATTTTCTTACAGAGATGACAGTACTGACCAAATCTAGTACAGCTTTGTAATAATAAATGTTACTTCTGCACACCCAGCAGTCCAACAAGTCCTCAGTATTGTGTGTCTTCTACAATATGCTGTGTCTGTCTGAGCTGTGTGACTCCTGCAGTAGTAGAGCTGCCCCTGCTCTTTTGCAGATCTCGGTCCAGATCGCGCTCACGGTCCCGGTCTGTTGTGTGGCCTCGAAGCAGGTGAGACACACGTTTTAATTCAAACTGATAACAGCTTTGGTGTGGTGGTGTTATTTTCTTTTTTATTCCTGGGGGAATTTGGTCGGTAGGAGTTGGAAGGCTGTGCAGCATAGCAATATTCACACTTAATAATTTATGCCTTTTCACAGACTGAAGTAGTGATCTTTTAATAAACATGAGTTTGTTTTGTATGTGGCTACTATATATAGTTTTTGTAGTCACAAAGCACATGTTTGATTTAAGGTCTGTGAAGAGAATTTATGTAGCAAAATAATGTCTCTTGTGCTGCCTTACTGTTACCTGGCAATGTAAGGTTGGAAAGTGCCAGTTCTGAGTGGTTGTGAGCAACCCCTTCCTCTGAAATCCAGTGAAAAAGTTACTGGTTATAGTGGTGGGGACTGAGCATGGTGACCAGGAGGGTCATGTAACATTTTGTGTAACTTATGCCAGCAGTGTCCATGTAGTATTTCTGTAAGATGATAAGCTGGTTAAGGTGAGCCTTGATTACTCCTTAGAAAGAGTTCTGAGCAGAAATGGAATAAGTTTCTTACTTGTTTGGCCAAGTGTTTTGGACTGGGTCTTCTGATGTTGAATAACAGCACACACCTGAATTCTGACACTCTAGAAAGACAAGTACTATCTAAGTACCAGCAAATACTTGAGTTGATAACACAATAAATGCAGGAAGGTCTCTCTCTGTAGGTTTTGATCTACAAAATGAACTGGTAATAGTTTACACATAATAGCCAGATACTGAAGAGAACTGAGATGCTGTTTTCATTGGGATAGCTGGTGAAAAATCGGTATCATATTTGAATAAAATGGGCATTGGAGCCTTGACCTGAATAATACTTCAGTTCTTCCACACACATGCTTGCTTGTGGCTGATTTCAGGCTCTTAATGTGGTGTTTATTTTCTAAGATGACACTTAAAACTATTATTCCTTTTATAGAAGGAATACTTACAGGTAGGAAGAAAGTCTGGGAGTCTGGTCTTCTGTTTTGTGAAAGTGTTAGTTGAAGCTTTGCTGGGGAGCTCTGTGTGCTTGCACTCCTGTCTTTTGATCAGTGAGGTCTCTGCAGTAAGAGCTAAAGGATTCTCCTGAAATGTCCCAAGGAAAGCCTGCAGCACCAGAGCCTTCCTCTGGTTTGTGATGCTCCAGAGTATGAATTTGCTGTTGCTGGTGTAGCTAACTTTCATTGTATAGGCATGCCACTGGCTGCTTTGCTGAGCTTTATTTTTCTCCTGTTGTAGGTCTGAGTCTCATGGTAGATCTAAATCTGGCTTACCTGCTAAAAGGTGAGCATTTAAATGCAAGTAGCACTCAGTTGATTTTTGTTTTGGTGTTCCTTTGTGGTTTGGGGTTTTTTTCTTGGGTTTGTGGGGTTTGTGTTTTTGTTTTTGGTTTTTTTTTCCCTTCAAGAGTCAAAATCTGTTTGGACCAGTATTTCAGTTGCACGTGGAAGAGGGTTTTCTGTTGTGTTTTTTGTTGTTGTTTTAATAGCTGATTTTTAAAATACTTTTCATATGTAAAACATATTTTTTTAAAAGCTGATTTTTGTGGGACAGTAGGCAATTCTTCCAGAAGGACTATGCATACTGATTTTTGTTTCACTCATTGTGACAAAAACCATATTTTTGACAGGATTTGGGGCATATCTTTTCCTACTTTTGTCTCAGCTGTCTAGTTTTCCCTCTTCCTGACTCCTGGATTCACTGCTCCTGGCTGGCAGGGCTACTGTGGTGACTTTATAGCTGCTTTGAAGCTGTGTGTTGCTCTTTCTCCAAGGGCTCCAGCTTTCAGCATTTTTCCTCCTCCACTTGCAGCTTCTTGCTTAAAGTAATTGAGTACCCTTGCTATCAGCAGGACTAATGATGATGTCTTTTAAGGCCTTTAATGTCGTCAGACTGTTCTGATTGTTCTCTTGGTTTGTTTTTTAACAGTCGCTCCAAGTCCAGATCACCATCTCCAAAGAGAAGGTAGGAATGTCTTAAGAGCTGGAGTGTGCCATATGGTCAAGTGGCACTAAAGTTGGAATGGTTCCTATGGGGCTTCATTTGGGCAAGGATAAAAGCTGAGTTTTTTGTGTCGTGTTTGTACCACTATGAAAATGAGTTGTGGGCACTTCCTGCTGCTGATAATGCAAATGAGAACCTAGTTATCCCTAAGTTTGTGAGGGATTTAGAATCATGGAGGGGTAATGCAAGGTGTGGAGCAAACCACAAATATACTGTAGGATTAAGTGCCTGCTGGTGACTCCTCCTGGCTCAGCTGCACAGCTGCCAAGTCATGCTGTGCACCATGAAGTAAGAAGTTTTCCTATGTAACCAGAGAAGAATGTGCTGGAGCTCAGATTTGTCTCACCTTTAGCTGATCTCTTAAGCTTAAAGCAGTTTTTATGTATAAAACTAAAATAAAACACTTCTCATTATTTGTGAACTATAAATGAAAGTGGGGGTGGGATTTCTGAGGAAGCCTGGGGTAGCATGCAGATTTTTTGTTAGTTTTGCTGTTGGAGTTTTTCTTAATTTTTTTTTTAATTTCCCTTTCAGTCACTCACCATCCGGAAGCCCTTGAAGGAAAGGAAGCCCTGAAAGAATGGATTCAAATTTAAGGAAAAAATTTTGTTTACATTATAAGGGATTTTGTGATGTAAGGGCTTAGTCCTAGAAGGCTGTTTCTGTTGTTTAGCAGTTGGCATGAAGTCTGTATCTTAAAAGTCTTACTAGCAGACTAATACAAAACTCATTTGTTATGTTAGTGTTCTGTGATCTAGAAATGTTGGGCGCTTTTTTTTTATTGTTGCATTGAAATAAACGGTGCATTTCTAACTAAGAAATAGGCTGTGGTTACCCTGCTGTTCCTGTTATATCTGGGAGGGGCAAGCAGGTTGTGTGCCCCTGTGGTGAAAAGCAGAAGACAGGAGGTGACAGTCACTTGTGAGTGAGGGGAGTGCAGTGGCTGTGGTGCAGGTGGAGGCCAGGTTACTGCTGCCAGCTGTCATTCCTGCTTATTGGTCTGGAAATGTCACAGTGGTCTGTATCTTGTGTTAATTCCTTGCACCTCCTCAGAGCTCAGTAAAGCAGAAAACCTGTTTAGGAGTGCACGTGTGGTCAGTGATTTGACTTACCAAAATGTCTATGGAGGACATGAACAGATTGGAAACAACAAGGGATGGTTGAAGGACCAGTGAAGTTCTTACCTTGGAGGTATTAGAAATACTTCTGGAATGTGCAAACCATTGTAGTAAGTCTTTTTAGGAATTCTGTTTTATGCCTTAGATGTCCAAATAGTACTATTTCTTTGTGGTACTTAAAGTGGCAGTTCTGGAGCAGAAGGACAATACATTCAGATACAGTATTTTTAGGAGATTCAAGGTTTTCCTTGCAGATGATGGGTGACAGCAGAACCTGCAGGTCATGTGTAAGGAGCAGTGTATTTAGGGAATTGAGAACTCGGTTTCCACCTGTCTGACCTGACCTGCCTGGTTACATTTGTGGCAGTGAAGTGTGTACCCACACTTTGGTTTTGGGAAACCAGACTAGCTGCCTGTCCCCATCTTACCATGAGTAAGTTAATTAAAGTTTTAACAGTATGATAAATTGGCAAGTATCTTGTACTGATTCATCTTTGCAGTTGATAATGGCTGTTGTCAGACTAGTAAGGAAATTGGAGCGCCAGATAATTTCTGCTTAAAAGTCTTGCTTAGCTGTGTTCCGCCCTACTGTGGAGCAGCTGTTCCCCTGGGGCTCCTGCTTGGGCAGCACTGAGTTGATACTGTGCAGTGCAACTGGGCAGAGGCACCCAGCCCCAGGGCTGGGGAGGAACTTGAATCATTGTTGCTTTATAGGATGTCCAGGAATTAAAAGAATGTTGAGACCCTGTACAGAGGACTACAAATACTCTTCCTGTCTGTCCTGCCCCTCCTCTCGTGTTTGTACATATTGGTGCTTAGGGCAGGGCAAATGCCTTCCCTGGCCAATAATGCTGCAGTTACTGCTTTGCCGTAACCACAGACCAGTAGCACCTGCAGCAGAGGGAGCTTGGAAGCAACAGCATTAAATGAGGGTGACCTCAAAGGCCTTGTTACACAGCATTTATTGGGGTCCCTGCCCCACTGCTCTGTGCTGCCAAAGAGGGGAATAGCTTTTTCCTGGTTTTGCTGTCTGAACTGCAGCAAGCTGCTTCTACAATAAGTCCCTAAATGAAAACTCTTGAACCTTTTGTGCTTTGTGCCCTTCCCAGTCCTGCCTGTTTTGCCACCAAAGAACTTGTGTTGAATGCTTAAGGCCTCTATCAGTTGGATGTTGCAAATTACAACCTGCTGCATCATCACCTGTGTGAACACTGGTTTCCATCCAGAACACCGAACTCCCTGATGGTTAAGAAATCGTTTGCAAAGTCAGAGGCCACCACAGTGAAGGCATGTGGGAAGCAGCCCTCACAGTCAAGGTCTTTTCTGTTTCTCAGGCCCCCCAACAGAGAGGAGGCTGGGGCTGCACAGCTGGGGTAGCTGATCCCAAGTGACCAAAGAGATATTTCAGACTGTGACATTATGTTCACCCTGGACAGGTGGGGAAAGAAAGAGGGGAGGATGGTCAGAGTGGCAGTGCTTGTCTTCCCAAGTCAGGAAGGAAAGTGCCCTGCTCTCCTGGAGGTGGCTGCCCAGGGTAAGTAGTGAATGAATTCCTTGTTTTGCTTTGCTTGTATTTGCAGCTGTTGCTTTACCTATAAAACCATAGCTCAACCCATGGATTTTCTCACACTGGATTTGCTCCCCTCTCCCACTGCCAGGGTGTGGAGGTGGGATATGGAGGAAGGAGTGGCTTGTGGTCCTTAGTAGGCAGCTGGGGCTAAACCACAACAGCTGCAGAGATCATTCCACTGCAGGGTCTGTTGGTCTTGGTACTCCCAAGAGTTGTTGATGTGAAACTGCTTCTACAACCATTCAAGTGGTTGGTTTGTTGGGGTTTTTTAAAAATTTTTTTAAATGAAACATTTTCCCCGATGTGCTTCCCCTCAGCTCATCATTCCTTGACAGGTTATTGCTGGTGGTAGAGACAGTAAAAACAGGTGCCAGCCAAGTCCTGTCATTTAAGGCACTTGATCTTATTTGCAGGTACCAGTACATTGAGCAGCTTGGCTGCTGCAGTGCCAAGGGGAAGAAATACTAGTGCACCAGTACTACAGCACTTTGCTACACTCTGTAGCAGTCCATTCCTCAGGGCATGACTCTGGATAGAGGGTTCCAAAAGTGAGACTATACAGGGTGGCAGGAGCTCTACCACCTGCCAAAGCAGGTTGACAATTTCCACCCAAGAATCAATTTTTAATACACTACAGCAGTTTTTCAGCTCAGCTGCTTTACTTCTTCCGGTGTAGGAGGGGCTGGAACAGCCTGTCTGTCAGGGAAAATGTCCACACTCTGCAGTTTTACCCTGTCACCAGAATAACCTGCCCTGATCCAACACCGCACTCCCACTGATCCAGTACAGTCTCCTCACCAGAGGACACTGAATTTCAGAACCTCTTGCCATGAGTCAAAAGGTGCTCACTTATATAAGGGTTGAACCATAAGCAAATGACCCCTGGTCAGCCAAAACTGACCGCCATGGTGAAATCTTGGTCAAAATGTAGAAGTGAGTTAAAACCAATTTCGGAGTAGCTTACTATGCCACCTGCTGCTTCCAGACATTGCTATTACAAGAAACAGATGTCTAGCAGGTATTTGTGTGACCAGAAAACACTACTGCCAGGGTATAGACGTAGGAAGAAACTCTTACTCAGAGGTTTCTGTTCTTCCTGGGAGAGTTGTCATTTTCCCACTTCCAAGAGTGTACTTACAAGCCACCTTACTTTGAACAAGTGAGCAAAAAAAGGGAAAAAACAAACTGTCAACAGTACAGCTGCCAACTTGTTCTTCCAGAGATCAAAGCCATGTTTTGGATAATAATAATCCAATAAATAGTTCCATACACTGATGTTACTTAGTCTGTAATAGGCAGTAGCAAATGCTGAGTCTTCAGCAGAAGCTGTTCTGATGTTACTGAGTGGTCACAAGCTTTACAATCATCCCGATGATCCGAGATCCACGGGGGCACATGCATAAATCCATGCTGGGATTCTTGATTTTATCCTGCAGCAACTGGTCTAGTTCACAGCGCAGTTCTTTCACCAGCTCAGCCACCTAACACGGTAAACACAGAGGGAAGTGTAAGGCTCAGGAAATGCACCTCCCCTGTTCCAAACACTCCCAGGATTATCCTTTCTTTTCCTTACCTGGTGAGAGGCAGCCACAAACCGTATCCACCCGTCATCCAGAGAAATTACAAACTCTCCCTTCTGCAGCTGCATGTGTACCTGCCCGCCCCCGAGCAGCACCAGCGGGTACACAGACACCATGCTGCAGTCCCGGATGAACACGCGGCTCGTCTTGATCTTCTCGTGGTACACCAGGTAGGGGCTCTCAAAATGCCTGTTCTGGAACACAAGACACAACGGCCTTGTTGAGGTGGCGCTTCTCTTCCTCCCTGCTCAGGGCCTGCCTCTTTCACACAGGCCTCCTCTGCCTCTTCTGCAGCTGCAAAGAGCAGCAGATGTGCCTAAAAGGCACCTGGCATGACTAACAGACTCTGACCCGTAAGAGCTGCCAGTAACGTTGCCAGTTATCCCTTGCTCCTTCCCGCTTTGCAGCAAGCACATGAGAAATCAGCTAATTCACCAATGTTGCCTCAAGGCCCCAAGTTCTCCATTTCATGCTAAGGGCATTCTCATGTGCATCTGTTATGCTCCTTCCCAGTTGAAAGCCTTTATAACCCAAATAAGCGGTTAATGATTGAAAACCCACTTTTTTAAAGCAAGTAATTTATATCCTGGAAAAGCAGTGAATCATCTAAACGTGGAGACAGACTTCCTGAGACAAATATTACCACATGTCATGGCAAAGACGAAAGAGCTTTTATTTAAGTAGTAGCTATTAAACTGGAAAGCAAATTAACTTCAGAATTTGAGGACTCAAAGAAACAAACCAGAGTATCTCTCTGAATTATTTACCAATAAATAATACCGAGGAGAAGCCAGGGGAGCATTGCAACTGAAACTTCTGTGTGTCGGTTTGCAGATGCAGCTTAAGAAAACATCAACTAGGGGGTTACTGCATCCCTAGTTCCACTCCAGAGGCTGAAGTTTAACTGCGTGCTCAAGAGGACACTCAACTTAGGAATGCACCATTATTTGCAATCCTAATACAGGACTCAATCATTAAATTCTTCTATTTTAAGTATCTATAGGGACCCTCACTGTAATATTAAATACTCAAGAAAAGGTAATTTATTTAAAAAAAAGACCATGCTTAGCAGAAAAAAGTAATCCTGACCTGATAATTTACCGACGAAGGATGAATGTGAACATAACCATCGTTTTTGGTGACAAATTTCAGCTCTTCTGCTTTTGGTTGCATTTTGACTGCTCCTTTACTGGTCTTCTGGTATTTACCCTCTGGCTTTTTCACCTGTGTGGTAAGAAAACAAAAAAGCTATAAAAATCTGCTGCACCAAAAACCCTTTAACCTTATGTTTTAGATTTTTCAAAAAAATTCAAGAAATTCTGTAGTAGCATCAAGTCACTACAGATAGATATTATACTCTACCTCAGCCTTCTAAAACACTGTAATTTAAAGGAGCTTCTTAGTATTTGCTGCTGGCTTCTGTGTGACACTACAATCACCCTGTTGGAATAGCAGGAGTCTCTAGCAATACAAACTGGGGTTCCACTGCCTGTCTCTAACACTGTAAGCAGCAAGCTTTGGCAACCTAAGCCAGGCTCGAGGCTGCCATAATGAGCCCAGACTGAAAGCAAGCCATGTGGATATGCTAGAGAGAAAAAAATGAAAAAGCATTCCTTTACCTGGACAACATTGGGATACAGAGCAGCACACAGCATAGCTGAGATCAGCTTGATGTTCTCTGCATTTGAATTAGCCTGTGAAATCAAGGCATGCATTAGGTATTCTACAGTTAAGTGTACAAAAGAAAAGCCCTGTTCTGGGAATGACTGAATTTCTGAAACTTGTTCACTTCTACAGCTGCACTGCTGTGCTTTACAGAGGAGGACAAGTCACTGCTCCTGAGGTCTCAGTCTTGATCTGGGCTGTGTATGGAGCAAATTGGCCACCACTATCCTGATGCTGTTAGTGCTGAACGGGGTTGCTGTTTGACATCTGGCTACAAAGTGGCTTGCACTCCAGAGGAAGCAAGTGCAAGCTGTCCCAATGCACAGTAAGTTTCTGCAACTGCCAAACCCATATCACCCTGCTCATCATGTAGCCCCAGAGGTATTGCTTTCTGAAGCATCATTTTGGATAGCACTAAAATGCTCCATATTACTGAAATTACCTCTTCTCCTGTGGCATCCAAGACACCATCGCCTCCTTGGGACCACTTCTTCTCAATGTCCCTGGCTCTTAATCCCTCCTTCACAAACCCAATGTCAGAAAGCAGCTCTGCAAACTGCCGCTTCAGACTGGCAATTTCCTACAAGCAGACAAAGGGCTGGTGTGTGAGTCTGCCCCAGTCGCTCAGTTCTGCCACCAGAACCCTGCCAGCATCTCAACCACTCCCTGTGCAAGGCCACAAACATAGACTTACCTGAAGAACTCTTCCTGACAGAAAGTTCTCCCTGCAGTAGTTGTAGCTTGCTTGAGAACCCTCTTTGATACTTAAACGCCATCCCTAATTGAGAGGATGGAAGGAAAGCTTTAATATTTCCACTTGAATTTCAAACACATCGCAAAACTTAGAGTGCCTACTGAATTTTAACTCACCTTATAAGCCTGGAGAAGGGCAAGGTAATCACTGTTCCCTACTGCAAACTCCAACTTCTTTTTGTTTGCTTCTTCCCTTTTATCCCATGGTGACACCTAGACAGGCAGAAGAAGATCATGTGTGTTCTTCCCCTCACCACTTAGGCAAGTCATTCTAGAACTATATGGAACATTATCTTTGGTATTTTCACCAAATCTCGCAAGTCGGAAGGCAAATTTTCTCCATGGATAACAGAAAACACAAGGCATTCAAAAAGCCAAAGTGACAGTGAGATCAGCTGAGATCCAAACTGAACTCTGCATTCACAACACAGACATGTCAGCTCTATCATTATCACTGTTTTGTAATTTATGTTATCATTAATTTTCAATGATTACACCCAATTTAGACAAAATTTCTGCACTTCTTAGTTAAAAATTAAAACTAATATTCACTCTGTTTCTACTGTACATTCATAATATAACTACCTTTCTTGTTGCTGCCGCATGGTTTTGAACTTCTGCTTAAAACTGGATGTTTTAACAAGCACTGTATATGAACAATGTAGGCTAAAAAGAATTAAAATACTCAAGTGTAATATGCTGCAAGTAACAGTGTTTTGCTGCTGCACAAAACCAGAGCACTTTGGTTCAGAACACTTACAAAAGGTGACTTGAAGGCCAGGCTGGCTGCGATCGTCAGTGCAGGATCCAGGCAGCGGAAGATGGTGCCAAACAGCATTAGCTTCCCAATCCTGACATCAACAGGCAGTGAAGCCAAGTGATATCCCAGAGGGGTGAGCTTTTCATCTGGAGTTAATGCTCCCAAGTCTTGCAGTCGCACCTTGGATGCTTGCAAAGACTCAGTTCTAGGAGGCTCGATTAGCCGTGATAAGACAGAGTGAAGACTCTGTGCAGAAAACATCTCCAGGATCTTAATTCTTAAGGATGGGAGGGGAGGGTGGAAATTAAAAAGAAAAAACAAAGAAAGAAAAAAGGCGGCTTAGATCCACATACAGGATAAAAAAGCAAGTTTTTGCAAAAAAACCCCCAAAAAATCCCAAAAGAAAGCATGCTTCAAAGAACAGATTCCCTGGAAGAGGGCCTGTAATGCATATTTGAAGTCTGGGAGCAATGTGGAATATTGAGTCTCTAAGAAGAGATTTCTGTTTACCACATTAATGTTTAAAATAAAGTTTTTACTGTAAAAAAAATTATAAACTGTGCTGTTTTGTGTGCAGCAGGGATAGGGAGGCCTCTTCATTTAACATTTGCATGGTGATGGGGCTTGATGCAGGTTGTGGCTCCACTGCACTGTGCTGCACAGAAACACTGCAAGAGCTCACAGCAGGAGGGGACAAACATCTGTGGTAGGTCTGGGGTACAGGAATGCAACTGTCTTCTCTGGTGAAGAGAGATCTAAGAGAGATAGATCCTAGGATCAGGCAAGAGATAGGGAACATGAAGAACAGGGAGCGTTGGTGGAGGGTGCAACTAGAGCGGGGCTCTGGATGAAATGTCAACCTACTGGATGAAAGCCACCACTCAACAGAGCCTTAGAGCCCCAGAGCCTATTTCTTGGTTTCATGATGTGAAAAAAACACTGAGGAGTCAAAACACCTTGGTAATGGCATTCCAAGTGCTCCCTGCAGTGAAGGAAGGACATTCTGTACACTGGCTTTTTCAAGAAATACAGGGACAACTCACCTTAGACAAAGCTGCTCCAAGGGCACTCTTTGTATTTCTGGTAACTGCTGTTTTACAAGCTGATGGTTATAGTGGTGGCTACTGAAAAGATGAAAACAGATGCCTGAGGCTACACGGCCTGCTCTTCCTTTCCTTTGCAGAGCATTGGCCTTGGACACAAATGTGTCTTCCAGACTTTCCATTCCTTTGCTTGGGTCATACCTGCAGGAGAACAAGAAACAGGCTTATATACATAGAACCATAGAATGGTGTGGGTTGGAAGGGACCTTAAAGATCATCCAATTCCAATCCCACCTGCCATGTACAAGGACACTTTCCACTAGACCAGGTTGCTCAGAGCTCTATCCAACCTGGCCTTAAACACTTCAGGGATGGGGCAGCCACAACTTTTCTGGGAAATTAATTCCAGTGCCTCACTACAGTAAAGAATTTCTTCCTAATATCCAATCTAAATCTGCCCTCTTTCAGTCTGAAGTGATTACCTCTTGTCCTGCCATCACAACCTGCCCTTCTAAAAAGTGAGTATTCATGAGTGCAGTGATCAGGCTGGAGGTTAAACAAGCAGATGCTGCCAACTTTTGTATGGATACAATTCTCACCCCTGCACTTAGAGGTGAGTTTAGACTGGCTTCCTCCACCTTGTAGCAGCTTTCTGCAGACCAGCTTTCCTACAAGTTTTTCCCATCTCTTTGGAAAACTGAAGTATGCAGCTCAAGGCATAGAACAGTTTCCCAGCTCACAAAACCCTGAGGAATGAATTCCAGTACCTTTTCTCTTTCATTTTTCCAGAATCAATCACATAGACCACATCATCAATGGTGACAGATGTTTCTGCAATGTTTGTAGAGATGACGATTTTGGTAACTCCCTCAGGAGGCCTGAGGAACACAGATTGCTGTTCCTCACTAGACAGTGAAGAATGGAGTGGATAGACAACACACCTGGAAGGATAATATGACAACATGCTCAGTGGCTTTGCTTCTAGCCTTTTCCCTCTTGGGAATAATCAGCTTTCACACATTTTTTCCTCACTAGCACTAGACACTGCCCACAGCCATTCAAAGCAATACAAAACCACAAACCTCTCTGCCATAGCTCCTTTAAGACACAGAATCATAGAATCCTTCCTTAAGGTTGGAAAAGACCCTTAAGATCATCAACACTGCCAAGTCCACTGCTAACCCATGTCCCTCAGTGCCACATCTACACGGCTCATAAATACGTCCAGGGACAGTGACTCCCTGGGCTGCCCGTTCCAATGTCTGACCACCCTTTCCATGAATGAATGTTCCAATCTAAACCTTCCCAGGCACAACTTGAAGTATTTCCTCTTGTCCTGTCACTTGTTGCCTGGGAGAAGAGGCCAACTCCCACGTGGCTACACCCTCCTTTCAGAATGATAAGGTCACCCCCAAGCTTCCTTTTCTCCAGGCTAAACAACCCCAGCTCCCTCAGCTGCTCCTCTTCACAGCTGCTCTCCAGACCCTTCCCGAGCTTCATTGCTGTTCTCTGGACACACTCCAGGACATCCATGTCTTTCTTGCAGTGAGAGGCTCAAAACTGAAACCAGGATTAGAGTATGGCCTCAACAGTGCTGATCACTGCCCTGGTCCTGCTGGCCATGGTATTGATGATACATGTTCCAAGAGAATGTGGAGAAGTTTATTGTGGCCACCTGTCACTTCTGCAGAGTTGAGCAAATATTCTGTCTCTTTTGAAGAGTCCAAAATCTGTCATTTATAACACCAGACTGGAAGAAGTCACTCCAACTAACCTTCCCATGGACATCGGGGTAAAAACTGTTTGGTCAAGGATATACTTCTCCATGTTAATAATCTAAGGCCAAATGCAAGCACAGCTGAATGTATCTCAGTAAACATTCTGAAACAGAACACAGGCTGAGATGAAGTTTCAACAGCCCACTGGATCATGCAGAGCACAAAATGGAAAACACTCAACACTACTGTCAGAACTTCAACAACTAACCATCCTGAGCTGGGGAGAAAACAAAAGGAGCAAGCCAATAAGATAGTGGAAAAGGAACTACCCTGACAGAAGTCAACTCACACATTTAGTAACCCTTATTTATCCCTGGATAAAGGCAGGCTTTGTTCAGGAAATCACTATTTATGGGTAAATACTGTTTAGGAGCTTTTCTGCCTTACCTCTTGTTGTGCCTGTTATTAAAAAGAGCATTAGACTGAAGCTGCTCATAAAGCATCTTGATTTCTGCTAGACCAGGCAAAAATATCAACACAGCACCTACATATATAGATTTAAAAAAAAAAAAAAGTCACCCAACAGAAAGGTTAGCATGATATTTTAATAATGTGGAGAAGGCCCAAAGCAAAACTCCATCTCTATTTTGTAATTATTGAGCAAAAAAAAAAAAAAAAGACACATGCTGTAACAGTTCCTCACCAAACACTTTCCAAAGCAGACCAATTCTCTCACCTTCCCTATTTCATGTATGTCAGGACCTTTGTTACTCAACTAGAAATTTCTTTCTTTCAAAACAGTCAGTACTCTACATTCAAGTCATTAACTTGGGCTGCCTTTAAGTGCACAGCTTCTAAGAATCTTCTTTTGTTTATCTCCCTAGGACAATGAAATTACCTGGGGGGTATGAATGTCTGCCAGCAACTATCCATTCCAGCAAGGCTTCAATTAATTCAAGATTAACTTTGTCCAAGTCCATGAGAGACATTGTTTTCAACACTGTCTTGCTAACCCCTGAGGAAAAAGTAATAAAACACCCAGTAAATACATCTCTTGTAAAAAACATACATGGATGAATTGGAGCAGTGTGGCTGCACAACCAGGCACAGCTTAGTTTAAACAGCACCTGGCTTAGACCAGACAGAGGTAGCTCCATACATGACTCAGTGTGTCATGTTGCCCTTTCCATGCTTTCCTCTGTTTCAGCTCTTCATTTCTTTCCTCGTGCCTTACTTGGGCTCAGACCTGTCCTGGGCACAGCCTAGACCCAGATTCATCTACTAGGAGAATGACATACACACATACCAGTGGTAGGAGTCGTCAAAGGGCTTCATATGTCCACTTACAGATACCTTCAGGACTACCTTCTAAAGCTCTTTCTTCTCCCTTCCAATGTTTCTTACACCAGCTCAAAAAGGCACCCAAATTCCTTTACACTTCTGAGATGGTAACTGTCTAGCAGGAGTCTGAAGCTTTTAAGCAATGGGTCTCCCTCAGCACCACTGTGGAGCTCACCATAAGGGTGTGCAGGGATGAACTCTTCAGGACTAAGCACAGGGAGGATTTTGTTGATGGCAAAGTATGAAGTTCATGGAAAGACCTGCCTCTCTGATAAAGTCGTTCGCAAGGTGGCTGAATTTCTCATGCTGAAGTGACCTCCTTGAAGTGGGCAGATACATGCTGTGCCTTAAGCAAAGCTGTTTCAGCAAGAACAGATACAGAGGAGAAAGTGGAATGAACTAAGGATCTGAAAAGGTATGGAAAGAGGCAGTAACTGAAAATTGTCCAGGTTTCAGGCAAATGTTTGCTCTTTAAGAGAACAATGGGTTCTCTTTTATTTTTTTAAACTGGCAGGAAGTTTCTCATCCAGGACTTCACAAGTACAAACTGTATATAAACATTCAACTTGCAGTATTATATGCTAACATACTATGTTGTCTGGCAAATGTTATGTGCCAATTTATTAAATTTAATAAGGAGCTCACCTTTATATCGTGTAAGGAGCTGCTTCAAAGTTAATTTTTGGTCTGGGTCTGAATCTCTGACAATGGTGTCAGTGCCTTCCAAATGGCCAGCACGTCTCAGGTCCTCCTCTACTTCTTCAAATGCAGTTCTTTTGTGTCTCCCATTCTGTTTGCTTTCTTGCTTTGCCTTCCGCCTGTAGGGACTACTGTCCTCTAAAACATACCTGGACAGCAGAAGAACATTTGGTGGTGGAAAGGAGCCTAACAGTCTCCTCCTAATAATTAACTACAGAGAGAGGGTATCAAAAATATTTAAATCTGAGAAGAACTTTGTATCAGCAGGTTGCAAAATAAGTATGAAGGTCAAGATGCCCTTTTCTACAGAGATGTTAGTCTATTAAAAGCTGTTACATGAAAGACTAGGACTGCAAACTTGATCATGACAGCTAAGGGGGCTTAGTGCTGCTCAGAGTAACAACTGCAAGTAATTAATAATAGTTGATCAATGGAATATCTGAGCTGCTGTGACTCTCCAGTATAAATGGTAACAGGAGTCTAGTATCTGAGTTGCAAGGTAGGGCTTACAAAAGGGAATGGTTTGATATCCTACATTTTTCACCTTCAATGCTTAAATCTACATTCAACTTTCTTTTGCTTGTCAATATCTAATCACCACCGAAACAAGTAAAGCACAAGCACCAAGGAAGTATTCATGGCAAAGCTCATCTTTTCTTAAGTACTTGTGTGGTATCTAATGCAGAAAGGTTTGGTTTTGCATGAGATCCTAGACCCTAGGTCCCTTCCATCCCAAACCAAGTATTAAAGGTATGGTTTAAAGTCAGTGTTTTAGTAATGCTGCAAGACTGCACATGATGGGGGAGATTTGAGAGGATTTACTTTTTAAATATATGCACAGAACCACTGCAGTCTTAAGGTCAATAGTGCAACCTCAAAGGCCAAACACATTTGAGAATGTATGAATTTCATACCTTGTCACTGCAATCACATCTTCCAGAAAAAACTGGTCCACAGGAAATGTTCGACCTGAAAGGAAATATGAGAATAAATCTCTCTTACATGCTGCACAAGACACAGAAAAGAGAAAAAAGAACAAAGATTATTATAATTTTACACTGGTTATTATGACATACACTCTTCAGAGCTCTCATCTACACTGCACCCTTCAGCACAATTTCTAACTAGGACAAACAGTGTCTTCCAAGCAGGGTTTGGAGCTCCAGTGGAAATCCAAAGCAGCCTGGCCAACAGGTTGAGTGAGGTGATTCTAACCCTCTGCTCGGGTGAGACTCCACCTGGAGGGCTGCATCCAGCCCTGGGGTTCTCAGCACAGGAAGCACATTGACCTGTTGTAGCAGGTCCAGAGGCCATGAAGGGGACTAGAGGGATGGAACAACTCTTCTGTGAGGAAAGGCTGAGAGAACTGGAATTGTTTAATCTGGAAAAGGCTCCAGGGTGACCTTACCTGGGGCCTTTCAGTACCTAATGAGGGCCTGTAAGAGAGCTGGAAAGGGACTTTTAAGGAGAGCATGTAGTGATAGAACAAGGGATAATGGCTTTAAACTGTAAGAAAGTAGGTTTAGATTGGATATTAGGAAGAAATTCTATACTGTGAGTTTGGTGAGGCACTGGAACAGGTTGCCCAGACAAGGTGTGACTGCCCCACCCCCGGAAATGTTCAAGGCCAGGATGCATGGGGCTTTGAGCAACCTGGTCTAGTGAAAGGTGTTCCTGCCCATGCCAGGGAGGTGAAAGTAGATGACCTTTAAGGTCCCAAACCAGTCTAGGTTTCTATGGTAACATGCACCACACTTAAAGACAGCAGGGCTAATACACTAATACACTCATGAGAACCCATCCATGAGACTTCATGCTCCTGTCATGGTCCATGTAAGGCACATTTGGCTAAATGTGTATGCATCCAGCTGGATCCTCCCACTGATCCTTTTTTCACAAGGATACAGAAGAGTTTTCAACTGTGGTGAAATTAGTCCAGGGAACCATGTCATGCATAGTTCTTATCTTTCAGAGAGGGAAACTACTGGCACAAATACAATACAAAAACATCTCCATTTCCAAGTCCTTTCTCTCCCAAACTTCATCAGTCTTTCCTTCTAAGCCCTTGGAATCATATTTCCTGTATCCATCCTGTATCATCTTGCCACTTTGCAAATTAGCCCCTTGCACTTGAATTGAGAAACACTTTGCAAGAAGAAATACTGAAAACAAATCTCTAAAACAACGAATGCGACAAGCTAATAAAAATGAATGGTTTTCACCTGGTATGTTAACAATTGGACAGGAGTGAAAGTATTGAGAAAAAAGCTCTGCATTCAGGGTGGCACTCATTAGTATAATGCGCAGGTCTGGCCTCTGAATCATTATATCCTTCAAAACCAGCAGCAAGAAGTCACTGAAGAAAATAAGCAAAAAGACATTTAAATTTCTTCAGTGTTAACTTTCACAGTCTCTATTTTTCTCCCCATTCTGTCCACCTTCCTCGTGTTTTCAACATCACAGCAATACCATCACAGATGATGAGCTTCTCAGAATGGCCCAATGGAAGGCAATCTGCAATCTCACTCTATGTTTGTCCCTTACTAGAGTGTTAGGATTACTTGGCAAATTCATTTAAGCAATAAAAAGCCTTATAAATTGCTTACATTAATAACAATGCAAGAACTTAAGAAATTAACTTGGAGTAACAGATGAGTCCTTTTTGCTCCTCTTCTTCACTGGAAGTTATTCAAACTTACCCACTCCTCCCTGCTCACTGTATCCCTCCCTATGTATTTACAGCTTTTGTGGCACACCTAGAAGACTAGCTTGAAGTGATTTTAGATGAGAAGAAGAATCTTTGAGAGGCACAAGCTCTTTTATGAGGCTGAAGTATCATCTGAGCTGTAGAGTAACATGTCACAGAAAAAGCCTCCTGGAAACCCACTGCACTGCAATGGTTCACACAGAAAACATCAAAGGATCAAAAGATCCTTGCCACTTAATTTACAGAGATACTGACAAGATGTTATCTTTTGCCTGTCATCAGCAAGTAAGTGGGGTAAAACAGCAGGAGGCTAGGACAGGACAGGATGAGAATGAGATCATGTAGAACCAGTAAAAGCTACAGACAGGAAGAAAACATGAGCACTTGTCCCTTGCAGGTGCTCTGATGAAGCCCTGCGTCAAGAGAAGAAATTCCCCAAAGGGTATGTGAAGAATTATGGTATGTGATGAAAGCTGAAACAAAGGAAGTACAACAGCTCTGGTTAGAAAAACCCCTCCAGCCCCGCCCAAAATGTCTTTTCAACACACTGCAATGTGACAGCACATTGGAGCACAGCAATTTAAGAGAAACGTGCTTTCTTGCAAGCTGCTGCAACATAATTTACTACTACCCAAACACAAGAACCTAAAACCAGACTCATTCCACCATCCCACATTACTGCCACAGGGTCAGTTACTTGCACTTTAGCCACCTTCATCCTTCTCCTTCTGACTGTGTTTCTTCATTTGGCTTACAGGATAAGAGATTATTTACCTTTCTTCTGTTCTTTCGTGAACTTCATCAACAATAACATGTGTGACTCCCTGCAAAGTCAGATCTCCTTCCAGCCTTCTCAACAGCACACCAGTAGTGCAGTACAAGAGTCTGGTAGCTGAGGACTTGAAGGGTAAGACAAAGCATTCAGTTGACTCTGGGCAAATAAACAAAGTGCATGTTGCTGTAAAGCATTTGGTTTCAGTTGAGTGCCAGGTCTGACAGAGAGGGAACAAGCAATCTCTGCTGGAGATGGGCTGATCGACTTTAATTTCTTAATTGAAAATGAACACCTGCTTCTTACCACAGGGCACTGTTAAAAAATCTGAACCATTTTTCCTGTGGATATTTTTTTCTGATCAGATCTCTGGTCCTAGCAAGATTCAGTGAATCTCTTTTTTTTGGGTACTTCTTGGAAAAAGCAATCAGCTGCAATACAGACAAAACTTCACTTGCAAAACAGCAGTTTGAATTCAACCACCCTCTTCTGGCTGACTGTATCTGCACCCTTCAATCTCCACTTGGGAGACAGGCAAAAAGGCAGCCAGAAACTTTCCTAAGGACAGCTATATAACTCATACTCTCAAAACCTGTCACCTATCTCAACAGAAAGCAACTGTCATAGTCATAGCACTGCACTCTTATTTTGTAAAGTTAACTGTGCAACTTGAGATGAAATTAAATACAGAATATGGTTCATAATATAGTATAAAATAAAGGTGATACAAACTTGCTTATGTCACTACAAGTAGAAGGCAGAGATTCTGTACACTAGAGAAGCACTAAGGACATTTTAATGGAATTAAACGAAAACTGACTAGTAAAGCATATATACCTTTACACTTTCGAGACGGATCTGATACCCAACAGTGAGTCCAATCCTTTCTGTTCTTTCTTTGGCTACACGTTCAGCCACAGAAATGGCAGAGATCCTGCGAGGCTGAGTGCAGATGATGTTTGCAACTCTGCTTGGAGATCCTTGCAATGAAGCATCCAAAATAAACTGAGGAATCTGAGTGGTTTTTCCACATCTGCAGAACAAAACCAGGGATTAATTAAAAACCCCACAAATCCAATACTTTCCACCCACATAATTTAAGGTGACTGCATTCTCCTTGAAATTTGCTTTGCATCATTAGCGTGATCCTTCACATGAAGTTCACCTAGGACTGCTGTCAGTGGTCACAATGGGACCATAACCCCAACCTTTCCAGGACATGGATACAAATCTCACGGTCTTCTGTGTATACATGAAGTCTGTGTGTGCAATCACACTCTTACCCTGTCATGCCACTCACAACAAGAACTTGATGGCTCTTCAGCAAATCCAGAATGTTTTCTCTTTCTTGCCATGCAGGGAGCTTCTGTCTTTCATACAGTATGGACTGGAAGTGCCTAGAAGACTGATGCATAAAACCAGACAACACAGCAGTAAGACCACCACTGGAGTGGAATAGAACCACTTGAAACAGCAGATTGTACCTTATTTATTTCTCTACAGTAAGCAAGAAAAAATGATATTATGTTCTGCATATGATACCTTTCTCTGATGAAATTGTGTGCAGATTTTAACATTTTCATTATACAGAGACTTCATCTGCACATCAGACTTTTTGGAGAGCTTTTTCTTGAGGTTCACATAACTCTCATTCTCCATAACAACTTGTTCAGGATCTTCCTCCTCCTCCTCTTCTGCCACTGCCTCTTCTTCCTGAGGCTCTGACACTGTTGAGACTTGAAACAGAGAGTGTACAGTTAAGTATTTTATTACTAAGGAACAGGACCTCAACAACAATGCAGAAAAGAGACACGTTCCATCAGCATCCTCAACTAAGAACTTTGTTAGACCGGAGCTGAGGGGCTGCAGGACTGTTTCTGACAACCATTTAGTTCGACACCACCACCAAGCCTTCCCTCATCTTACCAAACAAACCACAGCTTCTCCAGCCCCATCCCAGTTGTGGCTCCCCTGCACCAACTGTGCTCTCAACTCCATGGTCTGGGTTAGGGTAGGGTACCCCTAACCCACACAGTGACCCACAATGGGAACTGGTTTGCCTTCCTGAAGGCTTTTCATGTGTCTCAGCTCACCTCTACAATTCACCACACAACCATTAACATGGAGCACGAGATTTTGACGGTAGCACCACCTTAAATGTTACAGTGTAGTTTTAATTAATTAATTAATTGTTAAGTCACTGCCAAGTACTTTTAAACCAAAGCTGAAACTGAACCAGGTATTTTGGTGCCTGCTGTCTAAAAACTGAAGTGGGATTTGCTCATGCCCTTGAAAGTTTTAAGGTTACATTTATCTAAACAAGGCATTTTATAGCACAAGGAAGACATTACAACTAAGGAAAATTATTTGGAATCTCTGATTTCAGTTTCTGGAACAAAGCTGTCATTCTGCAGAGCTCTTTAAAAATAGAATAATTTGTTTTACTGTGAAAAAACACAAGCTGTCACTATTGTAAGTGCTCCAAACTGTGATGCAATTGTTCTTGAAAACTCCCTTGAAGAAAGCTTGTCTTAGACAAACAGTTTTGGAATTGAAAGTCACCTAAGCCACGGAGCTGCTGTCACCCTGCCATAAGTGACAGACTCTCAACTCTGCCTCTGTGAAATCAACATGTTGCACATGCACCCATAAAAAGGGAGGAAACCTTGAACAACATTCTAGAACTACTTTCAACATTTGCTTAGCCTTAAATCTACCTTTATAAACTTAATCTTGAGGAATTGCTGGTAATTCTAAGTAAATAAAAAAAAAAAAAGTTTCTGAATTGATGAGTAGCAGGTGCACCAAAGCTTGCAAATAACCTTCCCTGTTCTCCTCTGAGCACACTTCTCTGGTCCATTTTGGTGAGATCACACCCGCTCATTGTGTGGGAATGGGCATCACTCACTTTGCCAAACCAAACTGTTCCCCTTTAACTCAGTTCTGGCCAGCACAAAACTTCTCTGCTGCAACTTGACTATGGAAGGGCCTTCCTGAGGCACAGACAGATGATGGATCTATCTCACCACATGACCTTAATCTCCAGAAATAGAATAGGTGGCTGAACTGGGGTCCCTGCCTTGTCTCTTGTTTTTTCTTTTAACCCTTTTTGACTGTTCTTAGCCCAGAAACCACAGAAGGAGATTTGGTGTACCTTCAGGCAGTTGATTTGAACCAGGTGTGCTCTCTCTCTGCAGCTTTATGGAAGGTGTGGACAGCAGGGACACAGGAGGGACACTGTACTTGTGCTGAGTGTTGCCAAGTAACTCACTTATTTCATGTTCATCTTCTACGCAAGTCACTAAAGTATACACCACTGGTTCATTAGATTCTGCAGCTACCAGGGCCTTTCCAAAGAGGAATTCAGCAATGTGTAAACGACAAGCAAGAGGCAGATTCTCGTCAGTGGAATAAAATGCCACAAGAGGTGCCTGAAGTGGGTACTTGCTTTCTTCAGGAAATCTTACTTCAAGTTCATATATGGGACCATCACTGTTCTGTCTGAGATGAGCATCATCTACAGAGTTTTTGGATGGTTTTAGTGGGTAGTTTGGAGGCAATTCATGTCCAAATCTGCATTTTGAACCAAACCTGCAGCCTCCTTGGAGATAAAATTTACATATTTCCTTTGAAGTCTGTTTTGCTGTGTCCCTAGTACAACCATTCTTTTGTTTAGATTTGCTGAATCTGTTTGCCAGGTACTCCAATTCCAAACTGAAAGTCCAAACATGGTTTTTGATTCTTTCTACAAATTTTTCTCCATAGATTGACCGGAGGGCAAAAGCTTCTTCTTGTCTCCGTTCTAAACATTCTTCTTGACTGGCTTCAGCAGCTGTTGCAGAAACGTGCATTTTTTCTCCATATCTTTCAGTAAAGCACTGCAATAGCAAATATTCCAATGATGCTCCAATATTACCATTGCAGGATCTCAGTACTGTCCTGCAACGCTCACAGTCAAAACCATACCTGCACCAAAACAGAGACAACATGACAACAACTGAGACTCATACAAAGCAAAATAACCACAGATGTGCTTGATTAGGCTTACAGTAAGGAAGGATGTATGACATGAGACACTATTACTACCACTGGAGGAAAATCCCCACACCAAAATATTTTGCTCTTTTAAATGACAGTGGAAAGCAGCAATTTGGTGTCCATGAATGCAAGTCTAAATGTGGTTTATAAGACAAATTAATTTCTGTGGCAACTATTTCACACCCCAGAATGTAGCACATAATACAGGACTAGATTTCCTCATTGAGCCATATAAATTTAACCCTTCAGAAAGAGCTGTCATATATAAAATTCTCTCAAACAAAGCAAAAATATTTAATAAATACTCATGTCTGAGCAAAATGGATGATGAACACTTATAAGGCTTTGAAACACTACTACCTGGGAGAAACATACATATAACAGTAATGTTCCCTGAGCTTTCCTAATTATCTGTTTCATTGTCTTCGGGAAAGAATTGAAAACATCACTGAAAAAGGCTGCAGTGATTATTATTACAAAATCATTATCTTAAATTCCCCTAGTTGAGGATTAAATTTGTAGGAGATACAAACTCACCAGTTCTGCACATAGAACCTCCCCAGAGTCAAGAGGAAGTCCAAGCCCTGAGGGCCTACAGTATTGAGACTAGTGTTTTAAAAGTTAATCACTAAAAAAGCATCACCTGGAGAGTCTGTGCACAGCAAATGGAGACACTTCACTTTCCACAATTCTGTGCTCAGCTGGCTCAGCAGACAACTTTGGTATCAGGTTAGAACATTCCTGTTCTGTTAACCAGCACTGGTCATCATCAAGGTAATCAGGTTTGTTATCATCTTCACCAGCTACACTGATAAAAAGAGTTATCACATTAAAAAGAAAATTATACTGTTGAGTAGACACAAAACTCTGCCTCTGCAGTTTTAAATCCTTCATTTAAATGGAAGATTTGGCTATCCCTTTCCCAGATTTAATACTGTAGAAAAACAAAGTGGACTCAAAACCATAGGATTTAAGACAAAATTAAGAGGTAAGGGAAAACCCACAGTATTCATTTCTAACAGTATGCCTGTTAAAGCATGCTCATCTAGAAGAGCTGGAAGTAGTGCTTCCATTTAAACTAACTCTGATTCAGGAGCCAGCTCCTGCCCTTGAAGCTCTTGAAGAAGCTCTTTCACTCTTCTCTGATTCTCTGATGTCATGTGTATGGTTTGCAGAGGCATTCTTGCTTCAGGTCTCTGTTTCATTTGCCCTCCTCTTCTGGCAGGGGCACTTGATCTAAAAATTAAAATAGGACACAAACAGGAGTTATTCACCTGACTCAAACAATCTTGACTGAATTGGGATGTATTAGGGCCCAACCCTGTAATTCAAAACAGGAAAATCAACATACAGCAAGTTCATCATCTAAGGATTATTCACTCTTACGTGAGCAAGATCTGTGGGTCTGTATCTGCACAAACACACATACCCACATGTGCATCTATGTATCGTATCCTATGTCAAATCCAAAGTGATTTACTAAACACTTTGCTAGTTGAAGCTGTTCTCAGACTCCAATACAACCACATATTTCTAGGACAGATTGGTCAAAACACACACAAGATGCTAAACTAATTCTAAACCGCTTATTTTCCACTGGCCAGCTTCTGCTTTGTATACACAACAATGAACATCCTGTTTATTTATTTCTGACCCAAAGTATTCTTGAAATTACTTTATGACCAAGGAGAAAAATCAGAGGTTCTAATCTCTAAAAAATAAAACACTTTCCTAAATATATAAAGTTAGTCCAAAAGGACATGTAAAATCTGCTTCATACTGAAACTTCATCATCCTTTCACGCTTCTCTATATTCAAAGATGTCAATCCTCCCCATCCCCCCCACCCCCCAAATACCTATGCATCCCAACATCCAAAAAAGTATCACAAATGCCCCAAAGTATCCTAGACATCTCTATGCCAATCCCACATAAATTAACAGAAATACCTGGATTCTAGCCTTGGTTCCTCAAAGAGACAAAAATCATCTCCATCGTCCCACATCTTGGCTGAACATTTCCTATTTCCACCAAGCTGAGGCTTGTTTGAATGGCCACTGCTGCCTCCTCCTCTTCCACTGCCTCCTCTCCCTCTTCCTCCGCCTCCTCTCCCTCTTCCTCCTTCTCTCTTGGGCTTTCCTCTTCTCCTCCCTGCTGAACTCATGTTCTCTGGCTGAAGAAGGGGAAAAAATAACTCTGAGTTATGAAGGTGATTTAGAACATTGGACATGTCCGAGCACACGTTACATTTTCCTATATGAGGAGAAGATACACTCTCAAACCACAGTGAATTGTATGTTGGTGTGTCTTGTATGCACCTGGAGCAAGAAACTTTCTTCTAGAACACTGTTCAGTAAGTTCTGTGGCTTTAGAAAATAAAAGTAATATTCCTCACAGCTATTCAGACAAAAACTCCAGGTTTGCCAAAACTCTATCAAAACGATGAGCCCACCAGCAGTGCTGCCTAGCCTGGGAGCTCCAGTTCTGCCACTCTGATGGAATTTTCCTAGACACTAAAGCCCTCAGGGCAAACCTGCAGAGGAACTTTCACAGAAGAAAGCAGCCCCGGATCTGTCACTTTTCAACCCAGGAGTTTGCAGGGCAGAGAGTAAAACGTGGAAGGGGAGCTAAAAGCCAAAGACATGATCTTTTTTCATGTTAATTTGTATTAAGCTCCTGACCCATCCCCGTCTGCACAGTGTCCAGCCCGCTGAGCGCCCTGTGCAGCTGTCAGAGGAGCGATCAGGGACATGCCTGGGAGAACAGAAGCCCTCCTCTCCTTCTCACAGCAGGATCTTCCTCGGCGCTCACACCAGCGCTGAGCGGCTGTCAGGGACAGAACCCAACATTAATACAATGCTCCGACTGCAAGTCCTGACAGCGGGGAGCTGCCGCAGGGACAGCACCTTATTACCTGGATCTTTGCACCTCCACAGCCAGGGCAAGAACTGACGCGGCCCTACACAAATAATAAACCCCAAGGAGGGCCTGGAGAGCGGCAGCGGTTTGGGCTCGGACAAAAGCAGCCAACTCCCCTTTTTGTGGCCGCTGTCCCCACTGGGGCTCCGGCGGGGCCGCACAAGAGCTCCCGGAGGAAGAAAGGGACGGAGGCGAAGTGGGCGAACGGGGTCGGCGCCCCCGACGCCGCTCCCCCTCGGGCTCTGCCTCCCTCCGCACAAGCGGCTCCGCTGCCTCCTCCCGCTCCGCCCCGCAGCACAACCCGCACGCCCTCCAGAGGCGTCCGGGGATCCCCAAACCCCCGCTCCCAGCCCTGCCCCTCTCGTCCACGTTTCCAGGACCCCATCCCCACCCAGGCTCCCTCGCAGACCTCCCGCGCACCCCCGTCCTCTCCCCGCGGACCCCCGACGCCCCCGAGGCCTCCAGCGCCTCCTTTCTCCGCTCTCCCACCTCTCGGCGGCCCAGGGTTTCCTGACCCGGAATGNCAACAACAACAGTTGAAAATTTTGGTGGGCTCTCATTGCACCGACCCAGAAGCCTTATGAGGAGCGGCTGAGGGAGCTGGGGATGTTCAGCCTGGAGGAAAGACGGCTCAGGGGAGACCTCAACCTCTACAACACCCGGAAGGGAGGTTGTAGCCATGTGGAGAGCGATCTCCTCTCGACAGAACAAGAGAAAACAGCCTTAACTTGTGCCAGGAAAGGCTTAGATTGGATATTAGGAAACATTTTTTCATGGGAGAGGTGGTCAGGCATTGTAACAGGCTGTCCAGGGAAGTGGCAGAATCACTGTCTCTGGAAGTGTTACAATAACGTGTAGATGTGGCATGTTCAGGACATTGGTTAGAGATGGGCCTAGTGGTGTTGGGTTGATGGCTGGGCTCAGTGATGTTGGTGGTCTTCTGCAACCTCACCTCCGAAACTGAGTGTGTGGTGTTAAGAAGGAGAAAATCTATACCAGTTTCAGAGTGAGGGTGACATAAGCGACAAGACATTTCAAAGCTGCATGGCCGCGGTGGGGAGGCCCCCCAGCAGATCCCCTGCACACTCAGGGCCACCCTTGGCAGTTGCCCTGCAGCACACCCCATCGGGTCTTCAGTAATAAAGGAGACTCCACAACCCCTCCAGGCAACCTGTGCCAGGTTGGAGTTTAAAGCAAAAATTCTACCAGAAAAAAAAAAAGAGAATTATGCACTGGTCTGTAAGAACCACCACACCCCCCAGCCCAGATACATAAATGCCATGGGGTTGTTTCCTCAGCGTCCTCCTGCAGATGGGCACAGCCATCACCTTGATTGTCCACTGGGGTCTGCTCTGCTCCAGTACAGCTCCCCACCACCGCACAGTGGGGCTCAGGGGTGGGAGAATGGTTCATAGGGCTGCTCACTCTCTGTGCCACCCAAAGCTGCCTGCTCCAGCGGGGCTTGCCTGCTCCACGGGCTCATCTCTGGGAACAGCCTGTCCACAGCAGATGGAGAGTCAGCTCTGGGAAAAACGTCTCTTTGCAACAGAAGAAATGCATTGCATGATCTCGTGGGATTTTGCCTCTCAGATGCTCTCTGTCATGAAGTGGAAACACTTATCTTCCACCACTATAATTTTCTAGAGGGGAACTGCAAAAGAACACCTGAGTGTGTGCTCAGGGCCCCACACCAGGGCCAATGCAACTATGTATGTCAGCAGCTGGCAAAATGACAAGGTAGTTTTAAGTATTCCTTCATTTTAAACTTCCTCTGTTTGGAATATCACTATATGCACCCTTAAAAAGACATGGATAGGAAATTCATAAGGCAAAAAGGATCAGGTCAATGCTGCAGGCTCTTCTTCCAACCAACTGGGAATCTTTTCACAGCCCAATCTAAAGACTTGATGTGTTTGCGGTCTTCAGATGCCCTCCAGCCTCCCAAGGCTCCTGCAAACACACCAGTTGTTGCAGGCAGGCAGGTCCTGGTGAAATACCTGGGCAGTGTGGTGGTGGTGGTGCCCAACACACATAGCCACTGTGAAAGCCCTGCCTGAATGGGCTATGCTCACAGAGTGGGCTCTCCAGTGTGTGTGTACACACCACACACATATCCCACAAGGGAATGGGAGCTCTGGTCATCGTCAGGTACACCACTTTTTGGCTGCCCTTGGTTATCCAGTTCCACAGGAATTAATTAGCAAAAATAGAAAATTTGCTTATTTTGTTGACACTGTAAAGAAAACAGTCCTTGAAAGGAGAGAAATGAGGGTCTGTGACTTCATTGGGTCTAGTCTAGCCTTGCATTCGGTCGGTTACAAAAATATTGGTGCTGCAATGGTGAGAATTAAGATTATGACACAGAATTGCTTCACAGCACAGATTCAAATACCCAGGCATGTCTTAGTGGCCTAGGCCACTCAAAGGTTTGAAAGGTTTGCTCTGCCTTGATCGACAGAAAGAAATTCTGGAAAATGTAATTAATCCCTCAGACTGTTAGGGTAAAGGAGTTATTTACAGGGCTGGGAACTGTAGTTCTATGCTGCATAGATTGTTAAAATGCCATGAGCCTACCAGGAGAAGAGGGGTTTTTATTGGACACTGTGGTTGGCCCAAAACTTCTAAGCTCTTATCTGAAATACGTTTAGAAGCAGAAACAGGTATATCTGTCACAGTCACTTTCCTCTGCATTATCATATCTGAATGTGATTGCAGACTCCAAGGCAGCAGTAGAAAAGGAAATTGCAAGGAAAGGAAGTAATAATGTAAGCATAAATATTAACCATTTTTTTCATCTCTCATTAAATGCAGATGAATGGTGCTGGATGGCTAGAACGTGCTTCTGAGGCAGTTTCTAAAAGAAAATTCAGACAACATGTTTCACAGGGATGGAACCTTCCACATTTCCAAATGGAGCAAAGTACATTGGATCATTCAATGAAAACAAGTATGTTTGAAATGGAAGAATTGTGTAAACTTTTCTATTAGCTATAAAGTCCAAATAAAATTCACCCAGCATGGGGGTAGGCTTCTTTTGCTACCAGTGAAACTTGCACTGGGTACCTGAGATTGTTTATCCCAGTTGTATCCATTTCATGGGATCAGTCCAACGTTTGTGATTCATTCCCAGTTTTCAAGTTGGCTCTTTCACCCACCCACATTTTGTTACCAGGTCTGGGGGTCAGGCAGAGTTCAGAAAAATAGAACAGTCCAAACCTCTAATTTGAAGTCATCAAACTCCAAATGAAATACGTGTTATAGAACATACCTGGATACAAAATCGGAACCTGTATGGCAAACTGTAATGTTTGGGGAGGAGGAATTTCCTTCAATGCTTTAGAACAGATTGAGTTATGTCTCCATTAAAATCACATGTAAAGATCTGTTATGGACCTTCTGTCTTTTCCTGGTGCATTAAATGGTAGATATGAATTCTGCGTGAAATCTAAACCTGTGAGTATTCATCACTTCAGTAATCCATGTGATTCAGCAGTAGATCACATATGAAGCTTTGCAGCCATTTTCTCTCAAAAATCATAGGCTGATGCTAGTACTCTTCTGTGAGGGGCCAGCACAGTGCTTGTCACAAGTAGATAATCTGTAGAGAAAACCATCTGGTTCTGATTTGAGCTTTTGATTTCAAGTGACTGAAATGCTGGTGTAGATACATCCTTGGCAACAGAAATCCAATCTTTGCCAGCCTCTTCTGTTTTCCCCAGAAAATTAAAACTTCTCCTTTTTGACACTGTTTTGTGACTGTTAATATGAGTCACAAACACATGTCCCTGACAGCACAGTGCAAACTATTTTGCCAAGTTTCAGGATTGCTGGTTTCCAGCTAGTCACACAAGATAGGTATCAGTCCACCAGATCACTGTGGCTTTCATGAGACAACATAAATAGGCAGCACCATAGCAATTTGTGACTGCCAAGTATCTTCATTTTTTTACAGGTAACAAGTCTCCAGTAATTGATCTTAAAAGTTATTTTTCCCACATTTACAAGAGATGCTGATGCGCAGACAGTTGTTTATAGCACTTTCTAGATATGATGAGCTTGATCACATTTTCCAAAAATCAGCAGAAATCCGTGGTTTGTGAGGACTGACATCACACAGCAGTTACCTTTTTTCCCTACAGGAGGCTGTAAATCCTTGCACCTTGTCATAACAGCACATAGCAGGATGGGGGAAGTGTAAGAGAGGATGGATTTTTACAGAAAGATCACATAGTAACTGGCTGCATATACCAGATCTCCCTAATGGAAGTCAGGATAAACTTCATAAGACTTAATCCCCATTTACTTCAAATTGTGACTGGGACTATGAAGTTGTTCCTGTAGAGGATGCATGCTGAGAGGACGTTAGTATACATTCAGTTTTCCAAAGAAAGAAATACGTTCCTTGGATGAATAACCTATATTCTTTGTAGGTCAACACTTTTACAAGCTACAGTGTTGGAGAAAATTAAGGTAAGTACTTCCACTACCCTGGCAAGGTTCGATTTCTGGCCATTTGCTTATCTGAGCAGTGCACCCATCACTGTGCTGCCACAGCTGATTGCATTCTCAACAGGCTGGATTTCTGTCAATGCAGTGTGGAAGGTGAAGGAGACTTTTAAGATGGCGTGGCACATTTCACGGCTCAGCAGCAGTGGGACTGAAGCAGAAGTTGAAAATGCAGCTGTTTGGCACAGACAGTAGCATGGGTTAAAGGCAGCTCTCTGATTGCATTATGGGCTCAACAGCTGTGACTAGTTTTCAACAGGCATTGATGTCTTCACCTATCTAGTAAAAATGACATCTGAGAATGCATGTTAATAGTAGATAAAATTATTTTCTTTTCAGACTTAGCAGCTTAAGTCTCTGAAGTTTTTAAAGAAATGTAGTTGGATAGGGTGAATTCATAAGTGCAGCAGTTGATGACTAGAAATCTTATTTTAACTTGGCCTAGGAATGTCTTTCTCCCTGAGTTTAAAAAACCCTCAACTTGTCATCAACAAACAAAAAGTCATTTATGCTCAACCTAGGTAACATTTGCCAGAAAACAAACTTTGCTACCCAGAGAAGCTTTTGCAAACACAGTGTCTATATGACCACATTATCCTTAGCCTGATGTTGCCTAATGGGTCAGGGCAGACTGCAGGTCTAACATGATAGTTAGTCCTCACAGGTCAGACCTATAATTCTCAAGCTCTGGTACCAGGCTGCTCAAGGACAGACCTCTGCCATGCACCAAAGCTGCTTTTCTCTGGGAAAGAAAGCAGACAGGAGATTGCCCAGAGGAGGTGGTCACTGCCACTATCCCACTGGAAAGTCTCATGCAATGAAAAATCTATTTGTGTTTTTGTTTACATTTGGTCATCAAAGGTCTTTATGCTGTGAATCTAAATACTTTGCTTTATAAAGCAGAAAAGCTGCTTTCTAGTTAAAAACAAACCAAAACACAACATACCTGTGCTGTCAGGAAAAAATGTGTTGAGTCTTTGCTTGCCAGATATTTAATTAAATTTTAGTAAATACTAGTCCTTGACTCCAACTGAAGACACAATGTACAAATGCTGTTCCTTCAGATGTGCCTTCAAATAGTCAGCTAATTTTGCTAGGATTCAGAAACATCTTGGGCTCTATGGTATATTAGCAAAATGAAAATGGGCACATTATCAGCAAACAGACATACTGGGCCATCTGAAAATAGCTGATGAATCACTTGGCAATATAATGCTTTTCAGCCCATCTTAAACTACCTATAAGAAAATATCTATTTGAAATGTTTTGTTCATAGATTCATGAAGTTAAATATTTTTATCTGTTAAAAAACAAACCCTTCCTAGCTTGAATTGTTTGTTGAATTCACAAGTATCTTTGACTCATCAAAAATGCACTTTCGAGTATACTCCTGAAAGAGCCAGCTCCAAAAAAAAAAAAAAAAAAAAAAAAAAAAAAAAAAAAGTGTCCTCTGTCCCTAGTCCTTGACTTCAGGGATAGCAGCATCTTCTGCAGAACTTCTGTTAATTAAGGAGCTTGTCCTTTCAGCTCATTTGCTAGGGCTCCACATTTACCTGTGCTGCACAGCACTTATACTGATTTAGCCTGTGCAGTTTTATATCTTAGGTTTTCTGCCTGAAGGGTATCTTTGAAGCGGATCTTTTTTGTCTTCTAGAGAGAAGTTAGTTTGCCTTTTGTTACTGTGCCTCCTCCTTTATGTCTCCATGTTCTTAAGCTCCAGAGTGTCTCACTGGACTGGCTCAAACATCTCCCTGACACCTGGCCTTGGGTTACCTGCATTCTCCACATGCTTTCTTGATGCCCTTCTGGAGCAAAAAACCCTCCAGTGAAGGGCTGATCCTCCTTAATGAAGAAAGGGAGCAGGTGTAGAGAGCTGCTGCTCCCCACCCTCTTATTTCTTGTAAGATTTTATTTATTTCTACTCAAGGAAAATTTTTCATGATCTAACAAGAAACAGAAAATATGCAAGTACTGGTGGTTTCTACTCCCCTGCCCTGGCTACTTTGGCAGTCTTGCTGTTGGTCCCTGAGCCCTCTTGTCCATGGCATCCCTAGAGAGGCCATGTCTGGTAAGAGATAGGGTGTAGAGAAAGTAGGGAGGAGTTGGTCCCATTTCCATGTCCCCAACTGGAGGTTTTTCTGCCTGGGTGCCACAGGAGGTACTTAAGATCTTCTGAGCCTGGCAAAGTAGCATGGACCACATCAGCACCAGGCTCCCACCACACAGGCCCCTCTGCTGTCACTTCACAGGGCTTCTCACCCTCCCTCTGCAGCAGCGTGCGAGTCTAATTAAAAAGGAAGAAAGTCTGTACTATCTTCTTCCAAGTGCACAGTCCTGGTTTTTGCATGGGCATGCGAGGATATGACCTGAAGATTATATAATTAGAAGGCATTTGTTATGCTTGCTTTTCAAATTAGTGATTAGCATGTGACAGTCCCATCCTGGGAAATGTCAAGCCACCATTGCTGTCCTGTCTCTTTCCTTTCTTGCACAGTGCTAATTCCCAACTCTAGCAACCACCAGTGCTGAAGGATCTTCAACTAGCCTGGGGTAAGTTTAAAATGTTCTCAGCATGGGATAAAGAGTGGGATTAATTATGCCATTTTTCATATGATTGTTAAAAGCTAGAGCTAGAGTAACTATTTAATATTGTGTGTGCAGCACAAAAAGTGGTACTTAAAGTATTTTGTGTCTTCAGTGACGACAGTTATTTTCAGCTGATTTCTTCTGGGACTCTGTATGGAGATCTAGCTTCTTAGTGTGCAGGACAATTTTGTGGGGCTGCATTTATAGTGAGGTCTCTAAAATATCAGTTTAAAGATATCTTTTTTTGCTCTCAATATTTAAGAGCTAAATTGAAGTGTCATGCTGAATTGAAGTATCTGAATAACAACTGCATTAGAGTTAGATGGAGACAAAGCGCAAGAGTGATGAAATAACTGATTTTTTGTTCTCTTTAGAGAACTGGGGGTTGTTCTCCAAGGTGGGGTATTTAAAACAGCCATCAGGAATGAGACAGTCGCTAGGAAGATCGCAAGCATATATTTAGGAAAACTGTGGATGCTTAAACTGAAGCAGCAAAAGTGCATGTGGATTCCTCTGCACTGTTACTCATGTCGTGATTTATGAAGCAGAATGGCACAGAAAGGCAGACAAATAGTAGCTGCTGTCTTCCAAGGCTAGGCTGTAAATGCTTTACTGAACTTTGCCGGTTTTCATGCTGATGCTTGGTGTAGCCCGTGGATCTTTTTAATATGTGATCCTCTGCACAGTTGATTGTTTCACCCAGTTGTGCCATTCCATCTGCGGGGAGGACTGGAAGGGTGAGCATGGTCACACAAACGCAGTGCAGGCTGCAGGACCTGCCTCCCCTCTCTCCACCACGAGCAGCTTTGAGCAGGAAACCCACCCCTGTGCTGCCTCAGCGGCACGTCGCTCCAGCCATGTCGCTCCAGCCTTCAACCCCGTGCCTGGGGAATAGCTAAAGAAGGCAACTCACTGGGGCCTCCCCATCCATCCACAGCTTCTGCCTTGGGGATCTCATGGGAAGTGGGTGCTGGCTCAGGCTATGTTAACGTTCACAGGTTGACTGCTGTGCTTGGCGGGAGGGGCTGCAGCTCCAGCTGCTTGTGCAAGGCATGGGGCAGGAATCTTTGCTGGTCACTAGTGGCCAGCAGCATAGCAATCACGAACTGCAGAGGTGGCACTCAGCTTTGGTTCTTAGGCTCAGCAGATTTGGCTGCTGGAGGGAAGACAGAAACAAAAGGGAAAAATACGTTCTTTTGCTATGATGGAAGAATCTAGTGGGTTTAACACCTTGAAACTGTTCTCTGGGATTTGTTATTCTGCAAGTGTGTAAATGAGTTTTAATGCTCAGCTCTGAAGAAACAAACACATCTTTGCCATTTCTTGTCCCTAAAGCAGGGGGGCTTGAATTGCAGGCCAAGACAGTCTGCTGGTGGCTCCATGTGACTGGCTATTGAGCCTGTCCAGTGGGGATCTTGCAGAGGAACAATAACGTCTCCTTGTTGATGAGGGAACTACCTCGGTGGGCGGGCTTATCAGATAAACCTTGGGTTTGCCATGGGTGGAGGCCTGGTAGTGGTTTAGGACAGCAGCTTCGAGGAGGGCTTGCACTTGCTGCTGGTGCGCACATGCATTCATGTATGTATATATAGGAAGGTGTTAAAGGGTGTGGGATTTGCTCAGTACTGAGACAAAAACTTGAAGGGGTGAATCCTCTCCGGCTTTTAACTACCTCAAGGGTCATGTAAAGCAGATGGAGTCCAGAATCTTCCCAGAGGTGCACAGTCAAAGGCAATGGGCACAAACTGCAGCTAAGGGAACCCCTAAATGGATGTAAGGAAAAATATTCTTCCTCAGGGTACTGGAGGGCCCAGAGTGGCTGTAGAGACTCCAGTGTGAGAAATATCCAGCTGGACAGAGTCCTGAGGAATATGATCTAGTTTGGCATTAGTCTTGATTTGTGCAGAAAGTTGAACTAGAGCCATACTGGGCTCACATGGGCTCTGCTGTGAGCTTAGAACTTGTTCACTGACAGCAGAGGCAGGATTTGACCAGGGGCCAAATGTCAGCCCTACTTTCCAACCCCTTTTTCCACCCTTTAGGAACAAGCCAGACACTGTTCAGCCAGTTCAGGATGACTGGAACTCTGATCACTGCTGAGGACAGTGTTAACAGCTTCCCCATCTGGCAGTCAGGGGAAACAGAGGACAAACATTCACTCCAAACCATGGGGAGGTTTATTTTAGTCGTGAGGAAGGACTGATTAGTTTTTCTCCTTATATTCAACAATTCAGAAGAACCAGGGAGAGAGAGGCAATGTTACATATTCACAGAATCCAGCAGTAAGCCGTAAGTGCTGGGAAGTAGCCAATGAAATGCAATTATTTAATGTAACAAAGAATCAGGGGGTGACTCAGGAATTTGCGGGCTGCAGGTCGAGGACACACAAAGATAGTTACTCAGGTAAGATTTTGTGGACCTGTTGTAGTAGACCCGGTGATCTTAGTAAAAACTCGAGCCACGGGAGACAGGTTTTCGTCCAGGAAGCCATTTAATGAGAGAACTCACAGCTTTTTATACTTTTTAGAAACCTGCGCGTTAACATTTCATTGGCAGAGACACTTGTTGTTAACCATTTCATTGGTCAAAGTCAAGCATTACACAATCTTCTTTTGCTTTGAGAACTTTCACTATGTTTTAGAAATATTCGAGATTAGTTCCTGTTCAAAACATGTTTTTCCAAGAGGCTTGTTATGGGAAAGAAATTTTTCTTTGCTCAACAAACTCTAAGACTACCGTGTTGCGGCCTCAAACTGCTGCAGAGACCATAGCTATGTTTTGAGAAAATTTCACCATTGTTTTGGTATAGCCACATTCCTAAGTGTTTTTCAATTAGCAGATGTTCTTTGTTTATCTTTAGCTTGCCTGCTCGAGCTTCTGTGAGAAACAGAAACCTCTCAGGCTAACTTTGGATTTTGCTAGACACAGAGGTACTTATGCTAACTTTGAAACTCTCAAAATTTAGGCCCAAAAGCTTAGCTTTCAAAAATATACCACCAAATGGACCCAAGGTCAACCTACTTTGCAGTGCAGTCATACAGCAGAGCTCCTCGTATGCCTGGAGCAGGAGGGGATGGCGGCATCCCCGGTGTCCCAGTTTCAAAGCTTCACTCCTGAGCTCTGCAGAGGACACAGACTGTGTGCTTAAACAGTGTCCTTATCTGCATGAATATAATGTGGAAGTTCCTGGGTTAAACCTTCCTGCTGTACAGGCATTGATTTGAGTTCCTTCTACAAGGAAAGAATTACTTCTGATACTAGGAATCCACAGTGTTTTTACAACCTGAGAGGTAAGATCAATGCCAGCCCGCCCTGTGTGGCCCGGAGTTGAAAGAGCATGAGAACAGAACACAAGTAATGGGGCAATGGAATATCCTCATATGAGGCTTCTTCTACAACTATTACTTCTCTTATTTAAACCTCATGTCAGTTATGGTTTTGATATCAAACATCACATCAAACCTCTTTCTTTGTACTGGGCTCAAGGCATTTCACGTCATTACCTGTAGCACAGCAGAAGGGTGAACACCCTCCTGTGAGCTTCTCCTCTTAGGTGCATCTCCCCCCACCCCCGACAACTGTGGGTGTCCACATGTTTGGGAGGGTAGCCACAGTTGCTGTCCATATTGCATCCTTCACTGAATCCTTACAGATGTAATAAAATCTTTAAGACAGGCTGTGCAGTATTTCATGGTATATAAGTAATTTCATACTAGTTGGGGCTTGTTTATTGTTATTATAAATTATTAATAGTTAATAATTATATGGTGTTATATTGCTATAACTGGCATGGTAAAACATTAATAGAAGAATGTGTAAAAATGTGCTAAAAAGAAAAAAAATTAATGATTTCCCAGAAAAAAAGCTGTTTTAATTCTTTTCACTGAAAACAGAGGAGGCTCATGTTTCTTTCATATCTGTTTTGTCTTTTCTATTGTTCTTTTTCTCCCAACATTGCAAAATCAATTCTGACTTTTGAAACCAGTTCTCTATTAATACACTGGTCCCAGTTCAACAACCCACTAACAAAAGCCTTGGGAATTTTCTACAGCACTGACTAGTTTAAATTGGGAGCAAAGTTTTGACAACTTTGCTGCTAAACAAGATGCTACTGAAGTTGAATTTAGAAGTCTGTTTCACTCAGAGACACTCAGTGCCTTCTCCTCAAAACTGCTAGAGAGGAGGTTTAACTGCTTTAAAAACAACACATCTTTATGTTTTGGAAGCAAATAACATTCTCTGGAATACCTATCAGAAAAAGAAATAACTTTTTTTTTTTTTTTCTGCTGAAGAAGGCTGAAGCACAGAGCATAGAGGAAGAGGCTGAGCAAGTTGTGTTTGTCCAGCTTGGAGAAGGGAAGGCTGGGGTTGTTCTACAGCCGTGTGCAACTGCCTAACAGGGGTTCTGGCTCAGTCAGGCTCTTCTCACAGACACAATGAAAGGATAAATGGCCATGGGCACAAGCTCCAACAAGAGAAAACTTGATTGGCCAGAAGGAAAAAATTCTTCCTTATGGGAGCAGTACAGCCCTGGGATAGACCCAGAAAGGTTGAGAATTCTCTAGCCTGGGACATACTCAGACCTTGACTAGGTGTGGCCCTGATACAGCTTTGGGGTCAGCCCTCCTTTGATTCAGGTAACTCCAGAGACCATCTAAATTCTGCCATGAATCTAAGAGTCTTCAGAACAAAACAATATCTGTTACAATAGCAACTGATTGAAAGCTGATGTAATAAACTCTAAGATTTATCTTTCTGTAACCAGGCATTCACCTGGAAGTTTTCCCAGCCTGTTTGTGCAAAGCCCACATCAAAGGTCCTTCCACCTTTGATCAGGTTTTCCACATGCCTTACCAAAAGATCCTCTGTCCTGAAAAGTCTGGGGATCTTCTTAGCACATGATCTCATAAACAGCTCTCTTATAAATAAGCTTATCCTTTCATAAACCCTCAATCTTAAGAAGATGCTCAAACCCAAGTCCCTCCAGCAGTGTGCTGGAAGCCTTTCAGTCCACATCACACCCTCAGCAAGAGGCTGGCTGGGTATTCTGTGGCACTGATAGTGTCACCACGCTCATCCCCTGGGAACTCCACACTCAAAAGCTTGCAGGTTGAAAGTGTGGGGCTCCCAAGTTACACAGCTGACTGTACCAGAAGCAGCTGCTTCTGCACTGATTCCCTATAGCCACCTAGGGTTCTTGCAAGCTTTGCACCTCCCCCATCTATTTAATGCTATGTGCCCTCCTCTGTGCCTACTGCCCTGAAAATACTACCCCAGACTTCTCTGAACCACCACAGCCCTCTTGGCAGAGCTGTGTCACCAGAGCTCTTTGACATAATTACACTGGCCACTCCAGTTCCATTAGGAAAGGTAATGATGACTCACATCAGACTTTGGCATATCCATGTCCAACAGGAATGGAGTTAGGAGATTATTCTAGAGTCCTAAACTTCTAGTTTCCCAGGAAGGTTGCACAAAAGCAACTTGAATTTAGCCCTGGGGAAGGGAAATGTTGATGTGGGGCAGAGCTCACACTGATAAGAGAATTGTGAGCTATACAATCCATTTTTCTGTGTTTCTGCTCATGTCACTAGTCAGGCATTATCTTAAGGCTGTTCTCAAGGTGCTAACTCAAATATCAGACAAATGTGATGCTTTACCAAGGGAGTAACTTGGGCATGGAATCATGCTCTGTTGTCCCTTGTTTCCAGAGATGCTACATCTCTGGATGTAGGTGCCTTGCAGCACTCCTACATCTCCAAGTCAGGGAGTCAACTGACAGAGAAAGCAGGCATGGCAGTACAAGTGGCTCCTAAAGTGCTAGCAGAATTGTGCAGCAGCATTCTGAAGGCATTACCTTTGTGGCCAAACACAGGTCTGAAGGACATTTTGGGTGATTAGTTGCATAGCAAAAAGTTGGTTCTTTGATGCAGAGCACCCATGCAAGTTGTTCAAACTACATCATATTTTGATTCAGTGTTCACACAAGAAGTATCTTGCTGAGCAAATAGTCTCTGTGGGATTACACAGTACCTCTTAGTCACCTGTCCATGTAAGCACAAATGTCCTTGGGTTTGGAGGGAAGTGTTTGTTCCAGCACCCACTCTGTCTGTGGAGGCACTGTGAACCCAAACAGATGCTTTAGGATGCTTCATTCCATCTCAAATCCCTCCCCCTTACTCTGTTTTCTGAACTTCGAGCACCTTTGCTCAATAAACCCTTTCTGCATCTTTCTGCACTCAGGGTTCAGATCAGCTGACCCACCACAGGGCTCACATGTGGGCAGCTCTAAGCCATGGGATGTTCCCAGTGACCAGCCAGAACCCTCCAGAGTGAGGACAGGAGTCCCTGCAAGGACGCACACCCTATAGCAGCCATGGACTCAAACAAACACGAAGGTAAAGTGCCCTCTTATTTCACTTCTTGATAGTATGAAAGACAATGAAGAAGAAATGTGCTCTTGTGAGACCTATCTGCTGGCCACCATCCAGCCCTCTGAGAGCACCTCTTAGCCATGGCAGCTGTGGGCAAATGTTCAGTACTTTTAGTTTCATAGAAATACCTGGGTGTTTAAGTTTTTATCTTTTATTTTAAAACCACCTCTTTCTTGCGTCTGGAAAAGAATCCTGTGATGTATGTAATGTCCAACGTGGGAAGTCATTCCTTTTTGTGCCTTGGATCCCACTTCTGCTTTAGGATATACAGAGGCTGTCCAAAGCTGTGTCTTACATGAAGGCACTGTGATGAGGATCTGCTTCTCTTCCCCAGATGCTTTGTAGCAAGGGGTTCTTGTTTGTGTCAGTGTCACAACACAAATATCTGCACCAGTCCCAATCTTGCAAGCACCAAGATGTATCCAGGTCACATTACTTGCATGCAACCTGTCCTTCCTACAGTCAGCAGCACTTCTAGAAAGTCTGCAGAGCTCAGGGGTTTCAATTCCAGGGTTTTAGTGGTTGTTGACTTCTTTCAGAGGAATGTAGGGCTGGTAGTAATTGCTTTCTACCGCAAACCCCTTGCATTGTGCTCTGCCTTACCGCCTCGGAGGTACTATGTCCATATGCCGAGGAACTCCTGAAACTATGAGCAGCGGGAACAGCTTTAGGACTGCCCACAACTGTCAGCTCAGGAGAGAGACTGGACCATCCCTTTCCCTCTTAAAAGATGCTTTCTGGTGCCAATATTCATGGTATAGGTAAAAAAAAAAAAGTTAATTTCTTGATTACTATTGTTCTAATTTGATTAAATTAGGTCTGCGTACCTAGGCCCCTACATTATGGTAGGCTGAAAAGGAAATTAACTCAGGGATTTTTTCCAATTAATTGGTATGCTCTTATGGGCTGCAGATGTTCGCTGCTGAAATTGGGAGATAACCCCAAAGCCCCTTGCTTCCTACAGTGCCACTGTAAGGAGCCTACTCTGCTCCATCTCTGAGCTGTGACATTAGAGAAACGATCTGGATTTTGACTGGGTACATGCAGAGAGTGCTCATGGCAAAACAGGAGATAAAGTCACAGTCACGAAGACCTCCCCAGTTCTGGTCTTGCTCAAGAGTAGTTCCTTGCTTTGAGTATATACAAGGATATTACAGACTGATCCATAACCAAACCCAAATGAAAGATCCCTACAGACTTCTGCAGGGTTTAGGTCAAGGCCTCTGTGTTATATATCAGATTGAAAGATGCCCAAAGAAAATATGAGGAGTGATGGAGGCTCTTCCTTGCTGTACTGTCCTTCTACCTGACACCTCTAGCACTTCACAAAGCTAGGTGTTCAATAGACCCACCACTTTTTAAAAGCAGCATCTCCCTGTCCTCCCAGCATCTCATTTGTAATGTACTATTAATTCAGAGACATCTCCTCTTGCTCTTTGGGGGTCAGTCCTTACCATCCTACAGTGAGAGTCCAGCAGTAACATACACATCAGACTAGGCATGAGCCTCAGTTTTTGTGATTGAGGAGGATCACTGTACACACCAGCTGCCTTCTCATGCCTCAGCTCCAGGCATCATGAGAAAGCTTCAGGCCAAAAGTCAGGTTCTAGTTCATGGGGTTGCAGAAAAAAATCTGGAAAAAAAGACCCTGAAAGGCCAAAGCTGAAAGTGAAAACAACCTGTCATTTAAAACTTGAAATGTGGGACTTGGTACAGTCTGGCTGATGACTTCTGACCCCAAACAGCTGGCACTTTGGAGTCACAGTTACTTCTCCCACTGTTCCTTGTTTTCCCCAGGTGAAACATGGGAGGATACTCCCCAGAGCATGTGTCTGACCCAGTTACCCAACCCCACAGCTAAGGGAGCCCCTTGCACAAGCAGGAAGTGGCACATGCATAGAGAGGAGCACATGGCCTATCTTCCTCTCCCTCTCCCTCTCCCTCTCCCTCTCTCTTCTGCAAGTCACTGTGGAATTTGCTCAAGTTCCTTTGAATCAGGACAAATCCCACAGACCAGAACAGGGCCAATTCATAAGTGTCTTTGGTGGTAACCCATATTCCCCCTCAGGGATAAAGAAATCAGGATGTAGCTATGCTCTGTATAGCTCTGAATTCCAGGCTTCAGCTTTTCACAGGCTGACTTTGTGGAGTCCTCTCTCCATACTTTCCCAGCCTCTGCAGGACTGAATTTCTGTGGTTTTAAAGGCCCAGGTGGGAAAGGCACCAGGCACCTGCAGCCAGCACAGAAGGAGGGAGCTTGGCTTCCCCTAAAATTGGGCATGGGGTTACTGGTCATGTGTGTGACTGACAGGTAAGACAGGTAAAGCAAATTCTTGGAAGCAAGAGAAGACTCACCTGAAGTACTGGCATTGGCAAGGTGAGGCAATTCCGATGAGGAACCAAGTGGCATGCTATTTTCTAGGAGTGAGGGCCATTTGGGAACCCGGCTGTAGGGAATAACATAGGAACTGATGGCCATTGGACTGCAATTTCCTGAAAATGTAATGGCAGTACAACCAGCCATAATTTCTATTGGATAATTGAAGGTTTCTGCACAGATGAGACAATGTTAGAAGAGGAAGCAATAAATAGGCTTTATGGTTGCAAACAAGAATGTTGGACTAAATGCCCTTTAAAAGGTCCTTTCCAACTCCAATGATTCTATGATTCTATATTTAAGGCCTAGAGATAATGTCTCTACAGTGTCTGAAACACTTCTGCAAAACAGATATAATCTCCTCCATGAGCTAAGTCTGTTTCAGAAATGTTAAATCTATCTCTATTTTACAAGATCAGGTGGGGGTCACAATGCCAAAAACCACTAGGAACGATGAAAGTGATGAAAGGGGGAAAAAAAAAAGGCTTTTTTTGGTGTTAGAAAAGACATGATTACTGCTTGGAAGGCATTGTGACAAAATATAAGTTAGGGCTGAAAAGATACAGATTGGATCAGCCTTTTATGGAGATAATAGAGATATCTACAAATATACAGAAGTTAAAGTTGACTATTTCAGAAGAGAAACAGATCAGTAACACCTTAGGACAAAAAATCTGTTACTTAATTCTGGTACACAGAACTAAAGTTCACAGGGAACACTTTAGTCCTAATTGCACAGACAAACTTTCTTGCTTCTTTGAATGGGTCAGTTTTGGCCATACACAGGACAGCAAATAAGGTGAATTTAATGTCTGATTTAGGTAAGTTATTCCTTTTTTATAATTGCAGTTTATGTTACAAATGATATGGTGTTCAGACCTCCTAAAGTGAGTCCTTTAAAACTGATTTGTTCCTCAAGAGGGACTTCAAACCCTCTGCTCCAGTTATTTATAGCAACTATTATAAGTCATTTTAATTGACTGAAGTTCTTTATTCCCACAGGAGGGACTGAAAGTGTGCCTGTGAGTACCCCTGCAACACAGATTTCTCAGGTAAAGATGAGCAAAGTGCCCTAAATAACTCCATGAGTTTAAAGAGTTACTGGTATATAGACAGTAGTTGGAAAGCTAAATTAAGTGGAAGCAAAAATGTAGGCACTTACGAGGAACTTGGCAAACCAAATGTGCACACTGCATGAATAAATACCATACATCTCAGGCCTCATCTTAAAAGACTCTTCAGTAAAGTTTCTCTGCTCACAACCAGTTGTGTTTAGACAGGTAATTTGTGAGCTCAGATAATTAACCAGCTGGCATCATTAGCACCAATTAGAGAATGCCAATTCACTGGGCTGGAGGGAGATTTCATGGCTAAGCTTTGATGAGCTTTCAGCAAACCTGATGAACTGTCTCAGGAGCAAGGACCTGTTGGTTGACATGGGGCAGGGCTGTCTTCTGCAGCAGGGGCCCAAGTCTTCTATGGGTTATCCTGGTAGCCTCAAAGCTCCTCAGACCATGGAGTGCTCTTGCCTGATAATCCAGACCAGCCAGAGTGTTGAGTCTTTCTGCATGTCTTTGTCTGGCTTCCCAGGAGCTTGGAAACCCTGTCTTGGAGCCCATGTTGGCTTGCAGTGACCAGGTCCTCCAGAGCTCTGTGGCCACTGTCCAGTTGATATTCTTGCTGCAATTAGACATCACAGATGCAATAAGGTTGTCTGTACCACAGCTCAGGGAGTCCTGTAAGACTGAACTGCAGTTTCCACAGCGATGTTTCCTTTATATTTCCAGTCTGCAGGAAATGCAAGAGAGTTTTAAACACTTTAATCTTTGGTGTGGTTCAATATGGAACCATAATCTGAAAGAGGAAAATATCCCTGAACTGGAAATCCAGACTATTTGAGACCTCTCTTGCCACCATAGCAACACTAATGTGTGTAATTGCTTGTAAGTGCACCATGGCAAGTGGAGAAGATACTGCTTTCTACAGAACAGTGCTTCTCTCCTCTCATTCTTTTTTTCCCATCCAGACAACTCCAAGCAGCAGCTGTGACTGGGTTGCTGAAGGGCCCAGCACAGTTGATCCTACATGTATGTGGGGCGGTGTGCTGGAAACATCAAGCACACACGTTGATTTCCAGCTGGCATGTGCGTGCCCTGATGACTCCTTAAATAAAAGTTACCAGCTAGTTCTTTCCTTCTGCTTCAGCAAAGGCCCTATGGACAATGCAGTTACCAAAAAGGATTGCACAGATGTGGAACAGGAGCTAATAAGTGCTTGCAGCTCCTTTTAAGCATCTCCATTGTTCTCTTCTGTCCTTACCCTGCTGCTCTGCTTGTATTCCTACCATCCTTGCCTAGGAATATAAGTACTGGATATACTCCTAGGGCCAGGTTCTTTATCACTGCAGCTCTGCTGCTTTCCTGCTACAAGGCATTGCAAGTTTTCCTAATGCTTGGCTGTAGAAGTGCTGCTCTTAAACATAGGAATTAGTAGTTTTTCTAGAAATTGGTTGTTCCCTGGTAAAAGCATGCATCATAAAATTCAGAAAAATCAGATCCAGGGTTTGTGACAAACGTTGGACTTTGTGTCAGATTAGTTTCAAGCAGTATCCTCAGGCAGCCCTTTTTTGAGTGACATAATGTTTATTTACTTCTTCAGATCAGCCCTAGAAGATGTGCAAAGGGATGGACAGTAGACAAGCTGGGGGAAATAACACAGAGTGCTCCTTCATGGCCACAGAAGGTTTTGTTCTTTTCAAGGATATATTTGTAACAGTAGAGTTTCCCCTGTGCAGTATTTCTTTATCATGAGTGTTTTCTACTGGTTTTGACAGTTTTCAACTCAAGGTCCCTGACAGCAGGCCCTTTTTCTAGTTTAAGGACTTTAGGCAGCTGCCAAGTTTGGCAGATGCAAATAGTTATCCCTTTAGATAAAGAGCCCTGGACAGTTTGGCCAGTGCTGAGGGTCCCTCTGTAGAGGGACAGCTACTCATGGAAGCCAGGATTCACCCTCATCCTCTAAGTGGCAGCCAGGGCAGTGAACCCAGCTCACCAAGGAAGGATTGGCTCACCAAACTTTCCTTCCATAAGCCATCCCCTGGCCACGACCATCTTCCCTGGGCCTCAAAGCCTGAACAAAGCCATAGGCTGCAAGGACAGTCACTACCTTTTGCAAATGTCTCAAATTGCTGGCATTCACCAAGAGAGAAGGTGGAGGCTCTGCAGTTTTGCTGCCTCTGGTCCTGGAAGCTGCGTCAGTCCTGTCCATCCTCTGAGAACAGTACAGCCGGTAAGACAAAAGCAGAGGCTCAGCGAAGGAGATTTCACCGCCATTTTATATCTATAAATGCTATAATGCTTCACTGCATTGCTTTGTCAGGTTTAAGGGCCACACTCCAAAGGCAGATGGGCACTGAAATGTGTATCTGGTACTAAATCATTTATATGCCTAAATGTTTTTTTTAAAGAGTTCTTGGACAGGTTCTGGGGACTCCCTATGCAGATTCATTTATCCTCTAGGCATTAATTAGTTCAACTTAAGTTGTTAAGATATGTTCTGTAAATTCCACATGTTAAGGTGGGTATTTATTGCCACGCATAGGTGAGCCAGGCCAACACATTACAGTTAAACAGTTGCTGTATTATAAAATCTGTCCTTTTTGCTATGTGTTGTACTTAGACACTTTCAAAACAGAATTGTCTTGACTTTCCAGAGGGTCACAAACCTGTGAAATATCTCTCTGGTTCTGTAGGCATAATCACTTGGGCAAGACATAAGCACAAGCTGATACTTCCAACGGCTTCAGTCTGTTGTTAAAAGCTTATGGGATTCTACAGCTTGTTTTTTAGAAATGAGCTCAAACTAAAATCCACAGCTATGCTATTCTTGGCAAGATTTCAAAGATAACGTGCTGTTCCTGTACCCCTCCACTTCATTTTGGATCAACCCTTCATCCAATGCCTCAAGATTGTATTTCTTTTCAATGCTCTCAGCAGGGAGTTCTCAGGTTTTCAGCACTTCATGTTCAGTTGAACAAGCCGTGTGGTTGCTTGGTGTTGCTGGCTGCATTCATCCATCAAGCAGCAACTAAAGGATGCATTTCAGTGTCTGAAATAGCCACTGCAAACTGCATGGGGCTGAGGAAGGATGTATCGGGCAGGACAGACCCAGGCTGGGGTCTGGAGCACTGAGAAGGACACACAAATAAACTAAACTAGCAATTGACTGTGAAAGCAGAGATTGGCCAACAGTGAATACCAAAATCACCAGTGACTATAAATGCACAGGATATTTTGTCCAGCCTCTAGTCCAATCTTTCTTGTTGTTGTCTGAACTCTGCTTTGACAGAACATAGGGACAACCTAAGTCTTTGCAGTGGTCCATTTTTGCTGACTTTGTCTAATGCCTTGCAGTTTTTTTACTCTGAAACCTCTAGATCAGCAATGAATCCCATTCCTGTACCCTTCACAAAGGGACAGGTCTGTCTAATCTCCCATCTTCACTTGGAGGACAGTGTGCAGTGCCCAGCCCTCAGGCAGGCTAGGCAGGTAGACTGTGCCTTGGCCACATCAGCTTGTGGTAGAAGTGTATCAAGCACCTGTGAGCAGGGATGGGGATATTAGTATTTTGCACAGTTGCAGTACTTTTTAACTGTCCCCCACCCCCTGCTTCTCCAGGCACTTATGTTAGGATGTCTGATGATGCCATGACCATCTGGGCTGAAGTATCAGAAGCAGTATGGTCACTGCCTGCCCTAGCAGCCATGGACCCAAGCAGCCCCTCTAATGCTTCAGGTTACACTCACAGGGTGACACTGTGGCAGAAGTGGTGTGGGAAAGGGTTGAACAAAGGGGCTGAAGGAGCTCCAGCTAGCTTGGGGAGTCAGAGTTGTCAGCCTATGGAGGGAAGATGTTCTCAACCTCTTAGTCCCCTCTGCCCTGTCCCAGTTCCTGCTCTTCTTACTCAGGCAGCTCTGGAAACTTGTGTCCAGTCAGATCAGAGTGGGGACTGTGGGGTAAGCTCTGGGGTAGGAGTGGGGATGTCAGGTGGGGATGTCAGGTAAGACATCCTCTGTAAAGACACTGTCTTGATCAGAGGAGGATGGTGCATGCCATTGCCCCGAGGTATCGGAAGCCATCTCTGCTCCATTTACAGGACTCAAGCGCCTGATTTCCCCGGGGTGGCTGTCCGCTTACCACCAGTGCTCCAGTTTTGGACTCAATTTATAACCAGATGTTAGGCCGAATTTCTGTTGTAAAGGTAAAAACTACTGGTACCAAAGTGCCTTGGGCTGTGACCTTGCTGTGGGCTTTGTGCAGGCAGAACAAGTGCCTCACTCACAGCAGTGGGGGCAGAGTTCAGGGTCACCAGCCTAAGCTGCTCCCACAGAGGGTATCCCTGCTTAGCCCTCTGCAAGCCACCTTCCTCCCCTCACTGCCCACTCCACACCTGCCTTGTCTGCTTGCTACACCAGCTTGGCTTGCCCTGCTCCGTCTCCTGCTTCACCTGGCTACCAACTGGCTGCCTCCAGCTTAAGTGGTGAGTTCTTCCAGCAGTGTTAGGGTCTCTAGGGACAAAAAACAGGGAGACTGGGCATAGTATCACTATATGCCACGGGAAAAGCTTCCATTCCCTCTCCAGCATGAGTTAGAGCTGCCTCCTTCCATGGAAAGGGCCTGCTGACAAAGGACAGGGCTTCTCCACAGTGCTGGGAGAGCGAGGGTTTAGACCTTTCTGGGGAGAGTACCAGCCCCATAAGCATATGAGGGAGGAGGACTTGCTCAAAAATGGACACATTCTTGATTTCTCATCTGCTTTGGAGACTAATAATCTCGCTGCTATTATTGCAAACCTTCTTGGCATGTTTCAGGCTACCCTCTCCTTCTATAGGCTGCAAACTGCCAGGAGGCCTGAAAAAACTAAATAAGGGGCATGTTGATTGCCCAAGACAAACACCACTGAGGCTGTAGCAGGGGCCAAACCTCCCCCCATGTTTCCCAGCCATGACAGCAGGAGGAGAAACAGGACAGCACCTTACAGGATGGGTTACACCCAGCCTTCGTGCAACTCTAAGTGATGGGTGACCCTTGGGGACACAACCACCTGCACCTGGGAAGAGGGACTGAACCCACCGTGTCTGTGGTTGCTCTAGTTGCAGGCATTAGCCTCTGAGTTGAAGGCGGGTTTCACAGAAGCAATGCAGGAGCTGTCACGAATCCAGCATGGTGAGTATGCCCTGGAAGAGAAGGTCAAGAGCTGCCGCTGTGCCATGGAAGAGAAAGTGGCTGAGATGAAGAATTCCCTCAACACATTCAAGGTAGGAGCATGACCTGCAGGGAGGCTGCCTATGTGTCACATTAGCCTGTGTGACACAGAGAAGCATTCCCTCACCTCTATCAATATTTCCTGCTTGCAAAGAAAATGAGTGGGCAATTGTTTTGGATATAGCTGGAGTTTTTCCTTTGGTTTTGGGTCTCCCCTGACTCCTCCAGCCTAAAGGTAACCCATACTCTGGCCTATTTAGCCTTCCTGATTGGCCATGAGGCACTGCCATGAGTTACCTGGGCACGAGCAACCCTTGCTCTGGGCTGCACATGCAACTGTCATATGTCCTGTCCACAGGCTGCCACTGGGCCACTGTCCTGCACCTCTCTCTGGGTCTCTGGTCTCCTGCATTTCCTGCAGGAACCAAAGCCACTGGGGAATAGTGAATTAACACAAAACCCTAAAGCCTTTTGAAGTTGCATTCCCACATGGCTGGGAGGAAGTGCTGCCTGGTTTGATCCAGCTCAAGAGGATAAAGACAAAGGACTGGAGAGAGCCTACCAAGAAGGCCTGATGTACCCTTTAAACCAGCCAGCACCTCCATGCAGAGACTGGATGACTGCCTGTGAGGAGGCAGGCAGAGGAACTCTTTTATTGTTTTTACTGCAAATTTTCCCCATGGAATTTTGCTGAGTCAATAATACCTTGTGAAGTTAAAGAGGGCTGCTTACTGGAAAGGCCCATTACTGACCATGTGACAGAGAGACAGAGTCAAAAGGAGCCCTTGGTGCCAGATGACCAAGGGAGACAACAGGAAGTGTAAGGTGTAAGAGGTGGGAGAGGTCTCAGAGTAACTTTGGTTATCCAGAATATTGTTATAGTGGAAAGGGGGATTTAAAATCCATATTCAAGGAATTAGGCAGGCAACAGGAGGGGCAAAGACTGCTCTCTCCCTCTTCCTCATGCCCATGTTAACTATTCAAATGCTGAGCTCCCAGTGAAGCCACCTTCTTGCTTGTAGAAAATACTCTAATTTACAAGAAACTCTCGAGCCTCTCTCCTCCATCCTGCTGCTTGCATTCACGACAGCTGCAGGAACTTCATGCATCAGAACTCTAAATCTGAGTAAGGCTGGATTGAAACTGCCAGAGGGATGACATGCTGGCAGAGGTTACAGAGGGCCTCATTTCCTTAGGAAACCAGGCTAAAAAGGCAGATCCAAGGCCTGACTGGAGAAAGCTTACACATGTGAGTGCTCACACTGGGATCTGAACCAAGTGCAACATGTGAATACACATGCTGGAAAATCACAGAGGGAAATGTGCATCCTAAGGTCCATCTCCAAATGCCATTAAAGGTAGGAGTCCTCCCAGTGCTTTCAACTGGTAGTGGATGAAGCCCTAAGTGTCCATCTCCTACCAGTGCCTTAATCATGTGACATCATGCTGGCTTGGGTGAGTTTCCTGTAGCATTAGGGATAGCCATGTTGTGCCATATTGTGTATGGCATGTGTTATACACACTGGACTTGCAAAGGAAGAGTGCTTAATCACAGAGCCACTCTCCACAGCACCTTGAAGTATCTCTAGTGCACACCAGCCAGCATTCAAAGCTGCGCTACATAAGGCTGATGGATACCCTGGGAATGCTGTGCTTTTGCCTGTTTCTCAGGAGGAGCTCAGCGATGCAAAGTCAATGATTGAAGAAATCAGTGCCAAGCAGGAGGAAATGCAACAGAAAATTGAGCAGCTGCAGCAAGAGAAGCGTCGAGAATCACGGAAAATGAAAGCTAAGTAAGAACCCAAAGTCTAGGGTTCTGAAAATGCTAATTAGCAGTGGTGTTCATTTTATTTATTTCTGTAGTGCTTAATTTCTTAATCTTTTCCTGGCTGGTCGACCAGGTGTATCAACCCTAATTATGAACAGAAATGCTAGCTTTCACTTCATCTCAGGCTTTTAGATGCATACCCCACAGAGCAAACATGGCAGAAAAATGCTAATGCCTCACTGTGATCTCAACACCAAAATAGCCCCCAGCAGCTCCAAGGGAAACCAAGGCCTTGTGGAACACATAGACCTGATAATGGCATGATGGGGCAAAAATATTGTTGAAAGTCAGAAGCCTCCACCATCAGAAGGTGTTACTAAGCCATCCCCATCCAGACAACAGCACTGCAGTTTCCTCTTCCAAGCCTGCAGGACTCAGCTGGCTCCTGATGGTGCGGTCATGTACTGCTTTCCCATCACCAGCCTTCTCTGAGCAGTCACATAGGAGCATGTTTGCACACTTCTGGGCCACACTGTTGCTGGGATGAAGCAGAGGAGTCCTCCAGCTTGGCCCTAATTAGCCTCCTGAAAACAAGAGTTTTGATCATGAGTCTATATACCTGCCGTGATGCAAATATTTTGCAAATCTAGGCTAGCCTCTTATCTAATTGAGCTATTTAATGAGGTGAAATATGCTCTCTGAAAGAATAGATCTGAAATTACCTCCTATAGCCACTGGAAGTTATTTCCAGAACATTGTTCATGAACTGACAATTCCATCAAAGCCAACTCTATTCATAGTCTCTGCTAAAGCTGGTCTGCTTCTGACTGTGCTTGTACTTACACTAATGTTTGCCACAGCTGTAGCATTCATACTTTCCAACTTCTTGTTCTTTGTATTTGTACAGAAGAGCACAGAAAGATGATCATGGATCACAGACAGTACCAACACCTCTCCAGGGAAGCCCATTTCGATCCATCAACCTCCCAGAACCTGTGCTGATTAACGAAGATTTTACAAGTCTTTTACACAATGTGACTTACGAAAAAGGTAAGAAATGAATAGGCAAATGCAGTGCCTCCCTCAAAAAAAAATTCAGAAAAATGTCACTAAGGTAAGAGGACAGCAAGTAATCCTCAGGTGCCAGCAGCACAGAAAGGGAAGAGGGGTGCTGCCCTCAGCAGCACTGCTCTTGGGTCTGTGCATACACCTTGGCATAGTGTCTCAGATCAGCAACCTTGGTGTTGACCTGGATTCACAAGACGTTGCTTTGTGAGCACTCACTGAAAAGCCATTGCTTGCCTTCTCCACAGAAAGGGATGCAGGCTGGATCTTTGTTCTTGTAGTGGTAGTGGCACAGACACAGCACCAAACAGAGGGCCCTGATAAAAATCCTACAGCCCCGGATTTGTTTCTGTGTAAGGGAGCAGACAGGGCTGATGGAGAACACCTGGTGCCATTGAGGGGGCATACGAGTGGTTGATTTTGACAAGACATGTGAGCTGGTCCACATACACTCTAGGCTCCAGGTGACACTGCTCCTGGCATTATGCACTGCCCCGAGAATCATTGCCCCTTGTTAGCTGCAGAAGCTGCTGACCCAGGGTTACACCTTGATAAGGAAAACATTATCAACTGCCAAACACTTAAAGATTGGAATCAAAGAAAAGGTGATGAACCAGAGCTTTTTGCTCTGTAATTAAGTTTGGGGTCTAAGCTGGTCTATCATTCTTGCTCAGATAGGAAGAAAATAAAACCATATACATCTAAAATGTAAACAAAGGCAGAGATTAGATGAAAACCGTATGCTGTTTTCTACTCTATTTTGCTCAGAGCCTGCCAGTCATGGCCATCCTCTACCCTACGCTCTGAGATGGCCTGTTAGCCCTCTGTCTCACATCCCTCTTGCACAGCTGCCTCTCTCACTGCCCTTTCTTTCCAATCTCATTCTTCTGCCCTTCAGTAAGTTCCTTTCCACTCAAAATAGCAGCCACATCTCTGTGTCCAGCCTCCATCCTCTTGTTCTGTCTGCCCAAAATGCAGCTAACATTCCAGAACAAGCCAAGACCTTCCTCTGCAGTCCTGCAGCACCGGGCACAACAGGGACCTCCACAGGAGCCGCCTGCAAGAGCCACTGAAACAGACTGCAACAAGAGTTACAACAATAAAGGTCCTCCTTAGTGGAGCCTAACAGAGGTGTTTCCTTAGCAAAACTGTGAAAGACTGGAGGATTTAATCATACCGACAGGGCTTGGCAGGAGGAAGCCTGCTCTGCATCTGTCTTCTCTTGTTAAATTTATTTCCCTTTGTTCTTCAACAGTGTCTGACACCAGGATCATGCCAATGGGAGAAGGAGGTGTCAAAGTCATAGCAGGTCCAGGTATGAAAATATTAAATTGTCAAAAACCAGCAGGACAATGATTCAATTAGAGTGCTTGATTTACTGCACTGAAGAAATGCTTTCAGTGAACACATTTCACAGGGATGTCTTTCACTCTGCCATATAACTCTATTTTCATACTTGCAGTTGAGGTATGAGAGCAAACCTGTGTCCCTGAAGTGTCCAAGACCTCACTGTCAATGCCAAGGGTTGATATTTGGCAAGGAAAGCCTTTCTGCTGTTTTCTCAGATTCTAAGTACCTTTGCAAAAAAGAAGAATTGAGGCTTACTGATGTGACAAAGAATTTATTCACCCACCACCTTCCCAATTCCTTGTAGGCACATCTGAATAGTAACAGAGGAGTTCTCCTGACAAAAATAAAAATTGGTCAGAAGTAAGAGAAGGGTACAGTAAGTGGACACTATGGATCCTGGCTAGCCAAAGGACACATGAGAACAATCATCAGATGTTTGCACTGTGCACTAGCAGCACTCACTATCCTGAATGGATCTTTTGCTTAAATCTATTTGAAAAAAAAAAAAAAGAACAAAATCTATTGAAAATGGTTCATTGCAACCCAAATTCAAAGTAGTTGCATAACAGCAATTTCAACCCAATAGCTCTAATGGATCTAGACCCTTCTCTGTGATTAGGTAACCTCAGAATATCAGTCCTACTGTTGTTGTGTAACTACACCGCACTAATAAAAATATTAAGAGCTGTGACAGTTTACATACACTGAGAATGGCACTTAAATCCAAATTATAACAATAGTTTCTACAGTACCTGCCAGTGCCATATTATCAAGTCCTGAAGTGTAACAAAACCCTGAAGAGCAACCGTACTTGGAATATATGGTTTTTTTCTTCTTTAACATATGTCTAATTTTGGACCTTACTTGGCTTGAAAAAAAATGCTGAGAGTAAAAATCTTGTTCTGTCAAAGTGCCACCAACTGCGTTTCCTTTATAAATAAATGCTACAAGGCCACAGCCCTTGTGAAGCACAACGTATTGTTTCAAACTCTCCTTCCAGTATTTCAGTTGGGTGAAAACAAAAGTTAGCTGCCTGCTGTAGCATAATCTGTCAACTGACATGTCAAGATCTATACACCTGTTTGTTGTTGTTAGGAGCAGCCATAGAGACAGATGACAGCCTCAAGCCTTCCTTGACGACAGAGGGGCAGTCGAAAATGCATCTACCATCAACAGTATGGAAGCAGCCCAAGGACACCAAGGACTGGGGAGATGAATACATTTCCAAAGAGCAACCAGAGAGAGGGAAAGACATGGGCCAAAGCAGATACAGCTCAGCAGACATTATATGTGAACCCTCTTTGGCTGGTAAGGAGTAGAAAACTCTGAGGGGGTCAAAGCTGTATCCCTGTCTAATCTGGGCTGGTTGGTAATCAGCAACTATGGAGGGAGACACACAGGCCAGTTTCTCCTGCTAGGAGGAAGTGTCTCAGGGCCTCACACTCCAGGACCTCTGGTCTTTGTATTTGTTGGTCTATGTGACTGACAGAATCACTGTGTACCCAGGACAGCCATTCTTCTTTCCAAGACCTAGAGTACTGATGGGATTGTAGCAGTGTAGTTGCTTAAGCAGGTAAAAATACAATTTCTCATTCTGCAGGAAACTGGATGGGAACCCTGATATAAGTTGTTTTGCCTTTAATTGCTTGTTTTGTTATTCTTAAAAAAATTGGTATTCATATGGGGAAACACATTGGTTTGGGAGCTTTCTTAGCAAACTGTGGCTCTAGTCATATTTGGGGCATGCTGCAGCATCAAGCTGGAATTTTACATTTTGGGGAAAGAAGACACACAAACACAAGACATCGATACCACTTTTAAACAGTTTCTCTTTTCACGATTCAATGTCAGTTCACCAGTCAGACATGAAGCTGTCACTGAGGTCAGTATTTCCTTATTTTTAAATTTAACCACTATCTTCTGGAAGCCAAAAGGCAGAACATCGCATTGGAGCTGCTGGAATCAGAAAGGAAGTATGTCATCAACCTTTCCCTAATCCTGAAGATCAAGGCCACGTTGCAAGGGCCAGATGTGAAAAGAAGCACCAAAGAGAGAAGGTATTTGATTTAGTGTGCTCTCTCTCTTTGGGGTAATTTTGTTCAGTCAATGTTCTTTCTGCATCATCCTCTCACACATTTTTCTTTCACTCAAACAGAGATCTCTGAACCATCAGTTTATTTCTACCTGAAAATTTGAGACACTGGAAGCTTTTTTTCAGTGATTACAGATTTTCCTGCCTGTCTTTGCATTTTGTCCACCATCTTCATTCTGATTCTGGATGAAATCAGCGTGAAATGCAAGAAAGGCAGTAGCACATTTTAACCAGGTCTGCACCAATGGGTTGTCTTGTTAAAGGGCCTGACAAGTGAGACAACACACAAAGCTGAGAGGCTCTCCTCCAAGTTTTGAATGCTCAGGATCTTGGTCCTGTTTCATTAGCCACATCAGCATTGCCTTGGGCTTTTTAGTTCTGCAAATTCTGGTCAGCTACAGAATGCACTGGAAAGTCAGTTTAAGAAGCATTCGAAGCACTGCATTAATAGCCAACTGGAAAGGGTACTTGCATGTACATAGCAGTCAAAACAGGACCTCCTGATGCAGCCAGGGGTCCAACAAAAGTAGTTAATACTACCTGTGCTATAGTAGCAATAACATGTGTAGTTAATAGTACACGTGCAAGACCGTGCTGACCATACGGTTCACTTCAGCAGTACAGACTTATTAGGGCTGAGTTATTGCTCTGTGTAACCAGTCTGATATAATCTCCCTTCAGTTTTTTCCCCAACTCTTTGCGGTTCCTGGTCCAGCAGCATGTCGATTTACTTCATGCTCTACAGGAGCGAGTCCTAAGCTGGCCAAGACAAGGAATCCTAGGAGACATCTTCCTGAAGTTAACAAATGATGAGGTATGTTAAAGACTTCTCTGGACCCCTCTGTTAAGATGTTGTGTTGATGGCCCACGGGTAGGCCAAGATACCTTGCAACAGAGGGGCTGTGCTGTGAAGCTGTGGCTAGAGTAAGGCCTTTCATCAAGTTTCATTTGAGCAGAGTCCTGGGACATAGTAGCCCCTTTGTCATAGTACGTGACTGTTCAGGGAGCTCACTTGCCAGACCCACCTGTGGGCCTCATAGCACAGCTCTATAATCAGTGCAGGAGACCTAGACTCGGTTGCAGGAGCCACACATGAGCCTTGACAGTTTGAATATCTTTAATCCCAGTAAGGGCGTGAAAAGAGTGTTTCTGATGCTCCCCTTCTTCAATACACTGTGCTGCTGAGCAGGCTTCTTATCCTATATAATTTGTTGCACCTGCTTCTCAGAGTGAAGGTCTGCCTTGGTGAGCAACTGGACCTCTCCTGCAAGGATGTGTAAAAACTCTTGCTGTCCAGCTTCTCTACTCCTCCCTGCCTGCTTTACACACTGTGCTCAACAGCTGAACATATTTTATAAAACAGCCTCTCTTCAAAAGTTCTGAGCCCTGAAAGAGTCACGCAGTTAGCAGCTCTGCTGCAGTCATGACCTTCCAGGAGTGATGGTGTGAAACCAACAGTTTCTCATTCTTGCTGGCTCCATGACCTAAAATCTCTCTTAAGTTTCTTTGTTCTTTTCTCTTTCTCTCTTGTAAGAATAATTTTCTGGACTACTATGTTGCTTACCTGAGGGACCTGCCAGAATGCATCTCTTTGATCCATGTGGTGATCCTGAAGGAGGTAAACTTCCTGCCTGCTTCACAGGCACATAAGGGCAACATTCAAGCCTGGATCTCTTCTTGATATGCCTGCCCAGAATAGGACTCTTTTGCCTATCCAAGACAACTTTAATATGTTCATAACTGTGTGTAACCAAGGCTATTTTTCCACTGGGACATGAATCAATGTCTCAGATTAAACATCCCAAAAGCCTGCCTATGCACATACTACCCAGACCTTTTCCAGACTAACCTTTTCTCCTGGAAAATGGAGGACTCATGCAAAGAGAGATCAAGACTGAGGCTGAGACTGTAATTGCTTTATAGAAAAAAGAGTTTTTACTGTTCAGCTTCAGGTATTTGATCTCACATACTTGATTCATGGTTTAAAACAAAGTTAAATATAAAGGTAGTTTTAAAGTGCAATATGTAAACCACACTAGCTTGCTTCCAAGACAATTTAGAAGTTAATCTCATTCAATTCATTTGGGCCTCAACTAAGCACTTCATTCTGAACAGCAGTGTATTTCTGGGGTTTCATTGAAACTTAACTAGCACACTTTAAACATACACCCCTCCTTCATTAGGCTGAGTGTCCCTCATAGATCATGTCCAACCTAAACAATTTCATCCTATGAAACCAGTATTACTGGTGGAAGGAGTCGCAAATCTCCCTTCCAGGAACAAGAAGAAGTGTAACACACACAACTGCCACTCAACTCATGTGCTCCTGTGAACTGTTGTAACTACATAGCATAACTACTTGTGAAACCACAGAACCACTTGAAAGCAGGCATGTTTTATGGGTGGGAAAGACTCTTAACTTGCTTTCTCTGTTTCAGGTAGAAGAAGAAATCAAGTCTGATCTCTACATTCTGTTCTTCCATATAGTCCAGCGAATCCCTGAATACCTTATTCATCTACAGGTAGGGCATCAGGATGGAAACTGTCTTGTTAAACTTTTATCACAGCAAGTGACTTTTAACTCAGAGCTGCTATTTGGGCCTGTGCAGATACAGGGCTTCTGGCAAAACCAGTGAGCTCTTTGAAAAAAAACCAACAACTTTGAAAGGGAAAGCAACTTAAGCTTAATTTTCATAATTTTCACCTGAAGCTCACTTATATTTGCCAGTTTCTCCATTTGACCTGACAGAACCAGCTTTTGTCCCCTGCAAAGGCAAAAGCTCAGCTGCCTGCTGCTCTTGGAGACAGAAGGATAGAGATGGGATACATCTCCTGTGAGGTCCAACCTATCTCCTGTAACAAAACTTGCTCTTTGCTGATTGCTCCACATGCCTGTTAGCTAAGGGCCCTTTCCTGCAGAGAGAGGCTGATAAAAAGAATTCTGGTTCACAGAAGGGTTTTCTGAATTGTACTGAAACACATCAGACAAGGCAAATGACAGAGAAAACAAGCCTTGTAAAATCAAGATACTAGTATTTATCCAAAACTAAACCAGTGCAGCACTCAGACATCCCATGGTTACATTTGCAGTGGTTACTTGTGCATTTGCACTGGACTAATAGGAGGCAGGTGCCATCGAAGTCCATAGGCACTCCAGAGCACTAATCCATGGTTGAAATAACACGTTCTGCCCAGAAGGGATTAGGACACTCTCCAAACACCCTGCTCTCCTCTGTGCCTCAGAATGTCCTGAAGTTCACGGAGCAAGAACATCCTGACTATTACCTGCTGCTGGTGTGTGTGCAGCGCCTCCGAGTTTTCATCTCACACTATAGTCTCCTCTTCCAATGCAATGAAGACCTGCTGATACAGAAGAGGAAAAAGCTGAAGAAGTAAGCACAACATCAGCTTATATTCTACCACCAGGGAAGAGAGGTGTGGGGGAAGCCTGTCAACAGAGTGTGTAGGTCCAGGCAAGGTCAACAGGCACATTGTTCTGTTGAAATAAAACAAAGCCCTTTGCATATGAATGCTGGAGAAGGACCACTTGCCCTGGACCACTTGGCATTTGCCCTCCACAAGAATTTAGGGTGGGCCCTTCTATCTAACTCTGAGAGAGAAAGGAAAATCACTTCTAAATCCTTTTAAACACATCAGACACATATTTCATGGGAGAAGTTGATTTTTAAGCTGATGGCAAAGTCATCTCCAGTGGGAAAACACACAAGTATTTAGCTGCTTTGGCAGCTCCAGGCCCTGGTGAAGGCCAGGACTGTTTCCCTCATAGGGTTAAGAGTCCAAAGGAATAGTGTTATCTTGTTTTACTGGGGGAAGGGGTAGGAGAAACAAAAGCTTCTCATTACCTATTCAAGATGAACTATGATAGCAATAATCCTGAATGTAGATGCTCAAGTTGCAGTTCAAAATAATTCCTTGAAATCAAGGTTTTTTTACTACAATCAAAGTAATTGCTCCCTGCGATGATTTACCTGGTGAGTAGGATAAAATTAAACTTCAAGGGAAGCTTCCAAATATGTAGGGAGGTAAAAGGCTGGAGCAGACTGCTGGGGAGGGACTGCTATCAGGATAGGCATTAAAAATGGGACAGAAAGCAGGAGGCCCTGCTGACTGGAACAGGCTAGGTAGAACAGCTTCTTCCTTGGGGTGGGAAGAGGTGAATGGGAATATTAAGGTCCCTTCCAGCCCTTGTTTTCTGTGATTCTACATGCTCGTGCTCAGTCCCTGCCTTATTTCTTAGCACGACGATGGATTTCTCCTCCCTCAGGTCATCCCTGGTGAAGCTGTACAAAGGTCTCACCTCCCAGTGTACAAGCCAGGAGGTTTCTCCAACACCCAGTGCAGCTTCAGTCCGGGACAGTGGGATCCACACTGAAGAGACAATACAGTCATTCCCACCAGCACCTTCCTCTGGCACGACAACCCCGTAAGCCTGTTGTTCTAGTAGGTGGCTTTCAAAGTAGGCTGAAAACTCTTCTCACCCATGCCATGCCACTGATACCAGGCAGTTAGTTACAGACTGTCATTTTCAGAATGACTCCCTGTATATATATAGAGAGAGATAAGGGGCTGGCTCCTTCCTGCTGCCCCCTACCATGTGACTTACAATCAGGAAATGTTTTAGAGCTCTACCCAGAGCTGTCAATGCTCTTGCTAGCTGCCTAACAGGGAGGACATGAATTTGTGTAGACCTGACAGTGATGTGCATAGCAACACTGCATTATTCACTGTCAGTGTTACAAGAGCTAGAGTAGGAAGGTGTCAGAGTAGGAAAAAAAATACTTTTCCTCACAGCACATAATTGACTGATGGGACTCACTATCACAAGATACAAGTACAAAATGGGTTCAAACAGACACAAGACTAATTCAAGACACATGGGGCTACTGGTTACACCTGGCAATCTTCACAGAATCACAAAATACTTTGAGTTGGAAGGGACCCACAAGAATCCTTGAGTCTAACTCCTGGCCCTGTGCAGGACCATTCCCAAGAATCACACCATGTGCCTGAGAGTGTTGTCCAAATGCTTCTTGAACTCTGTCAGGTTTGATGCCATGACCACTGCCCTGGGGAGCCAAACCACCCTCTGGGTGAAGAACCTTTTCCTAATGTCCAACCTAAACCTCCCCTGACACAGCTTCACAGCCATTTCCTCGGGTCTTGGCACCAAAGAGATTGGTGCCTGCCCCTCCTGTTCCACTCACAAGGAAGTTGCAGACTGCAATGAGGTCTCCCCTCAGTCTCCTCCAGGCTGAACAGATCAAGTAATCTCAGCTGCTGCTTGTATGACTTCTCCTTTGGCCATTTCTAGTCTATAGATAGGTGCCAACTGAGAAGATGATTAGAGAAACATGGTAGACTTGCCTTTTTTCTTATGCCAGCAATTTGTGGCTGTTGTGTTTTCTTGTATTATTTGATACTAACAAGAAGAGTTTGGCTTCATCATTCTGAGTTCCTGTGAAGTAGGAGTGTTATTAGATCAGTCCTTAGCCTCCTTCTCACCAGACTAACCAAGCCAATCTCCCTCCTCTCACAGACATTATGCTCCAGGCCCTGTCTTGGTAGCCTCAGTTGGCACTGACCCCACATTCATTCTGAACAGAGGACTCAACATGGTTCCAGGTGGAGCCTTGTCAGCACTAAACAAAAGGGGAGAAAGTAACTCCCCAAGCACAGCTGGCTGTGCAGTTAACACAGTTCAGGCTGGATTTGCCTTGTCTGCCATGAGAGCATGCTGTCAGTTCATCTTTACACTAGCATACACTCAGATTGCATACTAGGGCTGCTGCTCAACACAAATTTCCCAGCCTTGTTTGGTGCATGGGGTTATCTTGCCCCAAATGCAGAGCTCTGCACATCTTGAACATCACAAGGTTTTTTTCCCCCACTCCATTCATTACGTCCCCAGAAGATGGCCATAGGACTTTCCCAACTAGTGTTCTTTAAAGGGCATGGAGGTCATACTCTGCACCTCATCCAACAGAATACTCTGCTGATTTACCTGGAACATAAGGAGGGTAGGAGACCTCCAAGTATTCCAGACACACTTCTAAGGACAGTCATCCTACCCATAAGAGAGACCCTGTCCACTTGAAAAGACAATCAGACCACAGGAAAGTAAGGCACAGCCCCTATATTACAGAAAGAGAAGGAAAGTAAAAATCCAAAATGCAGATAAACAGGAGAGAGATTAAGCAGTTGGCTTCTCATCTCAGTTTCTATTCATTTCATGCTGTAGAGTACAAAAGTCAGCCAAAACTATCAGATAAACAGTTCTGCAAGTTTGCTCCAGGTAATTTCTGTAAGTTACTTTTGGGCCATAAAATCAACAAAATAGGTCTGGGGGAATGAAGGGGTGGGGGGGCTTGTCATGCTATCTCTGTCATCCTTTAGTTTTCCACTTCTGTCTGTTTTTTTGTTTTGTTTTGTTTCCTATTTTTAAGGCATTTGATGCCCCAGATGAAGAAACCCCAACCAACTGTGATGGAGAACATCCAGGCTGTAAAGCCCTCTGACTGGGAAATGGAAAGTAGGAAACATGAGAGACCAGAGAACATCCTTGCATCCTCTCAGCTGACAGAGCAGGAACTCAAGGCTTTGACAGCCCCCTTACAATCCATCCCTGAAATGGAGTATGAAGCACCACCAGCTGATGCAGTGGGAAACACTGAGAGAGCCATCAGGACCTCTGTGGAGCTGCTGCAGGATGCAAGGAACTTTGCACCAAGCTATGAAGAGTTCGACTACCCTGGGGAGGTTTTCACCATGCCAGGCCCCTATGAAGATGATACCTTCCAAAACCTTGCTCTCTTTGAGAATTGCTCCCCAGCCTCTTCTGAGTCTAGCTTAGATATCTGCTTCCTTAGGCCTGTTAACTTCACCTCAGAACCAGAGAGGACAGACCATGCCTTACAGCCATTGCCTAAGAGCTGCACTCCTGTGAGCAGCAGTACTTACAAGCGTGAGATGTTCCACAGCAAAGGCAAGCAGCTGAGCAGGTCTCTGAAGGAGCTGCCGAGGAGCGCTGAGGGTGTGAGCACCAGACTCTACAGCACACGGAGCAGCAGTGGAAGCCGTCTGCAGCAGAAGCAGGAGAGGAATGTTCAGCCTCACATGATCTCAGCCTCATCTCGAAGCTCCCAAAGGAGCTACTTCCCCCCACAGAGAGGAGCGGGTGAAAAACCAAGCTTTTTGGAAGTAAGGAGGCTAAAATAGGAGGAGAAAAAAAAATGGCACGTGGTGGTGCAGCAGCAGCAGCAGCAGGAGAAAGATCTGAGATCTTTCAGTTAGAGTAGAACACGCCAAAATATCATTCAAGTCCACACATTCAAAGTCCTCACTTGCATGTACATGCCCAAGGGAAGGACAAAGCAGCTCCTTTTCACACACATCTTCCCTGGGGAGAGCCATGGGTTTGAGGTGCACAGCTGGCTGAGTGACAGCTAGAACATCCTTGAGACAAGGTAGCCCTTGTGTGTCTCCACCTGTTGCTGAGCTTTCCCCCAACCCCGAGAATGTTCTTATATGGTCACAAAGTATGCATAAAGCTGTCCAAATTTAGCGCTATCGCTATCGATGGCACCCAGTTAAACAGGTGCCTTTCCACCTCCTGTGAGCAATGCTGGGTAAGTCATGCTGGTGTAAACCAGCATGGCTTGGCAAAGTTCAACCCATTTACACTAGCAAGGATCTGGTTCACAGGCCTTGTTTCTGTTTCACCTGTATTTGTTGCATGGATTTTAGAGCCATGTCAAAGTCTGTGTAAGAACAGTCAGAGCCCAGCAACCATGTCCCTTGAATGGCACATGGCAAGCAGCACTCTAACCCTTCAGGGACACCAGGTCTTGCAGGAACAATGTCTGCAGTGATTATTCAGTCAGCTTTGAGCTATCACAGTCAAGGAAATAGATATCCCTTGCTTCCTTGGGAAGAGGCCAAGGGTGCTGTGAGGTGCTTAGCTAGTTCTGTCACTGTTGTGTGGAGAAACACACTCCTGTCAAAATGAGGCAAGATGCAGATGAGGCTGTAGATGCAGATGATATTGGGAAGTAGGTTCCAACAGCCTGACTGAAAAGGCAGCAATGAAATATAAAAAGAAAAAAACCCCAAACCAAAACCTAATGAGTAAAGGATGTGGTGGATGGCTGAACAGGGATGATGAGACAGAGGGAGAAGAACCACAGGGACAGAGGCCTCCCAGAATCAGGAGTCTGTGAGCACTTCAGCACTAACCTGCACAGAGCCTGGCCTAAAGCCGGGTGCAGATGTGGAGCTTGTCCAGAACTGCAGGACATGCTTTCCTCTCACAGAGCAAAGGGGATCACCATAGCAGCGGTGGGCAAGAACTGGAGAAAAGGGTCTTGTCCAGGTCTTGCTGAGAGGAGCTTGGCACTCTTCTGAAAGAGGGGCACATTTACCACAAGCCACGTGTGCTAATGAAGGCTTCTGCTCAACAGATATAAAACCCTGCAGCAGCAGAGCTAGCAGAAGAGTCTTTCACATGATATCACAGTTCAAGAAGCCTGAAGTTTCCCTGCCCTAGGGGACAGAGGGTGGGAAGTTCTTCTGACTGCCCAGGCTGGCTTGTTCCCTAACTGGAAAAAGGAGCTAGTAATCTCCCCCTAAACAAAGAGCTTATCAAGAAAAGATCCAGTTCTCTCTAACAATGCTTATCCTTCTACACCTCTGTCACTGTCTCAGCCTTAGAGCCAGCAACAAGATCTCTGCACAGGTACCAGTGTTGCTGAGGCCCAAGTGACCTGTTGTTTCCCAGCCTTGCCAGCACCTCCTCACTCACCAGGTCCCTCCTAGCACAGAAAGAGAGAGAGAGAAAGAGAAGGGAACAAGTATGTGAGGTTGCAAATGCTGGTTAAATTGTCTTTTCCCTTTTAGGAGCTCCATGCAGAAGACAACACCAGGTTCTGCCAGAAGGATGACAATGAGCAAACATCCTTCAGCGACCACAACCCGCGGCACGAGCCCAAGGGGGGTTTCCGGAGCTCCTTCCGCAAGCTCTTCAAAAAGAAATAAGCAGCCCCAAGAAAGGCAGGCCACAGCCTAAGCACAACAGTGCTTTCCCAGGTCCCTGAGGGTGGAGACAGACAGCAAGGCCCCAAGATCCCCCTGACTGACACAGAGGGTGGAAGGGTGGGGAAGAGGAGACTGTCACAACTGCCTTACAAATGCATCCTGCTCCTTCTAGCACAGGGCGGGGCCAGGCTTTGGGTTGCAGTTGAGCTCAACCAGCAGGTCCAAAAAGCACAGGAACTTGCTAGCTTTCATCCCTGCCTGACTTAACTTCCCTGTTTTGGAAAGCTTTGGCTGAATCACACTATATTCTCCTTCCCCTCATCCCCCAAAACTGCTTGATTTGCCATACATCTTTGCTCTTCCAAATTTAAGCCAGGTCTTATTTGGGCTCACCCACAACAGAAGGGTTACATTTACAGCCCTGGCATCCTGGCCAGAAGTCTAAAATTCCCTTCTTTTCTCTACTTTCCAAACAAAACAACAACAAAGATGTCTTCCAGGAGGCCAGCACACATTAACCAGGTGGTTTGAGAAGGTCTAAGAACCATCAGATGAAGGACCTGAGTATTGTACTGCTTAATCAGCAATATCCTGTCTTTTGGACTTCCATCACTCCCCAAAATCCTCCTTCACCTTCTATGCGGCACTGTGTTTCTTGAATTGCCTCCTGCTGTATGAATCTCTGCTCCTGCTGTTGGAATTGCCCGTGTCTCCAGACAGGTGATGCAGGCTGAGCCCAGGGCCTGCCACAAGAGACAACTCTTCTTCATCTTATCTCTACTGTGGATCAATGCAGACACTGACAGAGTCAACCAGTGTCCCGGCATCTGGTCTGTAACACACCTGAAATACACTTTGATAACTCCTTGGCCTGACACCACCTTACAAGCCCAATCATGTGCAGCTTTGGAATGGTTGTTTTAAAAATTGAGGCACTCGGGCAGCAAAGTCAATGGTGCAACATATTCAAAGTCATAGGCTCTCCTTGTGCAAGAACAGAACAAGAAGACCACACACATGCCACCTCCCTCACACTGGGACATGACAAACCCTCATTAACTTTGACCTCTGCTACAGAAGACTGTAGCTTTTGTATGGAGAGAACCACAGACCTCTGATGCAATAACCACATCACAGCCCAGCTGCAGTGGTGTTACCAATGGAGTACTAGTGGTGAGCTGTGGGGTTACCTGAAGCTAAGGCATTCTGAGGGCACTTTCAAGAAGAAATATGGTTTTATCACCTTGTTTTGACAAGCTTGGGACACTGGTCTGTCTTAAAGGACAGCTTCAGCTTATAAAGTTGTGAACTGTCTCCATGGGGCCAACAGCAATATCTTCGGGGAAATATGCAAGGCCGTGAGATTAGGAGCTTGGGACTCCCAGCATCAGCACCAGGTTGACTGAGTTTGGTGCCAAGAGAAGAGCACCTATCATGCTGCACGACTCTCCTGGCAGTGGCAACAGTACAGGGAAGCCTCAGTGCAGGTGTCCAGTAGCTAATACCTGCTGCAGATAGAGGACTTAGAGCTCTCCTGTATGTTGAGTGACCTGCATCTATTATCTGCTTTTCCTCTTCTGATGGAAGCAAAGAGGTGTGTGTGAAAAGGGCTACCACATAAGACAGACAAAATCCATCCTTTATATTAAATTATCAAAGTTTTCCCAACATTTCAAGAACGTGACCAAGCAAAGCCCCAGAGATGAAAACGTTTTAGCTGGTGCCTGCCCCATTAAATCTTAATGAAACAAAAATTAAATTCTCCTTACAAAGAGGAAATAAGTATCATAATTTCCTCCCCTAGCTTTTGGAAACTACTCTGGGAAGATTTTTTTTCTTTTTAATTTAAGGGTTTTAATGGCAAAAAAACCCCCCTTTTATCTCTTTCCCTTTCCCTTACACCCTCATTAAATTCCGAATTCCCTAGATGTTTCTAGTCAGGACTGCTGACCAGACACTGCATCACAAAGACAATTCCTAGGACTTGGCGGCTTTCAGTCAGGCTGTGAAGGGCCAGGATAGAAATACTTAAAAAGAGCCAGATACTTGTAACTGAAGCATCAGCAAAGCCTGTTTGTTCTGCAAAGGAATCAGCCATAGATAGAACTATTTGTTTTTCTGTGGAACCAGAGTTGTATAATTATGGACAAGTGTCCAGTGTAATGCACTGATGTTGTCAAGTGCTCTGATGCTTGTCTTTGGTCTCATATATGTAACAACACTTCTGTCCTTCATGGAACAAACACGTCGCTCCCTTGCCAGGCAGATGCCAATACAGAAACAGGACAAAGCAAAAACCTACCTGCCAACATCTCCTGAGTGAGGAAATCCTTCCAAAGTGGCAGACCCTTCTTTGTAAAATGCACGTGGATTTCAGCTTCTGTTTTAGTGACTTAAGGCACAGTTAGAATTGATGGGTTTTTCCTTTCTGATTCTGTATGACTTCTTACTTCCAGGCCTATACTTATCATTTAAGATGTCCTTATACCTGCTCAGAATCTGCAAATGTAAATAATATGAATAAATGATGCTCAGCACCATACACAAACACAAAACCTCTTGCAGGATACATTCTGAATTCGCCTTTCGTGTACAAGTGTGCTCTGGGTTATTTTTCTTCCTGTGCTAAATAAATGTTGCTTTTAAATAACACTGTTGTCTCTTGCACTGAATCAGCCAGAAGGTTGAATCCACTGAAAGAAGAAACATGTTTCTCAAGTCCCTTTCTGAAGCAACATTACTTACAGAATCCTGTATCCCTACATATACAGTCATCCGAGAAGACTGTTTCCTACACGTGGTTCTAAGACTCATATCCAGAACTAAGTTGAGTCTTTCTCTAGGCTTCTGGTCAAGACCCTGTCGTTGGTGTAGCTCACTGTGACATTTATTCATTTCCTTCCTCCATCTCCTGTATTCCTGCTGCTGCTTCTGTTACACATGGAACTTTCACAAAAAACCCCCATAAGTCTCTTTCACTTACATACACACCACTCTTCACCTATCCAACTCTGTAAGAGTTCTTAGCATCTTCTTATATGTGACAAACATCTGTCACATACCAAATTATTTAAAAAAAAATTAATTCCAGTTCTATTAACCCTATCTTACTTCTGTCACATTCTCAGCAAGGCCAAAACAATGACACCACAAACAGGGACAACCCAGCCCACAGTGCTTACACCTCCCCACACTCCTCCTACTGCTCTGTAGTTCTCTGCAGCCTTGTGCCACTTGAGGACAGTGGTCTCAGAGATCCGAGTGTGCCTGCAGAGGTTTGGCTCTACAGTCATAAGCAGTTTTACTCCTGTGAAAACCTACTGGGGTCTTTGCTCCTCTCCTTCCTTATCAGCAGGCTGCTGGGGAACTGCCAGTGCGTTAGACAGTCCCCGACAGAACACGTTGTCATTCTGACTGTGACACTTGTAGTTCACCTCTCCATGGCTGCAATCCCGGCTTAAGTCAGCCACACTACACCATCCTTGGATTATTTTGATGTTCAGTGCTGGTTGAACATATTCTCCCAACTCTTCATTCCTCTTAAGTCACAATAACTGAGGTTACTTCTAAGTTTATATAATTTAGGCACTTTCTCCCACTTTTCTTCTCCAGAGTTGTAATGTCTCCTGGTTTCCTCTGCAAGTTCTTAAGAGTGGTTCCACCTCAGTACAAGTCCTGTACATGTACAAATATTCCTTGGTAAGGGCAACATCCACTTCAACACATTGCAAAGACTCTGGATGTTTTCTCCAAATTCCACATGAAGTTGTCAGGTCCCCTTGCCGTGCCTAAACAAAGGAGGAGCTGGGGCATGCATTGTACTGTCTTTGGTCACTGTTTGGTTTTCTGGGGCAGATTAGATGGAGGAGGCTACTGTGAAGCAGTTTCTACTTGGGAGTGATTTTTGGTTATTCTCTCTGTTCTTTGAAAGCAGGTGTTTTGCATGTGGCCAGATACAAGATACTAAACATGATGTCCCTTTATATGCTGTGATCCAATTAAACAAGGAGACATGATGTAGGCTCTTATATGAAATCCCTTCCCTAAAAAATTCATAGAGTAAAATTCAAGTGACAGAATTTTCCCTTAGGGTGCAAATCCTTTGATACAGTAAAGCTGCAACAGAAAGCCACTGATCTGGAGTAACACTTGCAATGAATAATCCTGGGGTGGAGAACACAGTTAAAAGATTTTACGTCTCTCAGTGTAAGTACACACTCCTTTCTTGTCTTCTACTCCATATAGTTCCTCTGCTTACAAACTGTTGCATCTTTAAGTATTTTACTGTCCTGAGCAAAACCTATCCCTGTAGCAGACTCATGACTGTCCTCAATATGAAGCATGCAGGAAGGAAGCCAGTCTCAAGTACAAGGACTTTCAGTGTATTTTAGATAATCTAAGTGTACACTTCTGGGATATTATTTTTAGAACACTATTTTTTAATGTCAAAAGGTAACTATTAAATTTTCACACAAATGCAATCTGAATATCCTTGCAGACACAGCATACAAAAATCACCTACAGATGATTACACACATGGGTTATGAGATACATCAGATAGTTTATACTTTTCTTCCTCTGTTTTTTCTTTTGTTTATTTGGGCTTTTTGTTTGGTTGGTTTTTATTGCTGTTGTGGTGATTTTTTGGTTTGTTTTGCTTTTTTTAACTGAGACATAACTTTCAATGTTTACTCATTTTGGCAGTTACTATGCCATCAGTCAAAGGCAAATGAAACAAACTTATTGAAACCTAAGATTTGTGCTTCTCACTATGGGAGCCAGGAACACTCTGGAAGCTGCCTGAAGCTTCCAGGAGTGGACAGTTACTGCCCCTCTCCCCCCAGGAGAGAACAACGGGATAATTGACAACTACAGCAACCCACCAGGCAGCTGAGCCCATGCATGGTCAGAGCCAATGAGTGTGTAAGCTTTGTTTAAACCAGCCAATGATGAGATTGAGCACGGTGTTTAAATTGCCTATAAAAGACAGCTCTGAATAAACACAGGGGAGAATTAAGCCTTGAACCTGGTCACCACCACAGAGTCATGTCTCTCTGATTTGCCAACACAAATAACTCAGGTTGTGAGACGGTAAGACACGACATCTCACAAACAAAAAAGGGCTTATTCAGAAATATATTCAAATTTGTCCAGTACATTTCCAACATGCACCCTTGATCCCCTACCTTTGTTTACCCTTCTCTTCAAAAATATTAGGGAAGTTCTGCACATTTGGCAGCTAAATTGTCATGCATCTGGCAAATGGGGTTTTATTTTATTTTTCCTTTTCAACTTTTCAGCCACCTGGTACAGGATTTCACATTTGCTGGCTAGAAAGTTAAAAAAAAAGTTACTCTTCGCTTTGTTTCCCTTTAAACACACTATCTGCTGCTGGTAGCAAAAGATCTCACAGCTGACAGAAAAATGCATTTAAGGGTGTTTTTTTTAATGGAAAACAAGGAACAGAATTTACAAAGTAAGTTAAAAGCACTTCTGTTTTTACACCTCTATTATGCCACAGGCTTCTCTCCTGAAGAAAGGCTTTACCTATGCATCATCCAGGTTTAGAAACAATTCAGTAATTTTTTCCATGAAGCACAATAAGCTACTACATTCAGTGGTGGTACCTCCAGTGATATTACCAAGCTCCCTGATTTAAGAGATGCACATTAATGAAAGAGGCTAGTCCACACTGGGAATGGCTTCTTGAAGATGGGAGAATTCAAATGCTTTCATGGTTACTAATCCTGAAATAGGATTGATGATTTTCATCAGCAGACAATTATAGACAGATTTTGTAGGGGCTGCTGAGTGCCATGACACCAGGATGTACCTTGGAGTGAACCAGGCAGCACTGACTTTCCATAGAACATGCTGAACAAAAGCACAGCACTTGCAAAATCACCACAGAATCAGAACAGTTTGGGTTGGAAGGGACCTCTAAAAGCCATCCAGTCCAAACCCCTTGCAATGAGCAGGAACATCTTCACCCAGAGCTGGTTGCTCAGAGCCATGTCCAGCCTGTCCTATTGCAAGAGACCCAAATAAAAGGTCTGTCCTCATCTTTCTCATAAGCCCCTTTTAAATATCTAAAGATAATAAGGGTGCCCTAGAGCCTTCTCTTCTCCAGAATGAAAAACCTCAGCTCTCTCAGCCTTTCCTCACAGGAGAGGTGTTCCAGCCTCTGATCAACTTGGTGTTCCCTCCTCTGGACCCACTCCAACAGATGAATATCCTTCCTGTGCTGAGGACCCCATATCTGGATGCAGTACTCCAGCTGGGGTCTCACAAGGGCAGAGGGGCAGAATCCCCTCTCTTGACTTGCTGGCCACACTGCTTTGGGTACCTTTGGCTACCTTTGGCTTTCTGGGCTGTGAGTGCACATTGCCAAGTCATGCTGAGCTTCTCATCAATCAACACTCCCAAGTCCTTCCTTCTCCCCAGGGCTGCTCTAAACCCTTCCATCCCTCAGGCTGTACTGCAGCCAGTGGTTACCCCAACCCAGGTGCAGGACCTTGCACTTGGAATCCCAGAACTTCCAAATTCCCATAGGGGTTTTCTGAGCTAAGACACAACCATGACACTCCAGAAGACAACAAACAAACACAGATTATTCTCCACTGTTGCACTAGACTACATATAAAATAGAAACCTGGAGGTCAAACAGCAGAAATTTTGAAGTACTAGATCTAGTCTGCTGACCATTATAACCCTGCCTACACAGTTTGTGGTTGTTTAGGTTGACTTTTAGCCATGTATCAGCCCTCTAGAGTAATACAGCAACTCTCCTAGCCTCCACACAAGCATGTTTCCACACCAGATCATCCAGGGTCATTTTACCAAGGAGACAGATAGCAATATTAAAATGATTGAATTTTCTATGTGAAAAGTATTGTCACAAATACAAACATGGTCCAAATAAGAAGTCATTCCAGATTAAAAACTATTAACACAAAGCTATAATTGCACTAACCAGTGGCTTAGCAGTTGTGCTCAAAACTCCTATTCTAAATGCAATAGATTTGCTTCTCACCCCATTTTTCCTGTTTGCAGCTGAGTCAACACCATGCTTTGTGCACTGTATGACTGACCCATTCTGCTGGGATCCAAAGAATGTTTATTTTAGGTTCTTGCAGAGTGACCATTATTATCTGTTATCTGAGTATATCACCAGTAAAGCACTTTTATCCTCAACCACAAATACAAAACAGCATTCTCCATTTCACAAAGGAAAACAGAGGCCTACTGACATTAAAGAAATCTGCTGAATAGCAGGACCCATGTGAGGTCTCTCCTAACTGAGTAGCTTAAGCAGTGGGTCATTCCTTCTGCCTGGTCTGCCTTGGCTGCACAAGAGCATAGATAAAAATGTGACAAAGAAGAAATATAGATCAGAATGTCTAAATTTACGGAGTTTTCCTGGTAATCCACTGATGTTCTAACAGTTTAGATAATATTGCAAACAGTATATTTATCATGGTGTTTAAAACCAAAGAACCAGTAACCTAAACTATGCCTCCTGTGGCTTGAGAGTTTTTACAAAGCTCCCACGTAACATTTTCCCCTGAAGCCAAGGTTTTGAGACTTCACTTTTTCTTCTTTTGCCAGAAAAATTGTTTCAAAACAACATTGTTAAAGACACCAAAGAAGGAATACAACCAACAATTTCAAGATTTTGACCATGGTCAAAACTGCCATTCTTGTTGATAAAATCAGAATGCTTTCTGAAATGTAATGACAAAAACTAAAAGAACAAAGGGCCCAGATAATGGCATTGATGAAATCATTAAAAAAGGTAATGTCCATCATCATTCAATTAACACCACCTTTAACTGACACAGCTTTCCAATACGATGAAATGTGTTTTTCTTCCAAAGAGGAAATGGGAGAGAATTTTACTTTGCCCCAGGAGCCATAGTAACTGAAGATATTTTATGCTTCACATACCTAGTGTTGAGAAGATTATAAAGCTTCTTTTCTTCAATAACTGCCACTCATTACTGTCCCAGTACTGTCTGAAGTTGAAGAGCAGCACATAGGTTTATGGATAATCCATGTCAGAATAGTTACAACATATATGTTCTGTCATGTGTATTTTGGATAGATATTGTAAAGATTAATATGCTTGATCTTTTTCTAATGTGTCATACAGGAGTTGTGAGACATTTTATAAGGTATAATAATTCGCTTTGGGGGTAACTCAGCTTCTCAAATATTACTAAATTATTATTTTGTAACACATCAAAACCAACTTCTCTTTTGACTTATTACTAAAATACATACATCAAACTAGGAAAAATATGTACCACAACACAGGCTTTTATCCCCTTCCGTGATTAACTGAAAAACTAAGTTGAGCATTTGTCCATGTAATAATTTAAGGTATGTCAGCCAAACATATCTTTATCTTTATTTCAATTAAATTAAAAACAATCTGCAAGTATATTTATGCAACATTCACTATATACACACGATTTATGCAACTGCAAGGCAATTCTATGTATGCTGATTAATCTATTGTTAGTAAAACATGACAATAGCTATGGAAGTTGACGAGTGAGTTTTCATGGCATGACTGAAAAAGAATAGCTACTAGCCATGAAATGGATTATCAGTAAACCTGAAAAAGAACATGACATAACCTAGCAGAGATTAACAGTCTTCTAAATGTAGTATATTTGCTTCAGATGATAGTGCTGCTTTTTAAAAAAAATTTGCTGTCATCTTAATGATGTAAGACTTTCATCTGCTCTATCTAAAGAAAGCAGTAATTAGACATGCTTTCTGGCAAAAATTTATTTTTGAACTGGCACCACAGCATTTCAGAAAATAATAATAAAGTACCTCTTTGGTGAAGCCTAGGTACCCCCCTACTCCTCATTGTAACAACTTGTAAACAGGATCGCATTACAGTGCTTTGCCCTAATTCTAGCTCAGTTAGGTACCACAGATCTTCCTCATAGTCCTCGTAATTTTAGGAAGGTATTTTAAAGCAGGGAGTAAGTAAAAGAAAGGAAAATTAAGAAGGATATAAAGTTCCCTGTTTGAGATTTAAAAAAAGTGCATAATGTTTTCATTCCAAAAACTGTGCCACTGTATAGAACTGATGGATACAAGACTGTTTTCCTTCCTGTACTGGACATTATTGATCATTACACAAACACAGTCTCTGCTCATTGGCCAAAGAAGTCTCTCAAGCCTGTTTTCTGGTACAATCAGTTGTCCAATTACTTTAGAACAATGTTCTGCATATTTAAACAAGAACAGCAAGTTAACCGAGTTTTCCACTAGAAAGTCTGTTTCTGCAATTCCATTTCTGTACGCTACTTTTCCAATGTATTGGAGAGTTTTTAGTGTTTGGCATACACATCCCAACTCCTTGACACCAACAGGTTCAGTGCATCCATTGCCAGCAACAGACATAGCACCAGGAAAATGCGACTCCCAGCGCGAGGAGGGATAGTTCATGAGGAGTGGGCATTCTCCAGCAATGGTGGTCCATCCCGATGCATTGATGGGTGTGTGTGCTCCCTTTTGTAAGTTTTTGGAGGAAGCTTTGGGATATGTTGAGAAGTGCTTTGTCGTGGAGGAACAGGTGGTCCAGCAACAGAAGGGAGGTCCACATCTTGCGGTATCAAAGGTGGTGATGGAAGATGCCTCCGTGCTACATGTGGAGAAGGTGTCTGAGGGGGAGGGGGAGTAAATGGAGATGGACTGTTTGGGAAAAAGGTGTTACCAAGTTCGCTTTTTCTCCCCAATGGTGGAGGTTGGAGGTGTAGTGGTGAGCTAGAGAAAACATCTGGAGTTCGCACAGGTTCTCGTGGTGGTAACTCAGGAGGGTTTGCAGCGGTAACACAGGAGTCAGAGATGCAGGTCCGATCAGGCACTGAGTACCTTGGTGAATACACTTTAGAGGTTGGTTGCCTAGGAGGGATTGCTGGTGGGTTGTCCAGGTGTGCAGAAGTAATCTGAGATACACAAACATTTCATTCAGTAGAATTCTAGAGTGGCAGCAAAGAACAGGACCCCACTATGAAACAGAAGCAGAGCTCCTACAATGCAGACTGCTCTAAGGGGTGCACCAATACATGAGTTAAGGATGGAAGCAATGAAGATGCACAGAGCGGGACAAAAGCAAGGCAAAGAGTGATCAAAGCAACAATTTTCATGCTAGTTCCAGATCTGCTTGCTGGGGAGGTTTGGATATCTTCCACCACGACCCCAATAACAAGCACTTGAAGTGGGTAAATGTACCAGGTATTTCATCAAGAAAATGAGGAAAAGGGATGCTGAACAGGAAAAAAATAAACTATGCTCAGAAGATGGAATTAAGTAGTCAGAATTATGGAAGTGAACAGTTCCCAAGCTTCAGACCACAGTGACAGGGTAACTGGTCCCCAACAACCTATCATGTGTATGATGTTTTCAATTACATTTTGGTAAGAATGTGATGCCTTAAATTCTGCTGACTGACAGTACCGTCATCTGTAGTCTGAAAACCATTTGCTGAAGAGCCATATACAAACCCTTTACAAAGACATGCTCTGAAGAAATTTTGAGTGAGATTTTCAAATCTGAAGTCACAAACTAGTTCTCACTGAAATCAGGAGAAATTTGACACTGTCTGCAATAAAAGCTGGATCAGATCCCAATTGCCAGACAAGTGCAAAAGGAAAATGTAGCAGTGGCTTAAGGAGGCAGGCAGACAGGATGGGTAAAAAAAGAAGGGAAAGCAAGCACTTGGGCACCATGGCATCATGGTCAAATATTCTGATGAAACTTTTCAGAGGACTGAGTTGTGTACATCACTTTCCATCATTACTGTTCATCAGTTCTTTACCATTCATACATCCTAGAATGATACTTCTAAACAATGGAAACATCTGACTGAAGCCTCAAGTTCTCACAGGTAATGCAGGGGCCTGAGCATAGCACATCAGGAGATGAGACATTTCTAACTCTAAATTTAGGTCTCATCTGTTTTCATTTGTTTGGGATCAAGACATAATGAGGCAGAGCTGTGAAGGCTTGAAATACATGGAAGGACACAGTTCTTTAAAACTAAGTGTATATCTATCTTTAAGAGTTACTTTTCTATCACACCCTACCCTCTGCTTCCAGAAAAACAAATGGACCTTTTTCCTCCTTACTTACTTTTGATGGGGAGGATTCAGCTGGGGCAGATTCTGGTCTTCTTCGTGGAGGAACTGGAGGAGGGACAGGAGCATCATCTGAATTTTTGGTGAAGTTTATGGATGACACAGAAGCAGATCCTAGTGGACATTAAAAAAAGTGCTGGTAATGATGAACTTTTATTTGACTCAATATATCTCCTTTACTGCTACCAAGAAAGCTGTCATAAATAATAAAGCAAATGTTCATAGAAAGCATTATGAATCAAGAAGGTGTTAAATAAAGACAATGAAACAAGCCTCTAACTTGCAGCTTCCAGATAAACTGCTTTTCTGAGCGGCAAACATTTCTGTGGCCAGCAGTTTTTGAACATTCTAAGTAATCCTCAAGACCAAAACCACACCACAAACTTGTTCCTATATCACAGCAGCACTAAACCAACATCCTGAACCTGGAGTTGATGAGCCAATCTAACAACAAAGAAATATCTTAGTCTGAAGAGGTATTCCAGAGACCTGGCTTGGATGCTCAGCAATGTCACTGTTCTGCTAAGCAACTTCTGCTTTTATCAAGTCATTTCACCTCCCCGTGGCAATCGGCTGAACACAAGACTAACCCTTGAAAGCCCTCTTATGTGAAAGGAGGCTATATCCATTATTAACTACTGAGAGCACACCATAAAATATAATCATTCTTGGATTTTGGTGAAGACAGAAGGAAAACAAGTGTGCACAGGTCCTGATGGATTTAAAGCAAGGAAATACTGATCTTAAGTTCTGTAGGAAAACCATCCATGTACACTGAAACCAACCAGTATGTCAGACAGCAGAATAGGGCACCCACAAAACATTAATTTTTTTACTGTCTAATAATTCACCATCAGATACTCACCAAATACATTCATCAAATACATATATGGCAGTAAATCCCACAAGTTTGTTTGGACATATATAGGCACTAGAGATATATCTCTGCCTTCTGCTTTGACAGTTCCTCCAAAGACTTGCAATATTCTCTATGTAAAACACCTAATTCTGTTCAGTTTCTCTAATAAAAACTTATTAAAGAAAAAGGAATAAAAACCACTGAAAGTTTTTACTGCTGCAAGGAGACAAAATCGGCTATTTCTGCAGTAACTGTAGAAGACTAAAAGGATTTCAGCTGTCTAACTTCACGAAATCTAACAGGTACAGTGTTGGTAGACTGTCTATAGCACCTACTTGTGTGAAAAGGACTTGAAGGATCTGAGTCAAACACACTGCAGGCGTCTGTGGTACTCGAAGTGGCAGAAGCAGGGGGAGGGGTCAGAGGTGTTCGGGGAGAGTTTGGTGCAGATGCTGTAGCTTCAGCCTCACTCTCTGGGATGCGGCTGTAACTAATTTTCCTTGGCTCCTGTTGCAGGGGTGTAGGATGCCTCATGGTACCTGGCCTTGGATTGGAAGGACGAACACCTGGGGACTTGAGAGGATAGCTGTACTTCTTGGGCTGAAACGATAAAAAAGGTAATATCAAACAACATCTAAAGGCCATGAGATCACCTAAATATAGCTTTGTATCTATGAAGTCAGAGATCTCAAATTACTTCTGTGATCCATGAAAGGCAAACGTAAGCATGTTTTGAAAAAAAAAGTTTACAAAAATTGAATACTAACAAATCTTGGAGGAGGCTTGACATTTCGTGGCTCTATCTCTAATGACTTGTTGAACAGATAATCTGTAAATTCTGTCTCCATGCTGCTTCCCATTGGATTCAGGTTCTCAAAAAATCTCTGAAATACAAGAAGGTAGAAGACTTGTCAGCTAAGCTGCTTCTTAGTACTGTTTGTACCTACTGCACAAATGATCCCAGCTGTTCAAGAGAAGAGAGGAAATGCTGGAGTCAGAAGTAATGACAGATTCTTAAGTTATTAAATCTGTTTTTTGCCAGCCCTTTGCTGGACTTAGCTACTGCTATGCTTGGCCTGAAAACCAACTGTGGAAGTACCCTAAATGCTTTCTACAGTGCAAAATCAGACCAAGTTAGCTCAAACACCTTCAGAAGAAGCTTCAAGTAGTCCATCTTTACACTACTGCAGGGAAGACTGCTCTCACAATGCTGTCAAGGCCTGAGGGAACAATTAACAAAAGAATCTTGCAGAATCTCTTATGATAATCTGTCCTACAACTCTCTGAAAGTATGTAGCTCAAAAGAAAGTGGAAAAAAAAGAAAAAAAGGAAGAAAGGAAAGCAAACAGAGAGGATGTTGCCTAGAGAACACCTCAGACCAAGGAGAACAAGCAACAGGAGAAAGAAAAGCTATCACCACCATCAACATATGATGTAAACACAGTGCTATGAGGTAAACCTGGAAACATAAAGGCAGTGTAAGAGAGGATCACTGGACAAATAACTGCAACTGTGTGAACGACACTGAGAATCTGTTAGTTTCAGTTCCCGTTTAACACTGATCAATAGCCACCAGTGTCCCAGTAGCTGACAAAAAAATAAACCCCACCAAACTGCAAGCATTGAGATTTCTGCACTTCCTTATATTGAGACCTGAGAGAGGTTTTATGACAGGCTTTCTGCTCATCTATGATTCAATCAGATTGAATCTATGTGAATTCAGTCTATGCTGATGGTCTGTCAGAATTACCACAAATTAGCTCAGTGCAAGGACTCAAGGAAATCTTGCCACTCACCCTGATGTCAAATTCCACTCTCAAACAATATGGCTGGTTCTGGTACTGCTGTATCTCTCCTGTTATTTCAGCTACCTTTCTTCTCTTGCTGAAGTTTATAAGTTCTTTCCCATGCCGCTTTAGAAATTCAGGATTGCCTTCTTCTGTTTTCAAGATGTTAGTTAAGTAAATCCCTAAAGAGCACATGGAAAAGGTTCTCAACATGCAGTAAAAACCAAGGAGGAAGTCATGACTGGAATACATAGAATTCTTACAGAATTTAATTTGTGCACTCTAATTATTTAGAAAGCTTCCCTGTTAGGGTCAATAAGAGAATCCCTAATTTTCAAATAAGGGCAGCAATTTTAATATTTTAACATGGCTTTTCCAGAAAGCTGCCTTTTTTGCAGTCCCAAAGCCTATGCACCTTTCTATTGTTTAGGAAGCTCACACAACTGAACACTACTAGCATTTTGCATTAGAAGAGTACACTGAGCACAAGTGCTTTCTTTTAACTGCTCTACTCCACTAGACACCCCAGCTAAACTCCAAAACATTCTTTTCACTTTTTATCCTGGCTTCATAATTGCATCAATCATTTGAAGATTAGAAAGAAAAATAATGTATCTGGAACTGTCATTATGACTCATCCAAGTATAACTTGACAGGACTAACTGAAGCTATTCAGTGATCCTGCTGACCTCTACTCATCTCTGAGGCAGGACAGAAGATTTCTTAGTTGATCTTATCTTTCTCTGCAGAGCTCTGGAATATATCTTTCCCCAATCTGTAAAAGGCCAAAAAAGCCATCAACACTATTTTCTTTCAGTTTTGGCCTGAAGCCTATGTCAGATAAGTGCAGTATCCAGACTTGGAACTCAACTGCAGCAAACATTTAAGTAGCTTGTTCAAGAACCGGAATGCTATGTGCTTAACATCATAATTTGCTAAATGTCAACAATCTACTTCAAAGAAGAACTGTAAATTCTGATGATAAAGAGGAAGTTTCTTCCAAAACTCTGCTTTTACAGACATAAGACTTTATAGTAGAAATGAGACTCTACTTTTATTTCTTGAAATTCTTGGTGAGCAAGAAGGTCCTTCTTTCTCTACTAGTCAATGGCAATAATATTTCTAATACGACCAGCTTCTTTTGAAGGCATTTCTGGTCATTTCAAACCACATTCAAAGTAAAAGTGTGTAAATAAGACATTGCAGATATATTTATTTTTACTGCAAATGACATCTGCAATTAATAGTCACTTTAATTTTTCTTTCACACATATGCAATTAAAGTTTGGGTACCTGAAATCCCAACCCTGTTAAAACTGACTTCTCACTATTGTTTATACTCTGTTTAGTACCTTAGCTCAATACTTTCAAATGTTTATGCACGATACAGCTCATTCAAACCAAATGGACTTACCAAAAAAAGGCACACAAGGAGGATTAATGGACCTGAGTTTTGCCAAGTATTTTTTATAATGATCCTCACTCAGTTCATAGGCTTCTTCTAAAATCTTCTTCTGGCGACTTGGAATTTGCTTAAAAGAGATTAAACAGGTTGTTTGGAAAGACAGGACGAAGGTGTAGCCCAGCAACAATACTGAGAGTAATGGTCTCCCACAGATATTTAAATCACTGACCATGAGGGCCATGCCCCACCATCCTTAGACGCCTTTCTTAAGTGAGGATAGATTTTTTGCTTCTGCAACCAAGGAAAAAACCCTCTCTATTTACATCTCAATTGATTAATTTCTTGGGGAATTTACTTTCCTTGCTCCTTCTTCAAAGCACATGCTTACTGAAAAGATAGGCTAAGGTACACTGCATTAACATCCATACCAAAAATGGAAAATATTTCACTGTACCTCAAATGTGTGATCCAACCTATACACTGCTGCGGAGTTCATAGCACTGACAATCTCAAGGACACCATTAAAGTTGTTTAGCTCCTGAAAAACTTGCAGGATCTCAATTATCCGGCTCACTACAATTACTCTTTCCTCTAGGTTTTCTGTTTCCACAATGCATCTAAATACACAAGAACATTCGATTCTGTATTAAAGTGTTGATCAGTTTGCCAAAATCGAATATTAAATTGTAACACAAAAAAAAATGAGTTTATCAAATTACTCAAGGCAGTTCTGATCATGTTTAGAGTTTTGAAAATATTCTAAGAATAAAAAGCTGAGATCGTTGTTAAAATTCTCACAGGGATCAGTTTTAGCGCCTAAACACGACTCAAAACAGGAATTTTCCCAGAACAGAATTTTTAACAGTATCCTTGTGAATGGACTGAAAATGTTCAGATATGGAGTAGGTGCAGGTTAGGGACAGTCACTTACTTTTCAAACCACAGTGTGAGGTTAGTTGTATGCCTTATCATTTTGAGAAGGTTGGGAGAATTGATTTCTTTATCTTCCTTTGTCCAAACACTTCCAACGAGTTCAGATGGCTGCACAGCTCTAGAAAAGTAGATACATTATTGGAAAATGTAATTAAAAGCAGGAAAGAAGATATTTTCCCAAACCCTCTTTATTTTCACTGAATTTGGAGTTCATGTTTAGAAATAAATTCTTAAAATATAACTTCTCTTCTGTAATGTTAGGCTCCTCTTGTGACTAAATAACTGGTATTTCTACCCTTCATTTTTAGACTGTAAATATTTCTTAATCTATGCGACTCTCAACCAACTCTGTTCTAAAAGAATGAAGTCTCTCTCTCATCCACCATTCATAATAAAATGTGAGCTTCCAATGCCTGAACAACCTCTCACAGACAGCTGATGAGATCTGACATGGTTCAAAATTTGCTTCACAAACTAGGGTATGAAAAAAAGCAATTTAATAATTGTTCATATTTTCAAAATTTGAATGAATCAGAAAACATCAAGAGGAAGCTGGAGCACAATACAACTAACAGTATGCAACAGTCACACTTAGTGCACAATAACTTGGGGAGGATAAAACAAATACTGTATTTCAGAGTGGATTTTCTGCAAAAACAGTAATTGAAATACAACACTGGTGGAGTGCCTTGACCTACCGTGGGGCTTCACATCAGGTGTCCCCTGAAACAGTATCACGTGATCTGTGTCACGTGTTTTTCAGTGGAGGAAAATTACCTGTAAAAATCTGACTCAAGTAAAGTGAGCTGCCGAGCGATTTCTATTGGATGTAAAGTGAGCAAGTCAAAAGTCTCTGTGTGTCCTGGTTTGCTGATGTGCCACTCAATCGCTGGGGGTGGACTCTCAAAAGTGATGTTGTGGCTTGGCCCAATGGCCTGTGCCTGCTTTTTCCGGTTGATTATCTTTGTGATCGATTCAACCCATTTCTTCATTGCTTTGCCTGGAACACAGAGAAAACTACTGTTTAGTTACCCTTAATACTGTTTTTCCTAAGAGGTCAGTAAAATTCAGAAATCTTTGGACCTGACCCAAAATGTACTACATTAAGGCATATTCTTTAGAAGTGGTGTTCTCACACAAGACCAAAGTATTTAAACATACAAAGAATTCTTCCACCGCTGATGCTGAACACAAGTTTGCCAAGTACAAAAAAGAGCACTCAAATTAGGCTCCTGCTCTGATTTAGGCACTTTCCTTTCTTTTCTGAGTTTACAATTTGTTTACGGGAACATACCTTCTTTTGTCCAAAATACACTTCTGCAAACAACACACTTGTGTCAAAAGGACATGGTTACCTCAGAAAGCACAAAGTCAAAATAACAAACAGGGAGAAGCTTCTTCTTGTACTGCGTTTACCATCAAAGCCCAGAATAAAAACAAAAAGCCAAATGCCTTTTAAGCTCTAAGAATTTCAAGAACGAGTCCATTGAAAATGTACCAATAACCCCCATTAAATTAGCTGGCTCGTTCTCACCCCTTTTTAATTGCTAAATAACCATTAAATACTTCTCTGACATAGTATTTTCTAGAAACTGCTCCTGTATCTATCTTGGTTTTATTTAAAAAGAAACAGAAAAAATCTGTACAACTACAGTTGCAACATGTCCTATGGTTCTAATATGCACCAGGAAATAGCTGGAAACCCTTGTTTCAAAGAAATAGTGGTTCTCACCATCAAATTTTTACAAAAAGTACCCCGTGTAAAGTTTAAGATAACTGATAATCAAAGAATGATCCTGATGATTACTCAGTTCTTATTATTTTGTATTATTTCAGTCCCCTTACAAAAAAACTAGTACATATTTATATAAATAATAATCATAAATCTGAACGGGGCTAGATTTTAAATAGTAGTGTGTGAAGGAGTTTGATGAAAATTTATGTTCTTGATAAAGTATTTAATAAGCAGTCCTGTTTTACTTTATCTGCTCAGTGAAAAGTGATCCTATTCCATTACCTTTGAAAAAGGGAAGCTTTATGATAAATGCCAGCACTTAAGAAACTGTAAGTACCTCTTACTGTTCCAATGAATTCCTCCAAACGTTTCAGAAGATCAGCATCTCTTTCAAAGTCATAGAAGTGGTGTTCTACCCAGTGTCGACATACATTTAATACTCTGCAAAAGTAAAGGGTAAGTTCTACAATACAGTATAGTACCTCCACAGGATCTTCCCTTTCAAAGCATCCACAAGACAGGCTGCTGAAAGAGCCAGTGCAACCAGAAGATGGTACTTTTAAAGACTTGTAAGTTTGGCTCACATTGCTGCCATACTCACCGTAGCTGCACAGGTTGAATGTACTCTTTCCTAAATCTTTTCAGCTCTGCACTAAGAGGCTGGTCTCCATTCTCCATAGCAATACGGTCAGCTTCTGTTGGCTCAGGCTCTGGAATTTCAAACCTAGCACAGAAGACAGGTATAAGCCCTCTTACACTAATCTTGGTCACAGCATGCATGAATAAACTGCTGATTAAATAAAGGCAGCTTGAAATTCAGAACGTTTTCACAGGTCAGAATCTTGCGTCTTGGTAAGTCCATAGGACAACTTGCTAAATTCCATACCAATACAGATTTCAAAGACAAATCTATGGGACGCTGGAAGTTACTGGAGCTACCTGAACAATACTAAAACTTCTGGATATAAACTTGCATATTCTACTGGCAATCGTGGAATTTGACAAATTCTTTGAAAGCATTTAAAGTAAATCAAAACCAACTGGAAAGCCAGAATGTTACAAACTCCAAGCAGAAATTACTACAAAAATAAATAAATTTGTACTTCATAAGAACAGTACTTTTAACAGTGGCATACCTTTCTATTAGCAAATTCAGCAACTCTTGAGGTCTACAGAAGGATCTATATGTTGTGAGAAAAGTCCGAACAAAGTTGGGATCTAAGACAAAGAATAATTTTACACTTATGTCAGCAATTACCTGATTTTTTTCCCTTTAAAATAACTTTAATTATCCTTTAAAATTAAGGATGTTGCCCTATCAGTTTACAGAGAAGATGATGTAAATCTAAATGGCTTTGGTAACAGTTCAGAATCTCTTAAAATAGCAATATAAAGCAGAAATTTAAAACGAATTTTATTCTGTTGAAAGTTTACAACAAGGATTTTTCCCCCTTTAAATAATTAAGAGACAGGATTCTTTTCTAGCTACTTCAAAAATAATAAATAGACTCTTTTATAGTAAACACCTTCAGTTTTGACAATGATCAGGACAAAATAACTAATAAAGAACACAACAAGTAACTTTGGATTGAGTAGAAACAGCCCCTTCCAGGATAGAATGTTTTCCCCCAAACTGGCACAACTGATAACCAGACATGGTTAAAGCAGCCTAGATATCTTTTCAGCTCTCTTGAGAGCTATACTTTTTTCATACTTGTTTCACTTCAAGAAAATCAACCAATTTCATTTAAATTGACTAATTACACATCGATTCATTTACAATATGAAAACATGTTTTAAAAACAAGCAGGTATTTGAAACAGAAAACCAAGGGGTCTCCCATAATGACAAAAGCAAAACCGTTTGTTTGCAAGTTTGAGGAAATGCAGTGACAGCATCTTGGCACTGCACAGAGCTGGCTAGAGACAAGGTTAACACTGTTATCACTGAACAAAATTAACAAGCAGATTGCAACGGCTTTGCACATTAAATACATATTCAAACTTTCAAACCAAACCCCAACTGGTAATTGTTCTAATGCAGAGTGGCTGAAGGGGAGCACACAGGACTGTAGGCTGTAACGTAGGGGAAAAAGCTTGGATTACTGGACGTAATGCTATATTAGACTTGTTTCTTGGAATATGGATTTTTAAGAGATGTTTTAAAATCCTCCTTAACTCTCTACCAGCATCTTGTCCATTTGAATAAACATTCTACCTTTCTTAGATCCTACTAAGTTGTTCATTTGAGCAACAGTTTACTGTGCTGTGTTGCACTGGTTAACTGTGTTTCATGTAACACAGCATTTCCTCGTATTTCTGTTACATGATAATTCCCATTTCTTAAGCAATTGTCTTTTCTGCTTTATCATGTCCTTCATTACTCCATTTTAATAATGTTCCTACAATAACTCCTCTCCAATCACTCTTTGAAACTGCACAGTCTAAAATTATTTTCAAAGGCAAAACTCCAATATCTTTCGCACAAAAAAGTCATCTCTGCCCCATCATCCTCATCATGAAAATACACAATTTTTGCTTTACTAAGGAAGCATAGTAACTCATGCTATCACAGCTTGAATTCTGTACACAGCATCTACCCTAAATAGATTTTATCTATATGAAAAAGAAAGCCTCCATAGCAATCAACATTTTCAGACCACTGCAAGCTCTGAGTCACAGCTATTGTTATTTACAGGTAAGGTCAGCGTCTAAATCCACAATACATATTGAATTTCAAATGAAGGAGATCAGAAAATCAAATCTAGCTTTGTTATCTTACTAGCAAAGACTGTAACTCAAAATAGTGTACAATATATGAGCAAGTGTTAAAAAAAATACAGACAACACTAGTTAGCCAGGATGTCTGCTCATGTGATAATTCTCTCTTCAATGCAGCCAATTTGAAAGCTAAAAAAGAACAATAACTTGTTCTACAAGGATTTATAAATAATCACCCTTGAATTCCTCAAGAAAGGAAACGGACACTACAATGACGCACAAGCACTCTTAACATATCAAAGCTTTAAAAATAGAAGAGCACTGCCCTATAGATTAAAAAAAAAACTGCCATGACTTTAAAATCTTGGTACCACCTAACCTAGCTGCTCTTAAACAACAATCAGGCAAGAGATACTACACGCAGAAACTCACCAAAACAAGTAAAACCCACCACAATACACAAATAGGGTCAGAACCTGAATTTCTAATTGAACAGTAATTTCTCTCATGTAAAAATATACAGAAAGCTGCTTTTGCAGAGATTTCTCCCTGTTTTGCTGCTCCACCACAGAATACTTGGACAGTCTGCTGCACCTTGTGGCCAGGTGGGCATCAGGGCTGTCTCCCTGTCTGAGCTCTGGCAGGGGTTGGAGGCCTCCCAGCCCCAGCAGCATTGTTTCCTTAGAGCTGTCCCTGTTCCATGGAGAAATACTTTGGGTGATAAAATGGTTTGTCCACTGTCAGAGGGGTGAGGGAAGAAAAATAAAAGGTCCCATACTCACACCTACAAATGAGATGCATCATGTGGATCTTCACAGAAAACAAAAGAGTTGACTATTGCCTGAACACAGCCCATGTACCCTCAATGTGCAACTAAACTGCTCTTCAGCTACCTGCAACAAATTCATGCCACCTCTGCAACTACATCTGTAATTATTCTTTATACCGTTTGACCTACAAAGATAAAAACCTAAAGAAAAGTCAGTATTTTCTGTGTATTTGCTGTGTCTTTATACTGTCAGACCAAGGGCTACCATAATAGGTCATTTGAAATAGGTATTTGAAAAAATCTTCCTCAGAAGATGGCATATGAACATGAAGTCAATAAAGTCTTTTGAGATTACCATCACACATACACGATCCTATGTGGGGTAAGAAAAGCATTTCTCCAGTCTGTAGCTGTTTGGTTACATATCACTAGAGTACTCATCTTCCTATGTCTCCAGGAGCAAATGAGAAGCCTTGAACTCAGCTCGTATGAAAGAGTTAAAGTGTTACTATGGAAAGTTGTTGCCCTACTCGCTGCATCTCACAAGATGCAACAAAGCACTGAACGATCTACGTCCAAAATGGACCATGTTTACAGAATCACAGAATATTCTGAGTTGGAAGGGACCCACAAGGACCATCGAGTCCAACTTTTAAGCGAATGGCCTATACAGGGATCAAACCCCCAACCTTGGCACTTTAGCACCATGTTCTAACCAGCTAAGACAATCTCAGAGTTGCTGTACAACAGAGGATTTTTGGCTGAGTCGCTGTATCTCTTATTCCTTTGTACTTCTAAAAAAGAATGCATGGAATGGTTAGAACAATCATGTTTTCCCTCACAGAGAACCAAGGTAAGAGTGTTGAGTAATTATGTGAATCCAGCAATTTAGCATCAGGTTCATGTATGTTGAACTAAGATCTTTAAGGTTACAAAGACAGGTTAAATACATTACATGACAACCACTTTTATCCTTTTGGTCAAAGTCTTTCAACCTGTCTCACAGTGCCCATGTTCTCAGTTTTCTCATAAAATAGCTTGGTCAATATCACCCAAGCTTATAACTATTATGTTTGAAGCAACCTACTTAAAGCTCTATTAAATAGGGACTGTTACAAGCAGGGATTAAAAATGGCAGTGGACAAAACAGATCTAATAAATTGATTTGAATTCTTGATGTGCTAGAAATGCTGAGGAAAACATGCAGTTGCAAAAAATCCAATACAAGAGACATGTTTCAGCAAGCCACACACTCCACGAAAGCAGACCTTTCTGTCTTATGGAACTGGAGAATGTAGTTTGTGGCTCCTTGGACAGGTACCAATGCCTGAGGAGCACTGTTGGCACTTGGAACAATGCCAAGGCTATGGCACTGAAGTTCCAGGGGATCTGAAAATGGCAATTCCCAATGGTGCACAAGTTAACCAAAGCAAAGCAAATGTTCATAAGGGCACTAATGAAGGACTGTTTTTGCTAATTCTTCAGCAAAGGCAATGCTAGCTTTAAAAAAAAAAAAAAAATTGAAAAGTGTCTTTCTTTTTCTAAGGCTGAATTGTTAGATTTTAACTTCCAAACCCATAAAATTATGTAATAAATAATGGCTATAAAATTTGAAGCCAAGAGCTAGAAATTTAAAAAGTTACAAGAAAATGAAGGCGGGCACAAAACTGCTGTGGTAAAAACTGCCAGCATTTGGATATTGCATATTGTATTTGGCTTTCTAGTAAGTGTTAGAAAATTCAAGGCAATGAGAAGAAGAGAAATAAAAGCAGTAAAGAGATGTAATTAGAAGTGTTTAAAAAATAAACAGAGTACTAAACTACACAAATTATATTCTGCTTATAATTGTATTCTTTATATAACATATATATTAAATTCTTACATTCTTTCAAATAAGTATTCCTAGTTTATTCAGGTTACCTGAGACTGAGCTGCAGAACAATCTATGATAATCAAGAGTGCAAAGAGTAAAAAGAAAGAAAAAAGGAAACTGTTGAATATGAAAAGCACTAATACCAAGATGCACGAAGTTTTAAAATAACTGACATACAGATAGAATCAGAAAAATCAACAAAAAAAATCCAAATCCCAAATGTGAGCCCATGCTTTGCAGCACAGCTTATGAAAATCCTGAGATATTATCAGGAAAAACTCCACACACTGAGAGTAGCCTGGATGATCACATAAACGCCTTTAATGTGTCTTCAACATACACAGAAACCCTAGGCCAAAAGTCCTTAAATCGAATCCCCAGTGAAGTTCTGATTAAGGCAAAGTCCTAAGGCCAAATTATGCAAGTGACCGCTTCTATCAAGCTGATATTGGTCTTTCCATTACATGCCAGCATGGACATAGGTAACATATGTCAGAGTACAACCCTTAACTGAAAACACTGTGCCCATAATTCTCTCCCACAATGCTGGCACTTCATGTGCCACCCAGCTTTGGAAGTCTCCAGGGAAGGCAATTCTTGTAGCCTGGGGCATAAAGGAAAAAGTATTGTCTAGAGCTCAATTCCTGCAGGCTCCCATCCCTCCATCCCCTGCACGAGCATAACTTTATGCACATGCATATCCCATGATGTTCAGCCAAACAGGATTCATCCTCTTAACAGCTACAGCAGTGCACATTTAGATCTCAAAACTGTAACTCAACACACATTCACTTTCTACTCACTTTATATATTTTGCTGCATGTACTTAACACAGGAAGAGAAGCAGAAACGAGTCATCACCTTGAGTTTTGGCTACACAAACCAAGTGCCTCACCTGCATACATGTGGTAAGTCAGCCTCTCGATGAGCTTCACAACAGTTCCTGCCTTGATGATGGGGATTCCAGATTTGGGCTGCATGTTCTCTTCAAACACAATATTCTCTTCAGAGTCGGGTTCTGCAAATCTATAAAGCTCAGGATTTGGAAATCTCATCTGCTCCTCTTTTTCTTCCTGCAACATTGTTACATCCAACATCCTTTCCAGCGTGCTTCTATATTGCAAAGATATCAATGCTGCCATCCAGTTGTTTTTCTCTTCAGCTGATTTAGCAGCAAAAATAACACTGTTCTCATCTTTTAAGATGATTTCAAAAGCATGTCGGTACTCATTAGTGTCATCTTTATCATTGATTTGTACCTTTCGCATGAGGAACTTTTCCTTTAGTCGATATTCTGCATTGCTAGCACCAGGAAGTCTTGGCTGGCCATGATTTGACTTACAGCAAATCATCAAGCCATCAAACAGAAATATGTGTCTCTCGTGCTTTGCTCCTACACGTGTGAGTGTTCCTTCCATGATGAACTCGTTACAGCACTGTCCAATGTCTTTACCCTCCCAACCATCAATATTTTTCTGGATTTCATTCATTTTCTTAATTGCTAGCTGTTTCCCCTTCATCTGCTGAGTATAGAACCGGCATGCAGATTCACTTCAGTGAAGGATGGGAGAAAGGCAGCCTGTTAGTATACATGTATTTGAAAAACACAACAACTACTAACGGCAAAAACACCAGATCACCATTCTCTGAATGAATTCCACTGAGAATGCAATTTCAGCACTCAATATCAGCTCCACTGTAAGCCTTGACTGATGTTTCTGTTATTCTCTACTTATCTTCACCAATAACTGTTTTGCCTGAACACAGGCAATCAGAAGCAGGCAAGCTGCTAGTGCTTCTTAGCCTAACAAACCACTCACTTCCATAACCAACAAAACAATTTTAGATGTCATTAATTTGAAACAAGCATGTTCAGAAAAAATAAGCTGTTAAATGCATTCATATTCAAGCCTAAAAATTATCCTTTCCAGGGCAAAACTGACAAAGAAAATACTGAAACAATTTTAAGAGCAAATGCAAAGTTTTCACATGTTTAAATAATTACACAAATATTAGTATTCAAAGAAACAGCAGATAGCATAATACAAGAATTTGCTACAACAGTGCAACTAAGTAGTAGTTAGCTATACATCTATATCTATTATCCAGTGATAATTTTAACTAGCCTTTGTACAAAAAAACTCTTCAGACTAAATAGTTTCAAATTCAAGAACATTCCCTTCTGATCTCACAGTATTTTTACAATACTTTTAGGTAGATATTTATTATCTGAGCATAATTAACCCACAAATCCCATAACTTTCTACTTACCAGTAAATTCTCAGAACTTCTCAACTACCAGTTTGCAAGGACACATAGAAATTAGAACTGTTTCAAAACAATAACAAATTATCTTGGCTTTGATGTCACTTCCTCTAAAAAAGCAGGCTTGTCACAAACTATTTTGTTCATTGTTTACTAAAAGTGGAAACTGGGAGCCCTGGATTTATGGCAAAGCATTAAGAGTAGAAAGCAGGAAAACTGGAAACGTTTACCTAAGCCTTCGTTTTGCAAGACTTTTGGAGCATATCCGTTCCATACTGCTTTGAAGATTCAGTAGGGCAGTTATTGCTTGCTTTAAGCACTCTTTATCCTCTTCATCCTCACTTTTTTCTTCCAATTGCTGTGAACATTGAAAGTTAGAAGAAACAGAAAGTGTTACAAACATTTTGGTATGTGCAAACCCAGAAGTTTGACCCAGGAAGAGGAAATCTAACCATCTGCTGATTGTGCCTTCTCCTGCTTGTTATTGAAGTTAATGGAATAACCAGGTGCATCACTGACACAGGTGAGAGACAACTGCTAAGAGATTAGTCTCATAAAAGGGGAGAAGCAGTCACTAAGGAACCCCAGACACAAGCACTCTCAGACAGGCATTATTTATCTCAAAGCAGTTTGATTTACCTTACATCTCCTTAAAGGAACCTATCAGAGATGTTAACTCTTAACGGGAACAAGTGAGGAACAAGATCCACATACACACCATTCTATAGCACAAGATCAAATCAGTGGGATGTCTGTATGTTTGTAACACGTATAAGCACTCCTGGAACAGGCAACCTGGACCCAAAGCTAAGCAAAGCTCCTTCAACACATTTATAAACTGAAGATTACAAGGGCTCTCATCTCACTAGCAACAGTAGAATCAATTATTCAGGTTGAAGGGGACCTTGGAGATTATCTTATCCAACCTCCAGCTCAACTGCAGAGCCAACATACATCAGTTTCCTCAGAAATAAGCCTTTTAGGTCCTACAATACTATGTACATTCTCTTCAGAAACAAACTGGTACAGATTAACATTCATTACTGCAAAGCATTCTGCTCCTATGTTGCTTATAGAATCCTTTTTACAGCCAATTCTCTCTAGTTGTAAAATGTTGTGTTCATCACAGAAAAGCCCACGATGTCCTAAAGCAAAACATGCATTTGCATATAGTGCAGAAGAGAAAGCAGTTAACATTTCCCCACCAGGATTCCAATGGTAAACAGAAATTAAATCAAAGTCCAGAGAGTGTAATTATGCTCCAAGTTTAACATCTAGAAAGTATTGTATAGAAGTATGTGTAAGACCAACACTCTTCTGAACACAGAAATTTGAAAGTTTGTATTTTAGCATGGTATTGTATAATTTCCAAAACCAGACTTAGTCAGAACTGAGCTTAAATTACAGCAATGATTTCATCTTATGCTGTCCCCAGACAGTTTGCAAAAGGTGGTTATGGAAAGTGAAATGGCATCACTGGAAAGCATCCAGAAAATTTCCCTGCAAATCCCACTGATGCTTCTATAGTTGTGCAGTGCCCCCTAATGAATGAACCACAGAAATGCTGCCTAAGAGGTGGTGGTTGTCTTTTGGGTTGGATGGGGTTTTTTTGCAGTGGTTTTTTTTGTATAAAGAGCACTGTGAGGAATACTATAATATTATGTGGAGGAAGTGCAGATTTCTCATTATCAGTAGTATTACAGATATTGTGGGTTTCAATAATCTTATGAGAAAATATTGGCTTATACCTAGTGTGATTCACAATTCTACAAGTGCAGTATCCTGACCGTTCAAAGAAAACAGACGTGGAATATAGATTGCTAGGGAAGCCTCTAATAAAAAAAACCCCAACTACTCCACATTCTAGGCTATGAGTTCTGAAGAGAGATCAAGAAAGGGAAGACAAAGTATTTTGTTGTACCTGTTTGTTTCATAACACAAGGATTACACACTTATAAACCCCGGAAATTCCAAACAGAAAATAAATCCTTCTCATGCAGTGCAAAATTACACTACAGTAGTCATCCTCTTACACTGTCAAGAAATACAATATTAGAAAATACGTGTGAGAATATGCAGATATAACCATACTGGTAGGTGTCACGATGGACATGAATTCTTGTACTTCAGAGGTTGTATCACAATCTAGATTTCTGTCTTCCTAGAAGATTATTCGAAATCTGATCACTGAGATATGTGAACTGCAAGTTTCCCAAATCATCTGGGAGGCAAGATTACAAATCAGCTTCAATACATAGATGACAGAGCCAAATATGGGAGGCAGCCAAATCTCAACTGTGTTTGCTTAAGCTTAACTCAAGATTACTTGATTGTAGATACTTACTGTCCCTCAGAACACTAACCCAGGAAGTTCAGAGCATAAGTGGTCCAACATTACAAGTGGGAGCTCCACACCACAGTACTCAGAACAATGAGCTCAAACTAGTGCTGCTTCAGAGAAACCTCTTCAAAACCCTCTATGCAATTTCTTCAGACATCCTGAAACACAGCCCATAAAATGCCTGCACAGCTGGCCAAGCAAGCCTGATTTGCAGCATGACCTGGCTATCTGCTCCATAGGGAAATGCTTCACAGGTAAGCAATGTATATGAGAACTTGAAGTGCACTGACACCTCACACAAATTACTGCAGCTTTTGTTCCAATGCATCCCCATTTTCTTCAACATGTCTCTGAGAATGCAATCCTGAAAGAGACTGTTCTATAGTCAAGAATAAAAACACACAGGGTTTCTCCTCTGACAAAAGCTGGCAGATCTGCTGGCACTTTGCCATAAAACAATCCTGGAACTGGTGCAATAGAACTGAGACTCAAGAGGACTCTCTGACTTTTTGTAATTCTAACAAATAATAAAATATTTAGCCCAAAGCAGCAGTATATTATTGAAAAAAAAAAAAAGTGTTCTCGTATCTAGAAACTTTAATTTTTAGAAAGCATCAGGAAATCACCTGGAACAGCAAATATGGACAACTGCAGGGAACACTACACACTTTTGGAAAATACTAGCAGTCTAAAAGGCACCTCACACTTGAACCTTTACGGAAACTCCACATGCCATATTCCTGAACATTCATACACAGCTTTAATGCACTGAAATTTGAAAAGTCATTTTGTTTTCATATGAACTCAGACAACAATCTTGACCACAGTGCAGTAAAAATATTCATACAGTTATCTAACTATTTACTTGGATTTACATTACAGCAGGAGTGTTATTTGCATTAAAAGTTGAACAGAACTTGATATACTACTGAAGTAATGATAAAAAACTTTTTCCACTCAAAGTTTAACTAGGCCTTCTCAGTTTAATTTTAAACAGTTACACAAAATTGGATTATCTTACATAAACATGTTAAATATTGAACTCCAGATATCAGATAATTAGTTACAAAAAGCCTTCAGAATTCTCCCCAAAGTACATTTTAAAAGACACAGAAGCTAAAAAAGCCCTCATCTTTTCTTTCACATTAAGTTTTAGCTTACAGTATAAAGTACCACCAGCCCATTTGGAGGCATATTAGACAAATGAAGCATTAAAGCAGGAAAATAAGAAGCATTTCAACTTTTAGTATAAAATTACAGGTTCTTTCACATCTTTACTATGTGATTTATAATAGATCTTAAATATATGTTGAAAAATTAAGTCTATCAAACCTCATGTGAGCCCAAAAAAGTACAAACAAGTTGGGCTAAAGAAATGTCATTTTAAGGAATTGATACTTTGACTACTCAATGTTCTTATTTGGGGAGGGGTGTGTGTATGAAATTAAAAATAACTCAGTTTCAGAATTAAATTACACTTCTTTGAAGTAAGTGCTGTTTTGTCATTTGGACATTGAGGAAAAGTCAGGAAGACCCATTCAGAAACACACCACACAAGTCTGTCAGCTGATGTTTCACCAACCCAACAGTTCAAAGATTTCTGTAACAGGTTTCTTATGTGGCCAATTTCCCACCAGCATTCCCATAAATGGGTATAGCCTGTCAGGAGACCATATTCCAGACTAGGATTGCTCAAGAGCTACTGCACCCTGCTAGGCACTTCACCTGGTGTCTGCTCAGCTGGAAGGAAGGCAACTTTGCTCTCAGTTTCTGCAGCTAGGATCAATGTCAGTTTACACACTCAACATCTTTATCAAGGAAGGGACAGGAAAAAAAAGCACCTTTTTTTTCAAATACATTCCTTGATATTCTCATAGAACCATTTCCTAAACATTCAGACTATTTTAGGCTACTAGCTAGCATTTATGCATTTTACATGCCCAGATTTCAACACTAGAGAAAGGGCTGCTTTGCTTATAGGAGGCCTTGTCTCCTCAGAGTATGCAAAACCCATTTGCTCTGTATTTTTCAGTAATACAAGGGGGTTTTTTTGCATATGCTGATGCCTCTTCCACGGCAGAATCATTACCTTTCTGCAACAAATGTACAAGTTCACACAGATCCTTCCAGAGCCCTCATGCTCTGAAACTCTCTTCTTTCCTACTGTCACTTTGGTTTGTCTCATCATTATTAGCAGACCTGCAGAATATATTAGAAATTTAAAACTCATAATTAAGTTCATAACATTCAGTTAGATCAGTACTTGAAATATCACAACAAATTTACCTATGTGCTTCCACATTTGTAATTGAGGTCTTCTCTTTTCTTCCCCCAAACTTTCCATCATAGTAAAGACAATGCAATTTCAAAACATCTTCCCTTTCTCTTTCGTAATTTCAAAGTGGATTAAAATCCACTTTTTCTGCTTCAGCACAATTCAAGTCTGATCTTTGCCAAACAAGGTTGCAAGGCTGTAAGCAAAACTGGATGACATCTTCATGTTTGGATAGAAATACATGAATTTTTGAACAGAAATCTATAAATTTTTGAACACTATGTAAGGTGAATTTACAATTTCAGAGATCACCCAGGGAAGCAATAGTAGAACCCTGTCGATTTTAAGAGGAACCGTGGTGATTAAGTAAAAAACAGCAAGTGAAACGAATGATGAGAAGCAGAACTCTGTCTGCTTACTTAGTCCACAGAAACCAAGAATGGAGCCTATTTTTTCACTTGTGTTTGTTATTTCCTAAATATTTCCATCCGTTTCCATTGATGATATCAAAATATTGACAGAAAACATACATCTCCACTGCTGTAAGAGCACACGGAGAAAACATGCTGGTAGTAGGACTAAAACTACAGCTCTACATCCAGAAATATTTCCACTGAAGAAATCAAGCACATAAAAGTCTCAACCACAGCACTACCTCTCTCCAAGGATCTGTCTTTTGTACAGAATGTGGGAGGAGAAGAGGACAGGGAAATATACTACTTTTATTAATAGATTATACAAGTGTATCAGGGACTGTATCATGACTGCCACAGTCACAAAAACTAGCAGTTGAAAATTCCAGCTACAGTAAGTTTCTTAACATTCAAACCTTGATGGATTGGGTCAAAATTTTTACATAGCAGAGGAAAAAAGAGGATAAGATTTGTCCAAGCTCTCATAACACTCATCTACTTCCATGATAGCTTGGCCTTGGGTGTTCCACAAACTGCTGCCACGCAAGCTAAAGAGCTATCTACCACCATTAACAGCAGTCACTGGAAACTGATGACCAGCCCCAGCAAACAGTCAGTGACAGTACAGCTCTTCTAACTCCCACAGTACCATGGAGAATTTGCCGAGCAGGTATCCCTAGAAAATTGATTGGAAAGCAGGACTTTGGGACCCTACAGTTAAACAAATAAGTGAAGTTGTAAGTTGGAATTCAGTCATTGCTTCATTTGATTCCCAAAGATAGCATCATCTAGATAGGAAGCCTGGCCCTGTGACATCCTAATACCTGTTTCAAGGGACCAAAGTACAGCAGCAGATTGATAGTAACATAGCTCAAGTGTCACTGAGGACTGTAAACAAAGCACTGGAAAGAATTTTTAACTTGTACTTTTGTTAGATTTTATCCAGCTTTGGCAGAAAAGAAATTTTAAAGGGATAATAGGAAAAAAATATTCTCTGAGGTAATTCTTTCTCATTAGAAAATTTCCTGGAAAGAGACACCTGCTTCTCAAAAGCCAAGATACATCCTCCATATAACAAAAAAAGCTATAAAATAAAGCATATGGCCCCATTACAACTTCATAACAGATGAAGTAAATCATTGACAAATGAAGTGATACACAAGTGCACATATGTATCTGACACAAACACAAGGGAAATACATCAATGGGTGCCACAGCTAGAAAGAATACTAAAGAGCTACATCAGAGAAATCAATTACTTAGATTAAGAATAACCAAGCTTCTGGGAAAAGTGCACACACACATGAGCACGTAACAAAGTTTTATTTTCCCCTATCAACTTTCCTTTTGGCTGACAAGCACAGAACAGACTTAAAGCATTTAAAGGAGAAAATAAATAGAAATATTGTCAGTGACACCTCAAAAGCAAGAAATAAATACAGAACCTCATTTACCTGGCTGTGTCACCTCTAATTTCTACCATAAGACACAACTTCAGAACCTTTACAACATTCCAGTTGTTATGCAAGTCTTCTTATCTTAACCATATGAAGAATTTTCTTAAACTTTTTACCTACTGTCATATTCTAGGAAGCCTCTTCTTAAGACTTCAGACCAAATTTTGCACCACCCCAACTTTTTCTCCCAGGAAACACTCAAATACCCTTTGTAGTCTTTATCACACACTGGCAACAGTTTGGTCAAGCTACACTTCCTCCAACAGACAGACATTCCATCTGTCCCAGAGACCTAGAATTGTATCCAGTAGAATTGTATCCAGTGGATACAGTAAGCCATCCACATCTGCAGTTACATATACAAATTATGTAAAACAGTAAAACAGTAACACTTCTGCTTTTTATTTTATTTCAAAACTGTATTGTGTATGCAAGTTACTGTGTTTGGAAAGAAGCACTGAAGGCAAAGTGATTTCAGAAAGTAAAATCTTTTTCTGATGTTAAGTGAATACTTATTTAAAATAATTCACAGCTAGTTCAAATCTGTGATTTTCTGGTTTTATGGTAATTGAAGGATACTTTAAGAATTGATTCAAGCAGGAGAATTTGTTACTCACAGTGCCTGCCTGTACTAAAGGTAAGCACTCCAGACAGTGTTTTGAGACAATGATCTGTAGTGGCAGATATTGTAAAAGCTTTACAGACTGCCAAAGTTCAACTAATTAAGACTCAGTGATTCTCCACCATGGGCTGGGTTACACCGCTTAAAGATGTGATGGTAAACCAAATTCATTAAATTTGTTACACTCTGGAACATGACACTGGCTGAAACAAGGCTGAGAATCAAAGTGAAGTCAAAGCCCAAAATAGTTTGGGATATGTTGCCCAACACCACCACACAACAAGAAAATGGATGGCTCAGGCTAAAGATACTCTAGCCCTAAACTACTAACATTTTACCACCTTGTGCCTTCTTCAGCAACATATAGCAAATTTAATACCATCAGGTTGGGAAAAGGGTGGTTGATCATCTTCAAAGACTTTGTCAAACCACAATTCTTATTTTTATCATTAGAACCATTTCACCATTAGCATGGTGAAAGAGGAAGACAAAAACGTTTAACTGAGGAATATTTTTACTTCAACTGAATTGTCGAGTTATTTATCATCTAAGAAGAAGGCTTATAAAAAACCCAAGACAAAACACACTAGGAGCTGTTGTGAAATGAAAGCATCCTGGGATTTTTAGATCATTATTGGTAGAATTCCAACTAAAAAATAACAATAGGTTACCATTCATGAATCATGGGAGTCAAGTCTGCTCTTGATTTAAAAAAACCAAAGAACAAACCTATCAAGCTCTCCTGTTTCCTGTTTTATCTAAGCAAAGTGCTTTGTGGTATCCCTACTTGGAAAATAAAGAATTTTAAAGTAATCTTTTATTTACCAAATGAAAGAACATCATACATACATACATACAAATTTACAGCATTTGACATTGTGGCAAATTCAATTTAAACGTCTTGTAAACGTCTTTCTTCAACTGTTCAAGGTCATAGATAACTGCACTGTTTGTACCACCCTACCTTCCACCATTCACAGAATTCTATGATTCTAGGATTTAGAAAAGCCCATTCATATTATCTGAAAATTTGCAGAAAAGTGTAGTCTCCTATGAATTTATGACATAAAAGTTTGAGGACTTTCAGGTTGGTTGAAGGAAAACAGACTCCTTAGTCCTATGCTAGTTTTCCAACAACATAGCTTCAGCTAAAAATAGTATGCATTTGTGCATTCCTAGTGCCCTGCACAGCTTCAGAAGGGCTTTAGTTTCTAAGTAGGATAACCATTAGTGAATAAAAATTTACTTTTTTTGCAGTTTGCATAGTCAGAGGGTAACTGAAGTGCATTTTAGAAAGCTTCAAAGTAAGCAACATAACACAGCTCAAAGAAAAATGCTAACCTCTTTATCCTTAAGTACATCTATATTCAAGAGAAATAAAATGCTTTTTCCACACACTACTTTGCCATATTTTGTCTCTTCATATCAAGAGACAAAATGTCAGTAGTATAGATAGGCCTGCAATCACTAAATCAGGTCTCTTATCATCCAAGAGAATTCAGTACAACCTTGGATCAGTGGAACTGTCAGGATGATATGGCTCAATAATTGCACCAATACCCTTCTGTAGTAGGTAATCTTCTCTTCTGTCAGGTGATTTTTAAGTATAATCAAGCTGGAATCTGTTTAAAGATTCCAGACTTGAGAAAGAAAATGTTATTGCTAGCAGAGGTTACTTGAGGAAGGGATTCATATGCTGATTGCACATGTATTCCTCACCGACAGCTGAAGGTGAGAGACAATATCTTCCTATTATCCATCCCTGCTTGATGTGTATCACAGCTGACAAGTCGCAATGACAGGTGTCTCACTGAAGTGTGAGATGAGCAACATGGTGGGAAGAAGACCTAGAAGGTTATCATTTACAGAATAAAATCCAGCCCAACATTATCAGATTGGCACAGGGTGGAGGGGGTGTGTGTGGAGTACGAAAAGACAGGAATTTTACATAAAGCACAGGTCACGAGCTGCAAAGACTGATAACCTTCTGCAGGTGAGCTGTGCTTAGCCCCCAGTCTGCCGTAACAAAGGCAAACATGAGCTACTCCCCATTCCACAAGCACACATGCTCTCTTTTCCCTCACAGAATTTCCAACAGAAGAAGCGATGCAGGATGCCCATGTGTCAGACATTAATCTTTCATCCTTTGGCATCTACATAAGACAACGCCGTGTTCACACGGAAGTATGCAAAGCCACTGGGTCCTGCATTTTGAAACTGTGATAAAAGCATGAGCAGAGAAACCTTAAGTAGGTCTTTATCATACAAAATGCAAACAAGCTGTATCATCCCCCCCCCCCTTCCAATGGACTGTCATGAATTGCTTAACATTTTAAAGATGTCTGAAAAATCAGACCAAACCCACGAACTAGACATACAGATCAAGCATACATCCCCAAATTTTTCAAAAAGCATGTTACACAAGATGAGCTACATGCCAAATTTGTGTATGTAGATCCAAACCAGTAAAAATGGTGTTAAAACTGTAGTCACTTAGACTCAAAGACAACCTAAGTACTGGGTTATTCAAAGTCAACCAAACAAACATTCAAGGAAACACAGATTTCTTCAACAGAGCAAAGATTTTTTTTTTTCTACTTCTGATCCAAATTTCCTTATGTACTTCCCTGGAACACTGAATGCCTTTATGAGTTTCCATTAAGTCCAAATGAAGATTCTTCTTGAAAATTTTCCCCCAAATGCTATACATTCCTTAAAGATTCAATGTTGTTAAATGCCCCAGAAAAACATTCTGTAGCTATTTGCTTTTCATGTGTATGTTACAGCTGCCTTTTCATTACAAAAAACCTTTTTCTTTGAAGGAAAGAGCACTTTTACAACCCATGGGATGTGCACTGCAAGAACATTGAAGCTTTTACTGAAACAAAATGATATCTGAAGGGAACTCTTGCTCTGATTTCAAATTTACACAGTAACAGCTTGAGAAAGCCTTGGACATTTTCTATAATACAGCCATTTACCATTACCTCTTAGCACTGCTGAAACAATCATTCCAAGAATACAAGTAATTAGATCTCTATTGCTTTCTAAATTAATATTAACATAACTATTCAATAGAAAACATTAGCTGCTGTAAAACTTCCATGAAAGCACAAGCTGATATCCAGTTAATTATAGTATGCACCTGTAGAGCACATAACTTGCTTTTCATTCATCCTAACATTCTAGTAAATGATTTTACACCTAACTGAGCACACAAAGCTCTGGTACCTAACACCGAGAATTATTTAAAAATATCCCAAACCAAACACAACAGATTAACACAGCATTCTTACTTTTAGCAGTTCAAAATAATGAAGACAGTGGTAAACAGGGGCAAGGAGCAGCCGGGGTAGAACATACTGAACAGCTTCTTTAAAGCCTTCACCTATTGACTGGAAACAAAATAAGTTTCAGTCTTAAAATAATAATGAATGTATTGAAGCAACAATACAATGTAATTAAAATGGTAATATCAATAATATGCCTTACTTAAAGGCAAATTACCTGTAAATAAAATGCTGCTCCTGGCTTTGATAATTGACTTAGAAAATGATCATGAAACCCAGGTCGCAAAATATCTTGTGCGTACGATTCATATGGATCAAATGCTAGTTCCTAAGAAGAGATACAGAATAATTTTACAATCATAGAATCACAGAAAATTTTGGTTTGGAAGGGACCTTGAAGATCATCCAGTTCAACCCCCCTGCCATGGGCAAGGAGTACCATCAGCTTACAAAACATTATAACCCTGAAGAATGCCACTAACCATTGGCCTCCAGGGTGGGCTCTGTACTGCTGGTAACAGTCCTTCAAATGCCTGATAGTTCAACAATTTCTCACATGCTCTGTAATTCAGCTAGCAAGGCTGGGCTGGGCACTATGACAGACTGTGCTGAAGGCCTTGCTTAAGTTCAGATAAGAGATATTAAATGCTCTTCCCTTTGACCATGCAGCCAGCCATCTCTTTGAAAGTAGTCAAGTTGGTAGGGTAGAGTCTGTCCTTTAGAACTCTGTGCTGGCTGTTGCCAACCACCTTCTTGTCTTTCACACGGCTGGATGTGACCTCCAGAAAGATTTGCTTATTCCCTGAGGGACTGAGAAGAGGTTGACCAGCTTCTAGTTTACAGGAACCTCCTTGTCAGTGTTTCTCAGATTGGGCATAACACTTTACCTCCAAAATTCACTTTGAGGACATTAACTCTTGTCCTTGCTTGCTACTTGGGAGAGGAGACCAACATCCACCTTTATACAACCTCCTTTCAGGTATCTGTAGAGGTCCCCCATTTTCTCCATTCCCTGGAGAAAAGGTCCCCCTTTTCTCCAGGCTAAACCTCAGCTCCCTCAACTGCTCCTCACAGGCCTTGTTCTCTAGACACTTCACCAGCTTTCTTCCTCTTCTTTGGACAAACTCCAGCACCTCAGAATCTTTCTTGTAGTGAGGAGCTACAGTTTGGTTAAGCAAGAAACTGTGCTTGTCCTTGCCTCTTACTAGACCCACTCTCTTAAGGACTGGGAATGCATTTTCCATGGGGTCTGAACACACAGCCTCTCTCCCAGGAGAACCAGGACCTATTCTGATAAAGAGGTGACTCCTACTCGTTCAGGGAAGATTTGCGTCTCCTGTTAGTTGGGCAGACTTTGCTACCAAAGGACATGTTGTGGTCAAGCTTCTCCTGCATTCTCCCTCTGATTCTGATCCTTAAGCATTCAACCAGCTCATTTATCCCATATTAGAGCTCCACATATTTAAGCTGTTATCTTGTTAGCCTCCTGGCCTCATCTTCTCCTTGTCCTTCCTGAGCACCTGCATTTATTCATACAGCCCTCCATCATGGCAGTCCTTCCATGCCATGTTGCTAATCACAATCACATGACAGCTCTGCAATTGTACAGACTTCCAGATCCTTATCTGTACATAAGCAGGTGCACCCTGGAGAAACAGACATTCAGACGAGCCTTTGGGTATCCCACCTTCTCAGAAGGAAGGTGCAAGAACCTTTGTTGCCATTTCTGTTGAGCACATTCTCAGCTCTTAAACCTGAAAGCTTTGGTCTCCTTCCACTAATAAGCCTTGTTCAAAAACCTTCCTCACCAGCTTAGCAAACCTGTTGGCAAAGCAACCCTTGCTTCTCTTTGTTCTTCCACAAGAATCCTGACCTACAGATGATTTACGGGATACTTCCATTTCTGTCAAAGTCTAGACACAGGGTTTTTGCTGCGTTTTTTCCAGCTGTACCTGTGAAAGTTTAAACAGCCACTCTAAAAGCTGAGATTTGGAGACTAAAAAGGTAAGAGAGCACTCTCAAAAATGGGCAGTGCCCTCATCATGGTGGGGTTGGAAGAAGAGATCTCAATAAACAAACAAATAAAAGCAGCTAGAACAGATATGCACTTTACATCTAATTGCAAGTATTAAAATACATGTGAATAGGGAAAAAACCTCAGAAAAGCAAAACCAAACAAGTATTTTTCTTACCTCTGCCATGTCTTCAAAACAGCTGCCTACTAGTGGGTGAGGACTACCTTCATCTGTCATTTCAACAGTGTCTTCTATATGACCCAGTAACTTCACACTAAGTTCATGAATGTCTGATATACGACTAAATATATTTTCCACATCCTGCAAAAAACAACAGGATAAATATCAAATGCCCAAGGCTACTCTGTTATGACATGAAAGTCAAGTACTTTCTTAAAAGAGCAAAATTTTACAATTATTTTGTAACATGCTTTTTCTGTAATTTATTTAAGACCATTAAATGTATTTTTAAAATAATTAATATATAAAGACATATAAAAATCACAGTTATTCAAACATGGCAAAGAACTGTGACAAATCTTAAAATTACAAGCCTGCAAATGAATATACCAGATTGAGAGGTTTCTTCCACTGTTCTACAAAACCTGTACTTTCTCACAAGTCTCTAATTATTTCCATTTCAGAACTTGAGACAAATGCTTTCTCTACTACTGATATGTTAAACTGGACAATAGTTAAATTTCAGAAGCATTCATCTATATAGTTATTATAGTAGCTGCTTTTTTTGTTTGTGGTTTGTACAATACTTACATGAGATGAAAATAGCTTGGAGTTGGAGGCATATGGCTCTCTAAAAACTCTGATAATGAGATTTAGTTCCCTTATATATTGTCTAACTTCTGCCATAAATGACTTCACTAGGTCATAATAGGTTTGCTCCCCTGAGGTGGAGGGTTCTTCATCCGATAGAGTTAGTGCACTTAAATCTTCTACATCTTGATGGAACATATCCATTAATACCTAGGTAGCAAAGAGAGGGAAATCCACAAAGTGAGAACCTCTTTTCAAGATTGACCAGTAAGTCACCAAAACAGAAAACCTACTATTCCCATGAAATCAGACTGATCAGCAGTAAGATTTATGTATTATCACTCTGAAATCAGTTGAGCATTACAGAAGCAATATCCATTGCTATGAATTATTTGCAATCATTATTTGCAGTGGCAATTTCTGAAGACTCCCAGTCAGACCAATTCAGGCATTTCTCCAAGAACGTGGTCCTAAAATCAATTACAGTTTTAAAAAGCCTGTGAAGGACACAAAGACAATTAGCATTTAGCTATATTCTATTATTCTGCATCAGCAGTACACAATCTAAGTTTCTGAAGACACTATGCTATATCAAGTCAAAGGGTGTGTGCATTTTGATTTTTCAGCTCTAGCTTTAACAGGAAGTCACACACGATCATGATCAGAAGCCTGTGATCTCCCCATAATGAACACTGGCTCAGTTTCTGTCCTTAACTTCTGAGTTCTTGTGTTAAAATGAACCCTTGAGGAAGGACAGCAACTTCACAAAGCAGTCACACTGCAGAACTACATAGACAAAAGGACCTCTAAAAACTTTGACTACCAGAGGTCCCAATTCATACCCAGGCAAGGCTTACAAGCAATTAACAGTTTAAATGTCTTAACAGAAGTGTATCAGTGAATACTTCTTCCAAAGTGGTATCTGAGCCAGTCATTACAATGACTAAAGCAACAACTGTTGCTGTTAATAATCCTTGGAGAGCCACAGGAGGGGAGGCTAACACATTAAACATGAACTAGAGTTTTTAAAGTGAAAGAAAACAAAATGGGAGTGTTTTTTCAAAATCATTATAAAACTGGAGATGTCAGTTAACCAAGTTGTTGACCGCCAGTGTTAGACCAATAAACTACTATGCAAGAGAATATTTGAGGATCTATAAATACAAGAGATGATCCGGTAGGTTCATCAAACTTGACTGCTAGAAAAAAACACTCCTCCTAGAGAAGTCATTCTTCACCCATGTCTTGTACTAAGACTCCTCAAAAATATACAGGTTTAGTAAGGAGGGAAATGGACACACAGCAGGTTCTTTCTCCTGGTGAGTCAAAGTCCCTGCTACACAACCTGGTCTTAAGCTTCTCTGAAAGCAGAACAATGGACATTTTGCATTAAGACTGATGTATGAAACTCTATGAACAGAAGGTGATTCATATTTCAAAGTCTGTGAATGTACATGGAACTCAGTTTAAAAGGAGAATCCTAACTAATTCTGGAGAATGGGACAGTACAGTGTCACTACTGTAAGAAATTACATGGAATAATGCAGGTATTCAAGGCCTCAACATTTCTAACTTTACTTCACAGATGCAGTTCTAGGACATAGTTGGGAGATTCTAAGCTGTATTCACAAGATGCCTGTCTTACTACCATGAAATCTACAGATATCCCTCAGATATTAAACCCAGAGTGAACAGAAGCCCAAATAGATGATAGAAGAAAATCAGCTTGCATTTTAACAATGTTTTTTTTTCAGACAGTACAAAATTTTCAAGATGGATGGATGGCACAAAAGCAATGCAGAAATGCTTGAGAGAAAAAAAAGGCAAACAAGAAACTGTTCCAGTTGTTTTCTTTCAAAAAATAAAATCAAGCAGAAGACATCATGGGTATGACCATAATAGATTATGAAGTTTCTCAGTACAAGAGGCAGTAAACCAACAGGTTTGCACTGGAGCCTTTCAAAAATTTCTTCTGAGTACATATCAGAGATCTTACAATGTAATGGAATGGAAGTTTGTTACAGCTCCTCTGCTAACCACTTCTCCCATGACAGAAAGCAGCATGCAGCAACAGCACTTGTTCCTGTTGGTATTCTATGACAAATATTCAAACATGTACCTTCAAACACTGCCCTAACGACCCAGGCAGACACGCCCAAGAACATGAGTGACCAAGAATACTGAGAAGCATTTGACTCTTCAAGACCTCAACAGATATCTTGAGAGTAAAGAAAGGGGAAGTAAGAAGAAAAAAAGGCAAGTAGGAATGGGAAAGGCATTCCCTGAAAAAGAGACAATCTCAACCGAAGATACTAACAGACTAAGACAAAACCACTGAAAAGAGGTGATAAATTTGAAAATCCTTTAGCTTTCAGCAAGATTAGAGATTAAATCCCAGCCTTTAAGAGATTAACTTCAAGCTTTGTTATTTAAACAACAGAAAACTTGATGCTAATAAGGTGGCCACAGAAGCTATAGTGCAAAGACACCTGAAAGACAGACAGGAGATTTTGCTCTATCACTGCTGAAGAGAGGAGATTCCTGTCTGACCCTAAGGAATGTTCTGAAGCTACAGGAAAGAGAACCTGCAGATAAAAGTATGGATCACTAAGCAAGATCAGGCTGAGATGCTAAGGAGGTGGGCTTTTTGTTTTAAAATGCTGGACCATTGAAACACTACTTTTTACATGCAATACAGTCTTAAATTTGTGCTGCTTCACGGTAATTTTTAAAGCATTCACACATTGCTAAGATGAGGCAAGTGCTATCAAGAGGAAGAGAGACAAACTATTAATAAGCACAAGCAAGAGCTCCATAAACTCAATTAGCTTTCTGGTAGCTTTGTTCCATTACTAGAACTACATTTAATGGCACTAATTTCTTCTTGCAAAGGTACAACATTCCATGTACACACTAAGGAGAAGACATTGTCCTCTCAAAATTTAATTACATCTTTCTGTTAACATGAGTTAGGCTTACCTTATCAGCACACATTGCTACTTTAATATCTTGTTTTGTAATCTCATAATGTCTTATATTCCGCACATAATTCCCAACCAATTTTAAGATGTCTGCAGAAATGTATTCTAATACTGCTACTATGTAAACAGACACTTGGTGGTCAATTTTGTAGCCTAGAACTTCCTGAAAGTGGAAAAAAAAACACATTTCAGTTACTCAGTTGATGAAACAGACACCACAGGTTACAACTAAAACTAGGAAGTTTACAATCACACTAATTAAAGATTCACCACACATTTCAATCTATTTTTAGAGTAGAAACAGAGTAGTCTGTAGGGCTAGAGAAGAAACAGCACCGTGGTAGATGCTGCTCAATTAACTGTGGAAGTGCCAACTAACTGTCCCAAAAACTTCACTTAAACATTTAGGGCTATTTCCACAGTTTCTTGAGTGTTTTCTTAATCATGCAAAATGACACACAGATAATCAGACTTATAGCAAATGAGTTCTCGACTTTGTCCAAAAGAGAATTAACTGTTAACTGAAAAATAAATATATTCCATTCCCACCAACAGAACATTTAAAACTGTAGAACAAACACAGATACTTTTTGTTTACATTTCAGGCAGCATCCAGACATCACATGAAACAAAGGCGTCAACCCCTTAATTACACTGCAAAACCAGTGTTACATGGCTGCTTACCTTTAACAAGGGATGGATTTTTTCTACTGGAAGAGATAACGGATTTCTTCGTTTCCTCTTCTCAATGGCAGACTGGGCATCAGCTATTGCCCACTTATCAATAGGATGGGGAAAACTTTTTTGAACACGATCCTTGAGAAAAAAACAACACATGAGTAAAGGGTAAATGCACTATCTGAATGAACTCAGAAATATTACTACATTATCAAATCACTTCCCATTACTTAAAGGAATGGTTGCTAATATTTGTATTTCAACTGTAAAAGCTTATACAACATGTATAAATTTTATCATTTTGGTACAGGTTTCTCACTACATTCATAAGGCTGTATCAGAATATCATTATCAAAGAATTATCTTGTGCTCAAAAATTAAGAAATGCCAAAAAAAAAAATTTAGCTGCCACTGAAGGCATGGTTTGCTTCCCTTGTGCTGATCAGCAAAAGTAAAACAGGAATGTGCACATGGTCCATCCTGTATATGTGCAAACTGGTCTGATGACAACAAGGAACACAGAACAGACTACAGGTGGGCCATATATGCCTCAATTTACCCCTCCCAGCAGACAGACTGTCTGAGGGCACCTACATTCTCCCATGCACTGAACAACTCTCCTGCTAGAAATCACACATAGGTCTCTGGAGGTTCAGAAGCTTCACATGTTTGGCAGCCTGGTATTCAGAGATGCCAGAAATTTATTTTCTCAGATAACTTCACACTTTATTTTTTCAGACCACAGTTCCCAATGTCTGTTTCAGTTGCAAGTGCTCACTTATGTAAATATGGATCCTGTTTGAGCAACCATGAAATGAGGAAGATGAAATTAATGACCACTTACAAAGAGCTGGTACAGGACAAAGTACACAAACAAAAACTTTCTGGCAAAAAATGTGAAAGAACACAATTCAATAGAGGAGACTTTCAACTTTCTGAAGTGCAGGCTTTTCTTTCTCTCCCCTCATAACATTTTGGCAAAAAAAAAAAAGGTCTCATTCACTATGTGAATACCAATTCATACTCCCAACATAGTCCGGTCTGCTGACTGAACAATGAAGGTGTCCCAGGGGAAAAATTAATGTGCTTAACCATATAATTAAAGACAGCATCATTATGCATAAACACAAAGGGGGAAAATGGTGGTTCCTTGATCATCCTTAATTCTTGTATTTCTCCTCTTTTCACAGCCATGAGATTCATAATACAACACTTTGCGTCAAGTTTTTTGTTAGAGTTGTTAAAAACGGCATTAAACAATCTTCCACCAACCTTTTGTTTCTTTAGCTGCCAGACCAGAATGATGTTGCTAAACAGGTCAGCCACTAACGGGGACCCTGGAGCACCATTAGAGGTCTCAGTGTTCAAAAGAGAAGAGGAAGGATGAAATTCATGATGAATTCTAAGACAGCTACATTTTTGAGGGGTTTTACTTCATAAGTGTTTTTTTGCCATTAGTCTACTTTCTTCAGAACATAAGGAAGTCACTTGTCACAGGCCCTGGCCTCAACTACTAGAAACCAACAACCACACAGCACACAGAGTCTGTAGCTTGGCACCAAAGACTTCAGGGTTACCAAGATATTCATGGTCTCAAGTGATATATCACTGAAGCGATACAGCTTAACTCCTTTGTTCTTCAGTCGGAAATAACTCTCCTCACATCAAACTCTCAAACATCAAGCTGCTCTTCTGAGCAACAGAGGCCTTAGATCTTTGAAAAGGCAATTGTAGGAGAAAAGGTCTCTATATAGACGAAAGAAGTGTTCTTAAACCCACTCTGAAAAAGTGACTGAACTATTTTTGTTCAAATTTCTGGGGCAGCAGGGGGTATATCAGCCTGAATTACTAAGCTAAGAAAGCAGCACAGAGCCTCAGACTAAGCAGCTTTGGTTTGCATATAGTATCAATGGGGGAAAAAGGTCTTTTGAAATGAACCAGTCAGTTTTATATACAAAATTTACATTTACCATCTAATATAAAGAATACAGCTCAGGGATAGTTTTACTGTGCATTGAACAACAAATTCAATTGATAGGAAAACAGGCCATTAGGCAACTCAGCAGGCTTTATGCAGAAGGTTCTGCTATGCAAAGATACATAATTACTGCTTTTCTTTTTGCTTTGTGAAGTGATCAATATAGTAATTTTCATGTAACAGTTCAAATTATTACATATTTGTAGTAAATGTTGTCTATACCTCTACATCCAGAAAGCTTCTTGGCTGAGCTTGACACAACATATTTAACAACTGGAGAATTAACTCCTCCACATACTGCAGCGCATCTTCAGTAGAGGAAAGTTTAGGATGGACTTGCACCTGAACCTACAAAAAAAGAGAAGAATTCAAGCTTTGAGTTCTGCTCTTCCCCAAACCACATGCTTTACCTGCAAAAAATAATGACCAAACCTGAGCCAAACAGCTCAGAAAAATCCAGTAAAAAAATGCAGCTCTGTTAAGGCCCACCAGACAAACATGAGTGAAACAGTCACAGAAATATAAATCTCAAAAGTTATATGCACTCAAATTGCTGTAAGTGATGTTTAATAGCAAGAAAACAGCTATCTGTGCTTAGCTGTGCAATTAGGAAAACTTTCAAAGACCTCGGATATATTTCTCTCTTTTCACCAGCCCTTAAACTGCTGTTTCTACAAGATATTTTAGAGGTGGGGTTCCTCTTTTTGGTAAGTCATTGTTCATCACTCAATCTGTAATAACGAAATACAGAAATGTTTCTCACAGAACACACTATAGAAACAGCAAAGATTTCAACAGTGTTCAGTCTTCAAATTATTTAATCCATTCTCAGTTAGCATTCATTAAAAATGGCTTACAAGTTTGTTTCCATACTGTTTTTTCAAGAGATGCCAGCCTGTAGAGTACAAAGCACTTGAAAAAAGGCCACAGCGTTGTCCTGTCATTAAGTGGCAGTTCAGAGGTTTGAAAACTTGGTGACCATAGGTTTACCTGTGTGTCATAAGTATCTCTGAGTTCTCACGGGTGTAAATTCAAGGAAGCACAATCCCCCTTGTCCCTCCCAGTTTTTTTCCAGACAGTCATTTAGCTTCTGAAACAAGCCTCCAATATACTTTTCCTTTGCGCTTCTGTCGTTCACAGAACAGCTCAGATTTCACTGTAGGTACTCAGAGCTCAGTGCTTCAGAGCTTAACCAGACAGGCAGTTTAATCTCACTCCTAAACCAATGTCAAATATTGTGCCACAGCGAGATGACTGCCCACTTTCGCAAGGTGTCTCTCAAAACACCAATTTCATCACTTTACTGTTCCACTGCACACAACTCAAAATGCCTCCAGTTCTCTCAGTCACTAACACAAGAGCCTAACCATTCTGAACCCAAACCCAACAATCTGTCTCATCCAAATGTTAAACCCGTGCCTATATTCAAGTGATGATGCCATAATTATTTAATTTCACACCTGAGTTTTAATTCTTGTTTGCAGTTATAGCAAGAACTAAATCTTAAGAAGTCCAAAGACACAACAGCCTCAAATAGAAATCCACCTGCCTGCTAAGGCATTCATTAGCCTGAAAACTTCATGTCTGGGCATAGTCCTGGTCTCACTTAACTCCTGCCGAGATTCAAATGCGCTGGATCATGCGTTTGGCTTCTTGCAGATTGCACACCCTTATTCAGCAGGTCTTAAAAGACACCCCCAGAAGTTACTGCTTTTTAAACTTAAAAGCACTCTGGCAAAAATAGAACAGAAGAACTTCTCTCCATTTGACTAGCTAACACACTATTTTGATTACGCCAACATTTTCACTTTTCCTAAGAACTTCACCACACACAGCTAGAGAATGTGTTTGTAGAGGTACATGAATAACAGCATGCCAAGCAGTCCCAAACATTATTTACAATTCAAACATCTGAAATGCTGTACCAGCTTGGAACATCTTAACACCAGAAATTACAGACTTGCAAAAGCATTCCCTTAAAGAGCAGAGCTGATCTGAGCTGTCTGGAAGATGCTGCCTTTAATGTTTATTATTTTTTTTTAAAGCAGAACTGGATGAATTTGTATTAGTCTACCTATATTATACCCTAGCACTTTGTGTTTCAAGAAGTGTTAAATTACCAAGTCAATTCAACAGTAAAAATCCAGAGCATGATAAACTGGAGTGATGAAGAGCAGGTCTATTTTCTCCTCTGAAAACAGATCACAGATTTAAATATCCTCATCACTACTCTTTTGGTCTGTAACACACAGTCTACAGGAGTAAGATCAAACAAACAAACAAAAACACCACACCAGGCCACAACCTGAACCATTATCCACAGTCAGCCAAAAAGAGTCAACAATAACCCACTCCCAACTCGGGAGACAAAAGTTTCCAACATTTTTCCTAAGCATTTATGTTTGGGGACAGTTGCATCACTCTTCTCAAAGGCCACTGTCTTCTGGCACTGTCAAGCTTTGCTTTAATAGAACATTCACCTCAGCAGAAGAAAACATGACCAGTTGCCACTGGCTTGCCAGCATAGCTTATCTCTATCAGGTAGACAGTAAATCAGCTTCATTGCTACGTGACACTCAGTATCGCCCAGGGTTCAAAGTCATACGAGTGAACAAAAGAAAACAACTGGACTAACAAGGAAAATTACAGAATAGTTTGGTGTATAATTATCACAGAAACATGTAATATCGGAATCTGCACTAATGTAGCACCCAAAGGCCCAGACTGAGAATGGAAGAGCGTTATTGGAGGGTGCTCAGCACAAGTCTCAAGAAGGCCAGTATCTAAGACATGATGCAAGACTGGGTAAGATGAAAGATTTAGTAAGAGAAGACAAGAAATGGGAACATCTGTTAGCATACACCATCACGTGATTAGTTTAAAAAAAAAAAAAAAGAGAGGATCAAATTACCAGGGGCTTTCCATCTTTCTCATAAAGTCATCCCAGATTTTAAATTAAAAACCCTGGGCCACCCTGCCTTATCACCCTGGAGAACAAGGAATATGGCTCCATCCCACCAGACCCTTCAGTCCTACATTGAATACACACGATAAAAACAGACTAAACTTCTGAAGTGTGATGTTTAGATGAGATTCTTATCTAAACATTTAATGTCTCCCTTAAATAATGACAGAACCCACCCCTTTCCTCCTACACACACAACAAAATGTCAATCTTATAAGCAAAATTACTAAAAAAGAGTTTAAGAACTTTTTAAAAAAGCTTAAATTCTTCAAAATACCCCAACAAACTCTAATGAGCTACAAATCCCTGTCACCATGGCTGTTTTCACTCAATCCATGCATTCACTTTTTTGAATATCCAATCTTTTCAATCTTTCCTAATTCTCAAAAGAGAAATGACCAGGATTCTCTTGATTTAAAGATAAGCAGAGGCAGCATTTCTTGAACAGCTTTCCAGGATCTGTTTAAGAACATGAGCAGAGAAAACAAGTGCCTGCTTAAAAAAATTCTTAACACTTGAGGAAAATCCTATGTATGACCATTTGGCTTTTTTTTTCCTGCCTTTTTTGTCCCCTTCTCTTAAAAACAACAACAGCAAAGAATTTCTATCAGGAATGGCAAAAGCTTAAAAATTAGGCAACCATATACATAAAATGGCAGAAAAAGTCAATGAAACCAGTGGAAAAGAAGAATGTGCTTAACAAATAACACTAAGATAAATATAGCTGATCATAACTTTATATAAAATAAGTTGCTGAGGGTTATAAAGTTTCTCAAACCATTCCTTTCAAACTCTTCATAATAAATTAGAATATAAGTATTCCCACAAGCCTCATGGGAAGCAGCAGGAGCCTAGAACAAACATTTCACTTAAAGTACTGCAGATCAAACAGCTTCAGGTTACACAGAGGTTTGGTCTCCTACAGTTCCAACACAACTGCCCCTGGGCTGGTCACAGCCACCAGCTCATGCTGCATGAGAAAGAAGAGTTTGGTAAGAGGTAAGAAAGGAATTCAACAATCCAGTTGATACTAAACCACACATCCTTAGCAGCAGTTTTCAGTTACCTCTTCCTCAGTGGACAGGAGAAAAAGCCCAACTTAGGTTGCTTGTAAGCTGCAAAGCTACAATTCAGGATGAAAAAAATTCTCCAGACTTCTTAAAGCAACTTCAAATGTTGCTTCACACAAAAACCAGCTTAATGTTCCTAATCATCATTAACAATCAACACTCCAAGGTTCAGGGTTCTCAGTTGTTCTGCTTAATACAGGACACACAAATCCTATGTGTGAAAAGCTGTGGAGAGAACAATACTGAACTGAGTCCCACCAGCAGCAGCAGAAGCTCCAGCAGCTTCAGGAAAAGGCATAACAAAAGGAAATAACTCTAACGCTATGTAACACACTGAAATAAACACAGACCACAGAGTTGGGTAGAGATGTATTTTTCATAAGTGGGCAAGACTGCCCATCTACTGGGATTCTGGCAAGAAGTCACAGTATGAATCAAAAAACAACTCCTGATAAAGAACAACTGTACTTCCCTGCTGAGCACAGGTACTGCCACACTGCCATCCCACCCCAGTGGCAGCTGAAGTCCTTGTAAAAAAAGTGTCTGAAGAAAAAAAACATATTTACCACATCATATTGATAATAAAATGGAAGAAGCTGCAATGAGACAACAGCCAAGCCATCTTGCAAGGCATTATCAGAGAGGATAAAACTTTACTGATTGTATTTTTCTAAAGTGAACATTTTCCAAACCATTTAACCAATGGATTATTAGTAGAAATGATGTGGCAACAGAGGAGGTTATTCTGGCGAGGAGGGAAGAATTTTCTTCAGTTCAGCTCCTTCAGAAGTCTTCACTAAGACTATAACTCTTATTTTTTACTCACCATATCTTTTGTTTATTTTCCTGCAAGGACTGAAAGACTACTGACAAGGCCCTGTTTATCACTAAAACACTCCAGGATGAAGCATTTTATGTACACTTTGAATGGATGAGTGCTCTTATAGTGCAAGCACTCCTTAAAAAGGTTTTCTCTTCTGTTCTCATACAACTCTTTTGATATTTGGTAACCCAACCATGTTTCATTCCATTGCTCAACTAAAAATACAGCAAATTAAATCAACTACAAACGTGTTGGATGCACACTTTAGCAACCACTCACTGAGGATGCAAGACTCAAGACTTTTGCCAACATTTCTGTTGATGCCTCAGAAAGGCAGCAGTATTACACTGAGCATGTGAAAAAAACCCCACATACAGGAAAGACCTAGCCCAAAGGAGGTGCTTAACTTTGTCCTCGAAAGCCATCAGAAGGACAGAAGACCCAAAGTGATCAAAAATTGTGAATGCTCTACATCTTCCATGAAGCAAAGCTAAGAATAAGGAGTGCCATTCTCAGCAGCAAGTGGCAACTGGTTTGCCATCAATTTGAAGAATTAGGTAATTAAAAGCCAAGTAGAAATATCTTTGTCAGCAACAGCTTCCTGAGAACTCTGTAGTCACTGAAGCAGTTTCCTCATGGGTTTTTTGTTCCATGAAAGGTCCGGACGTTTCACCAAGTGATACATGGAGTTCCTGGAAGCACAATCTGGAACAGTTTCTTAATTGAGGAAGAAAATCTCCTTCAAGTAAGTCGAATTAGTTTGACCACAACAAATTCCAACAGTACCCCTTGCTAACTGTTCACCTGGTTCAAAACAACTGGAGTTTTACAAACAGCAGAACACCCACACTGTGAGAATGTTCCTTCGCTTTTTCTCCATCATCAAACTGCTTGAGGTACCCGTAAGGATGACAAGCTTTCTACTGCAAAACTCAGTTCATGAGGGAAGAAGCGCATCAGACTCGTGCAGAGAAACTCTCACTCCATAAACAAGTTACACAAACAAGATGAAGCCACAATGATGTGTAAGAAAAACTATCCACAAGGTCACAATCAGAATAAATTCACCAGCAGAGGAAGGCCAATGTAGGAAGAGGCATCACTTTGCAGGTGTCCCTTCTGAGTCAGTTTTCCAAGGTGTACTAGAAGTTATGCATCTCCATCTCCAGGCACCCGAAAGCCCTGCTGTTTCCCATGTCTTGAATCCTTCATCTTCAGCCTCACCATCTCACCTTCTGTCCATCTTTGCAACTACAATTTCAGACACCTGCTGTTATTTTTTCTTCCTTTTCTTGTACCTCATCATTGTGATTACTGCCTTTTGCCAGCAAGTAAAGATCTCTACAATACTCCTCTTTTGCAGCTTCAAAATAACAGTGACCAGGCAGAGAAGCATCTCAGTTGACATCATTTTCTTCCTAATTGAGTGCACTGGGGTCTATCTTGACAGCATCTGAAGAAGAATCAGAAGAAATGGGATTACATTATGATCACAATGGTACAAGAGCTGCTTTTCTCAAATGCAGCTGCTGAATGCAAATCCAGTTCTATTGTTAAGGTTCATGTCTAATGAAACACAAGACACAGTCTCCTAAGAACTACTTGATGTAGGAAGAGATTTATTCTTACTATATTCTTAATGGATTTCTTGCTTGATAAAAAGTAGAATCAAAATAACTCATTGGGAAAAAGAAAGCTATCTGCAAGAAATCAACAATACCTATTTTTTAAGAAAGCAATCCTGAGGCTGTATCTTGAGCTCTGCACTAGGAGCCAACTCACAGTTACAAAAGGGCAATGGCATTTTAGTGATTCAGTCCACATGTGGCAGCTTTCCCCAAGAGCGGCCAACGCTCCATCCTGGTATATACACTTTTACAACTTCAGCTTAAATGCTATTAATTCAATGTAGGTCTTCCCAAACTATTAAGTCTAATCTCCAGCTGTGTAGGAAACCATCACAATCCTGCCTGTACATCTGCCTGGTTTCAGGTGGAGTTTAGAAAGCAGTTTGCTGTCACCACCTGAGAATGAGTGTCAGCATCTGGTCAGCTCAGGGGAGAAGCAAAGGAAAGGGTCTCCTCTAGTAACAGAAGGATGCCCATGAGCTTCCAGCATGCTCTGGCAACTCAAACAAGGTCACAAGGCTCCAGTTTCCCTCCAGGACAGTTCTGCCCTCTGACCCCACTGGCATACGCTGCCAGCCTCTCAGCTTTAGCAGTCCTGCACACTGTCCTGCAGACACAGCTCAGGTCTTTGTGAGCAGCACCAGGGTCAGTGGCTGCACCTGTCTCGTGATGGTCACACTGGTCATGGCTTTACTGTCACAGCTTCATTAATTCATGGGGCCTTTATCAGGGCAAGACACCCTTGCCAAAGCTATCAGTGCCTATATAAGTGAGGAAAATACACCACTTGGTTGCTCTATCAATGAAGAAGCCACTAAGGCAGTTACATTTTCACTTGCCATCTAGTTTTCCTGTAAGTCAAGCATTTGGCACTTCAGTAAAGCTGGTGACAATGTGGACAGAATCTTTATTTCTGCCTTTACAGAAACAGTAGCAATAAGCACAAAAAGTACAAGTACTATCTTTACAGTACAAGCAGTAGTAACTTCAGTAAGTTCTCTGTTTCTGGACCACAGGGGACAACAGCCTGAGAGAAGGTAAGAAAAAGGTGGTGACCATATGAAGAGCCGAGGTCAAAAGAGTCAACACCTGCCAGACAGTTACACGTTTCATTGTGAAGCCTTCAGAACCAACTCTATCCACAGTGAGGAACAGAGCAGAGGACAGCAAAACCAAGACAACCATACCTTGGCAGGGCCAGTCTGTCATCCTTGGATGCTTGTCATTGTTGGCCTTCTCCACCGATCTCAGATCCCAGAATTCCTTCTCCCAGTGCAGGGTTTGCCCAGCTCCTTCAGGAAGCATCTTTAACTTCACGAATGACTTGTCCATTGGAAAGGAATCTCTCGCCTCAGATGCCATAAGGAATCCCAAAGTCTGAACACCTCAAGTCCTCGCCGTGTGACCTCCAGCCTCAGTCCAGATCTGACAAATATCTGCTACACCACGGAACAAACCGTCCTCCACAGGGAAGAGGTCTCTCTGGGTGAGGCCCGGGGCAGCTCCAGCTTCCAAGCAGCCATCAGCTGGATGGCTGTCCAAGTGCTTACAAGTGCCACAGGCAGCAGTGAGTGTTTTGATTACTGCTGTCCGTCAGGGATAAGACATTAACAGTACATGCTACAGATGAGACAAGCAAAGAGACTTCCAAGAACTGGACAAAACCACACAGTGCTGGAAACCTCAAAGAGCACACCCAGAAAAGAGAGGCAACACTGCAAGAGGAAATCAGGAAGAAATACTGAATGCACACTACAGCAACATCGAGACTTCTCAACCAGCCCAAGGAGCAAGTCTTTTATGCAAAAGTTGTAGTTAATCACTGTAACTCGACAGCCTCAGAAAGTGCTGCTGTGCACAACTAAGCCACATCAAGTTCTGCAATCTGCAGCCAGTTCAAGCAACAGTGTCAGAAAACTCTCGTTTCTTAAGCCTTCTACTTTCTGGGCTCAGGCTGCAAAAGTGGAAGAGGATCCCTCACCATTTTCTCCTCTGTTCCAAATAAATTCTTTCCACACCACAGGCACAAGCTTCACCACCCTGAGGGAGCAAGACTTGCTAGCTTGTCCTAATGAAGCCTTCTCAGCAAAAAGGTATTTAAACTAAGAGAAGTCTAACTAAAAGCCATTAGACACGAACACTAGTTAACCAAGATTCTCTCTGGAGCTGCACATAACAAACCCCACCCCCCGGCTCCGGCCATGTCACCACGGGGGACCAGCAGAGCCCCGCAGCGGCACCACCGGCCCTCTCGGCGAGCGGGGCCCGGGGCTCCTGTGTCCATCCGCGCCATTTAACCCACGGGGCTCCGTCTGTCCGAGCATCGCCCCGGGGGTCCCGCACCGCCGCCGCGGGGCCCCGGCCGCCCCTCACCTTCTTGAGGGCGGGCACCAGCAGCCCCCGCCACTTGGGCGCGTTCTCCTCGCTGAAGAAATCGTACAGCAGCGGCTGCGCCTGCATGGTGCCGCCGGGCCGGGCCAGGCCGGGCCGGGCTGGGCCGGGAGCCG
>VXBA01005643.1:116610-140213 GCA_013399895.1 Serilophus lunatus
CGGGCCGCGAGGGGCGGGGTCGGAGAGCGCGCGCCACCGCCTCCCCGGTCCCGTCCTCGCCCGCTCCGTCGGCAGCCGCAGCGCATGCGCGGAGAAGCTGCGCCCCCACGGCCCTCCGCGCTTGCGCGCCCGCCACGCGTGGTGGCCCCGGCCTTTCCTGGCGGAAGTGGCGCCACGGGAGGGCCGGCCCGAGCGCCCCCTGGCGGGCTGGGTGTGCAGGGGCCGCCCTGGGGGACCGGGATACGGGACTGGGATACTGGATTGGGATACGGGATACAGGAGAGACCGGGATACGGGACCGGGATACGGAATATGGGACTGGGATACGGCAGAGATTGAGATACGGTATATGGGACCGGGATACGGGATATGGGACCAGGATATGGGACTGGGATACAGGAGAGACGGGGATACAGGATATGGGACCAGTATGCAGGATACAGGATACAGGACCAGGATACGGGGTACAGGATACGGGAGAGATCAGGATACAGGATACGGGACCGGGATACGGGAGAGACTTAGACACGGTCAGTGACCGGTGGGAGCACCTAGAGCTCTGCCTTGGGATGGATGAGGAGCTGACCGAGAGCTTAAGGGTCAAGATTAAAGGGAGAGCAGGGTCAGGGCGACATTATAGTGGGAGGCTGCTCCAGGCCACTCCACCAGGAAGATTGAGCAGATAAGACATCTTATAGGAGTGTTTCACATTCAGAGGCCCTGGTCCTCATGCAGGATTTCCAGGATCCTGCCCTCTGTTGGAGGGACAACTTAGCAGGACAGTAGCAATCCAGGAGGTTCCTGGAATGCACTGACAGTAACTTCCTTCTCCAAGCAACAGAGGAGCCAAAGAGGAGAAGTGCTGTGCTGGACGTTGTGTTCACCCACAAAGAAGGGCTGGTGGGGGATGTGAAGTTCAAGGGCAGCCTTGGGTGCAGGGACCATGAAATGGTGTAATGCAAGATCCTTAGGGCAGTGAGAAGGGTGCAGAGAAAACTTGCTGCCTTGGCCTTCACAAGAGCAGACTTTGGCCTCTTCAGGGATCTTCTTGTTAGAGTATCATGGGATTAAGCTCTGGGGGTGAGAGGAGCCCAGAAAAACTGGTTGATATTCAAGGATCACCTACACCAAACTTAGGAAGGATGCACAAAGCAGAAGTTGGGCAAAGGTGCCAGGAAGCCTGTGTGGAAGAACAAGAAGTTTTGGACAAGCTTGAACACTAAAAGGAAGCCTACAGAGGGTGGAAGCAGGGATAGGTAGCCTGGGAGGAACAGAGAGAGGTCATCTAAGCAGCAAGGGGTCAAGTTGGGGGACCTAAAGTCCTGGTAGAATTAAACATGGTCAGAGACACCAAGGACAACAAGAAAAGCTTGTGTAGGTATGTTGGTGATAAAAGGAAGACTAGGAAAAATGAGGGCCCTCTCTGGAAGGAGAGACTTGGTTACCCAAGACATGGAGAAGGTACTCAATGATTTTTTTGCCTTTGTCTCCATCAGCAAGTGCTCCAGCCACACTGTCTCAGCTGGAGTACTAGTATGAAGAGCTGGACGTGACCCAGCAATGTGCACTTGCAGCCCAGAAGGCCAACCACACCCTGGGCTGCATCCAAAGCAGTGTGGCCAGCAGGTCAAGGGAGGGGATTCTGTCCCTCTGCTCTGTCTTTGTGAGACCCACCTGGAGTGCTGCATCCAGCTCTGGGGCCCCCAGCCTAAGAAGGACATGGACCTGTTGGACTGAGTCCAGAGGAGGGCCACTCCATAATATGAGGATGGGGATTGTTAATCCTGAAGAAGAGAATGCTCTAGGGAGACTTTCTATCAGCATTCCAGTAATTACAGGAGGCTGCAAGAGAGGGACTTCTGATAAGGGCATGCAGTGATAGGACAAGGCAAACGGCTTTGAACTGAAAGAGGAGAGATCAAGGTTAGATGTTATGAAGAAACACTTTACTATGAGGTTGGTGAGGCACGGGAACAGGTTGCCCAGAGAAGCTGGGGGTGCTGCAACCCTGAAAATATTTAAGGCTGAGTTGCATGGGGCTTTGAGCAACCTGGTCTAGGGGAAGATGTCTCTGGCCAGGACAGAGGGGTTGGAACTAGATAATCTTTAAGGTCCCTTCCAACCCAAGCCACTCAATGACTGTGTGAAAATCTTCACCCAAAGACAGAAGATGACCCCTACCAAAAGTAATGCAGCTGTAGTGTAGCGGATGATGCTGACCAGACAGCAAACCCTGTATTACTGTCAACAATGAGGACTTGAGAGTGCAGCAGGGGTCTGTCTTCCTCTTCAGACACATTTCCACAACTCATTCTATAGCCCTCAAGAAATGACACAGGCCTGAAACATTACTCCCTATAATCTGTATTTTAGATCAGCCTGGAGTGTTTCCTTGAAGGGAAGCAAGAGGTTTAGGCACATTCCGTTTCTACCAGCTATTTTCCCCACCTTTTCACATGCAATCCTTCAAAAAAGAGTAGGGCTACTGCTAAAGCTGAACCCTGTCAGGTGTAAGAAACACATCCATCCCCATCAGTGCTCACAGCATTGCTGGACTTCCCCAGCCCCACTGCAAGCACCTGGTAGCAAAACTGCAAGGAACAGGCAGCCAGCAACACGTGCTTGACCTTGCACAGCTCTTGGTTTCAGTCAAGGGCTCTGGGATGCAGAATTTGAATCTGAACATCCATCCCTCTTTTTCATGTCAGCAGATCCTGTTTCTGACACAGGCAGGCAGCACCACCCAGAGATGGGCAAGAAAAAAGTAAAAGCAGCATTCCCTCCACTGTGCTCCCAGCTTCTCAGAAGTACTTCTGCATCAAGCATAAACCATTCCAGGGCTTGCTTTGTTCCCTGGAAGAATGCTCAGTTTGGACTGAGGCCCAAGCTCAGCTCCTGCACTATTCAGACTTTGCTGCCAGGCTGGTGAGTGTCTCATCATGCCACTGCACCACAACACTCTCTGCCTGGTCACAGCTTGGACCATGAGCTATAAACCAGTGTAGAAAAGGCTGAGAGAAAAATGGAAGACACACAGGTTGTTAGAGGAGCTGTGTCAACCAGCTCTAGTCAGAGGCCTTGCTCTAACTTCATGGTGACTGTGATGGGACTTCCTGGCTCTGACTGTACTCCCATCAGTCAGACACCAGGATGGGGGTGGTGTAAGCTCCCACTGAGCAGGGCTCAAGAAAACTTTCAGTTCAAGGCAACTGCAGGTCTAGCAAGGGAGACTTTTTGGTTTGCCAGACACCCAGGCTCCTGGGCTCAGCTGAAGTAAGCTGTCAACAGAATACTCAAGCAGCTAGAGATGAAGGACACGCACAAACCTCGAATCCTGGAACAGGACAATTAATCAAAAAAGAAGGAACCCCTTCACTTCTTCCTTGTCTTTAAGGCTGGAGAGCAGCATGGGAAAAGCAAAGCTGTCCCAACTATTCCAACAGATTGGAAACACGCCTGCCCTAGCACAATGCTCCCCTTCTTCACACATCGCTACCCTGTGCTCTTTTAGCTCTTACAGCTGCATCCCAGCATGCATGCTCATACCAAAAATGCTCAACCAGAATAAACACCAATAGCCTTTTCACTCCTGGTGCCTGTAATTCAGCAATGGCCTGAGAAACTTGGCCCCAGCTGCTGCAGAACCCTCACAAGAGGAAGGATGTCTGTAGCACATCAGCTATCCTGTACTTTATTACAATTGAGCTACTTTCTGCATATCAAAGTGAGGAACAGCCCACAGAAGGCAGGATGGAAATCCCCCTTGAGGATTTCACAAGGGTGCTGTGAAACACACACAAATTGTCACCTTTTCCAAGAATTCAACTTCTCAGCATTGAGGTCTGTGCTACCACCTCTCCCACAGGGTGAGCTGAGGCTCAGTACAAGGAACAGCCGACATGGGGCTGGCAGAGGCAGCAAGTTTGAGACCCACAGGCAAAACAACTCCTAGTTTTGCAATCAACAGAGGTGGAAAAGCAGCTGATGGAGGAAAGAAACCAAGCAAGCTGGAATTTGGAAAGACTTATACATATATCCACTGCCTAAAGACCAAAGGGGTATTAACGCTCACCCTCAAGTGTCAATCAAAATTGAGTTGAGCTCCAGCAATCTGACCATTCATACATTCAGAAACATCCAGCTTCTGTGTTTGGCACAACCATTTAATAGCAGAATTCAAAACTCAGTATGTTCCATTTTAGTCTTATGTGGAAAATCAGTGCAGGTGATAATCTAATTGTACAACAACATGTTAAAAAAATTTATTTTACATTATATACATTAGGGAACAATATTTCAAAGCATTACCAATCACAACAATGCAGGCCATAAATCACTTTTAATTTAGTTTGGTTTTAGTGTATATTAGCACAATAAAATATAAAGAACATATACAAAAAAAGGAATCAAATGTGTGCATTCTGCTTAAAACTTGGCATTTACACACTCCATTGGAAAACAGCAATCAAAAATACTTCTGATCAAAACTAAGTTCCCGTGATGCGTAGTAACCATTGTATTGTTTGAATGAGGTAGTAACTAAATTATTTTGGCCATGTGTTAACATCCTAAAATCAAGAAAAGTGTGAAAATGGTTATAAGGCCAAAAAAAAGTCAAAATGGCAACATCTTTGAGCCATTTCCACAATGTGGAATATTGCTCCTTTTCATTGTGATATGAAATCGTTTAGTAAGACAAACAGTAATACTAATTTTTATTGTTGTATACACTAATAATTCAAACACTTATTGCAGAATTACAGACAGGTACCACTAGTCTGGGATTGACACCCATCCAGAAGGTATTGTTTTCAAGCATAAAGAAGTAATCATAAGGAAAGGTTTAATTAAATATAAAAATACAGGTGTTTAACTGTTTTTTTTCCACAAAGAAAACTATCCAAGTAAACGAAAAAGAGGAACTTTGAAGCCCAAGTCATATCCACAAAGTCACAGCTTACCTTTGTGACTAAATACATCACATCTCAATACATTGTGCAAACATGAACACCAGTGTGTTGTATCGAAATTTAAACAAGATTGTAATCTAATTACAGCCTCGGTTACAATTTCTAAAAGTTACTATTTATTTGTATTAGTAAATTATGTATAATAAAATACAATAGTGTTGCTAAATGTACTATACTTGTTTCTAGCATCCCACTTTTAAATAAACACATGAGACGTCCTTATATAATAGTACCCCGATTTAATTTTTGCATCTTCAGTGACTTTTACATCTGTACAGGTAAGACACTTGTACTTAACAGGAGGATTTCTATCTACAGAAAGTCAGTGTAGGGCTTCAGCAAGAAGTTGCACTGAAAAATACTGCATATGTACAAAGATTACATAACAGTAAATTAAGCACTTCTGTGGTATTATAATGCTTCTGTGTCCATACCACAAACTATTCTTGTCTTCCTCTTATGCTGCAATAAATTATAAAGTAACTGAAGTGGGGTTACTGCAGCTTTTGTGCAATTCCAGCCAGTCACGAGTGCTGCTGCAGCAGGAGTGTTCTCTTGTCACAGTGAGCGCCTGCCACATGCTGTTCTCAGTAACTGTTCTCATGCCCTGCCAGGATATATAAATTGCTGTTGGCTGTTGGGTTATCCGTTGGCCTACTCTCCAGCACCACGACCCTAAAATGAAAATCAAAAAAGCCACAATGTCAAGTAAGCATTCATTTAAAAACAACCCTGGAGAGAACTAAATATTCTTTCCCAGCATCCACCTGACTAGTTGTCATTTGTGGATGCCTCTAGTCCAAAAGCTACTCAAACCAATGCCAACACCAAAGCTAGCTCACAGACTGGTGCAGGGCAAGGTCTCCAACAATCTCCCACAGCCTCTCTGGGCTCCTGCTGCAGTGTCAAACCACCCTCAACATGATGGTTTCCCCTCTTTCAGCCAGCTAGAACTTCTCTTGCTGCAACATATTCCTGTTGCCTCCTGTCCTTTTAACGAGGGCTTCTGAAGATAGTCCATTACTCCTCTACTGCCCAGGCTTCTGTTTTGCTGGAGCTTAGCAAAGCTAATCCATTAATGAGGCTCCAGTTTGTTGTCTGCCTTTTGCCATTGGAATGACAGATGAGCAAAGCTGACTCTTCTGTGAGCATTTCTAGTCTTTCCCTGAGCCTACATAACCTAATCCACAGAAAATTCCTCTAGCTCCCAAGGTCTCAGTGACAAAGACTCGCAGGCCAAGAGAATTCTCAAGGAAGGGACTGTTAAGAGTCTTATCTCTCTTTTTCTTGTCACCCACTTTTGACTGTCATTAGAGACAGGAGACTGGGTTAACTGAACCTACATTACAACTGCAAAAACCAGAAGAGATGTCCTAGATCAGGCCTTTTTCTTCCAAGAATTAAAAATTAGCAGTCACGATTCTGTTTCACAAACTACTTGAGATTTTTCAAATCAGGCAAGAACTCCTAAAACTGCTAAACTGACCAGAAAGTTCATGATTAAATTCTCCGCCACAAACACACTAAAGGTGAAGGTAGATTGTAGGAAACTCAAATCCATCTTTCGTGCAATCACAGGAAAGATTGTTTGCTTCAAAACTATTGCTCAGAAAATCTCTCCTCTGCTTAATGTGCTCCACAAAGGAATGACACGTCATGCCATAAGGGTTACCAGGAGAAAGGAACGCACAAGCTTTCATTAGATGGATAGGTTTTTGGCTTCTCAGAATCCCAGTTCATGAATTGCCTAGGAAATGACACTGAAAAAAGGTTTCACAGCTCAAACACAAAGAGGACACAGCTATAAGTTAAAGGATATATGAAGAAATTTGAATTAATGCTTATTGCAGTGCAAACTCCTTAAATATTGTTTCAGACCTCAGAGAATATTAGAGCAAGCCAGAAATAGATGGGACCATATTTGGAGAAGAGGACATTATTTTTACAAGGTAATTTTTTGCAATGTCATTCTAAGATGCCACATGAATTTACTGCAAGCAGCATAAGACAGAGGCAATTCTCAAAGGAAAAAATAAAGCCTATCTTCACACTACCTGTGAATTCATTACTGGTGAAACTGTCACATCAGCATGCACTCTGCTGAAGACAAAACAGCTGCTGGTTCAGTGGCTGTTACAGAAGTACAAAGTTTGAAAATGAGGCAGAGAAAGTTAAGGAAGTTCTAAAACAGCAGTTACTGACTGTAGTGGTTTAACCCGGGCTGAGTGCCAGGGGCCCACTACAGCCACTCTCTCACTCCCCCTTGCCCGGCTATAGAGGAGAGAGAGAATATAACGAGAAGTTTTGTTACTTATGATAAGGACTACAGCAAATTCTATCTTAATCACTGTCACAGGCAAAACAAGACTCCATGTGGGAATAACAGTCAAATTTATTACTAACAAGATCAGAGCTAAGAGTGAGAGATAATAAGAGACACCTTTTACCCCCCACCCCCTCCTTCTTACATCCAACCTATTCTCCTGCAGTGGTCAAGGGAAAAGGCGAGGTGGGGGGGAGGTGTTGCTGTGGTCAGCTGCTGTTCTAAACCGCTGCTTGGGGAGAAGAGTCCTTCCAGCCACATTCCATGAGTCCCATCCCTCACAGGATACAGTTCCTCTCACAAACTGCTCCGGCGAGAGTCCATCCCATGGGCAGCAGCCCTTCACCCACAGCTGCCACATGGCTGACATTCCACAGGGTGCAGTCCCTCAGGCACAGGCTGCTCCAGCGTGGGCCCCACGAGCCACGCATCCTAACAGGAGAATCCTACTCCAGCGTGGGCTCCTCTCCCCACAGGCTACAGTCCCCTGCCAGGACCCAGCTCCACTTTGGGTCTCCCACGGGCTACAGCCTTCCCCAGCATCCACCTGCTCCGGCGTGGCTCCTCCACGGGCTACAGGTGGATCTCTGCACTCCTGTGGTCCTCCATGGGCTGCAGGGGGACAGCTGCTTCACCATGGTCTTCCTCATGGGCTGCAGCTGGATCTCAGCTCCGGCGCCAGGAGCATCTCCTCCCCCTCCTTCTCTACTGACCATGGTGTCTGCATTGTTGTTCACAGGCTCTCACCCTGCTCCTCTCCGGCAGCCATCTTCATCTCCTCCCAGCTTTTTTTATTCTTCCTTCTTAAATATGTTATCACAGAGGCGTTCTGTCAACCACTGATTGGCCCGGCCTTGGTCAGCAGTGGGCCCAGCCTGGGCATGGAGAAACTTCCAGTAGCTTCTCGAAGAAGCCTCTCCCTCAGCTCTCCCCCCACTGCTACCAGAACCCAGCCACAGAAAAACCAATACACTGACTCAGCAAGCTAGTATCTGATGGGTCACACAGACATGGTGTTAGTGTCCTGCAAAGCAGATGCCAAAGAATGGCTATATAAGAGCTCTTGATAACTCCCAACAAGCCCTGAGCTGTCATGTTGGAAGAACAACTAGTAGATTTCCTTTCTGGGGGTAAGAGTGAGATGTTTAAATTTTTAAGTATTTTTTGCATTTGTGTCCAGAAGCAGATATTGGTGAGCTACTGCAGCAGACCATCTGAGAGTAAAGATTTCACCAAGTTAAACAAAAGAATCACAGTACAAAAAGGAGAACACTCCAGGAGATTGTGACTACAGCCAAGTAAAACCTTCCTAGGATGGCTGAGTACTTCTGGAAGCCCATAAACTTACTTACTTTTTATTTAAGAAAGAGAAGCAAACTCAAAGGACTGTAAGGCAAACATGTACACAACAGAATGTTTAAGATGGCTAAAAAAGAATTTGCAAGAAGCAAGGAAAAAGAACTGTTACAAGGCAAGAAAACACACATTATTCTTTTACTTTAGCATGCCATGTTTACTTCATTTCTTACCTGTCTGATCCCAGAAGCCTGAATATCCTTGTATTATCAGAAATTTCTTGTGTGATCTAGACAATAAAGCATTACATGTTAAGTGCACAACTATTTTCATTTTGCTTTTAAAGTCAGCCTAGAGAAACAAATTGACTGTGATTTTACCAACTGATTGCTGAGATTTAAATCCAACAGAGAATTTAATGCAACTGTCACTTTTAAATGAGGTAACAGTTTTCTGTAATTTCTCCAACATTATATGAATTCCTCTGGTAGCAACTGCAAGCCCAACAGCAGGGCTCGGTATGGTACTTGAGCTACCAGTGCAATTCTGTTTACAGACATGACTGACATAGGTTAACTAGAGGGTGCAATTTGTCTCACTCTAAAGTAGATACTCAAAAAAAAGGTCAGATAAATCACACATAAAACAAGTTTCATTGAAATTGTGAATTACATTAATAATGCACTAAATTCATACTATGAAAAAGTTAGTGGAGAAACATAATTAATTTGTGGTACTTAGGCCCACTGTGAAAACATAGTCTTTTGACATATCAGACTAGGGCAACAGAGCTTTGTTTTCCTTGGGTGAATGGTACTTGTGTGATACACCTTTATGATCATATGAATATCACAGTACCTAAAACCCCAGCACTGTTTAGAAAGCTCCTTTTCTGCACAGCCAAATTTCACATTCTTGGGGAAAGCAGAGATTCTTCTCTCCTTCCCAGATCCTAGTAAAGTTAGCTGAGGTGAATTCGCTTCTGACTCAGAGAACTTGCAAGAGAACTTTAATTCACAAGCAATGAAGTTCTCCACTTTGCTAAGAAACTACTGCCTGCTTTCTGTGGGGCCGAGCCTGCACAATCTTTGTGCAGAATTTGAGCATCTCGTCTCAGAATTCACACAGTTCTCTGTTTCATTCTTCCCACTCAATCAAACCACTGTGGAAGGTCATAGTTGTGGAAGGAAATCACTTTGCATGCAGCTCAAATCATCCCCAATTAGACCAACTGTATTAGATTAGGGAATTTAAACTAAATGGTGCCTTCAAAGAAAGAAATGCTGCAAAGTTAGGTCAGTCAGGTTTTTGTTCTGTGTAACTACTTCCTACATACTACATAGTATAAAAATCTCCCAAAGTTACAAATATGATCAAGACCTGAGCCTGGCAATGAAGATTTTTCATATTATAGATGAAAATGTGTTAATTTTTTTCAACAGCTGCAGCTAGTAGGATAGCCAGGAGAGATAAGGAATTTAAAATGGTCCAAGAGCTTCTCATGTTCTACAGAGAAAAAGTTTTAGGTGGCTTGCTTTCTGTCAACAGCCCAGTTCTGCTTTCAGTTCTTCATTTAGGTGCTGCCTTTGGCTTGACACTAACAAAGCAAGAGGCCAGTGTCCCTGCTGCTTTACATAAACACATCCCCCTTACGCTGCAGCACCCTGAGACCAGCTGGGTACTGAGCCCTGGAACTCAAGAAGTGCCCAGTGGCAGCATGTTCTCCTCATGGCTAGGGCAGACAGCAGTTCATCAGTATGAATTCTCAGAAGGACAATCATGCCCAGAGATCAAACAAATGCCACAAGAACCATTTACACACTTGGAAATAAGAAGTAGTCTGACTGTAGTCTTCAGCTCAACTTCATACAAAGAGCAGGCTTACTGTCAGCACAGATGAGGTCAACTAGGGCTTTGTGCAAGTTGATGCAGTTGTGCAACAATGTGGAATATCTAAGCTTGGCGTGGTGAGACTGACTGTACGTGTACTTTAAAATACAATTAGTCATAATGAGCTCAATTTCTCAGCCAATGAAATGCTGATGAAACAACTGGTGAAGTCTGTAAACATTCATTAACAACAAAATTTAAACACTTATTAAAATCTTACAAAGCACAGCATTATACAGAAGGTTTGCAGCAAGATAAAAAAAGGATTTGGGAAGGTACTTATGATGGTTTAATTCTATCAAGAAATGACATCAAACTGGCTAAAAAAGGGGACTATTCTGAGGGGAAAAAAAAAAAATCCACATTCAGGTCAACTTGATAGTTTTCCCCTGAAAATGGAAAAATATTTCTTGTGTAGCCTAGGCACTAAAATCTTTGAAGTATTTGTAATCTAAGAGAATATGGAAGAGACTAAAAATCATCAGGCAACTCATCTGACAGTGTGACAAAAAGCTAAAGTGCCAGTGGTTCCACTGCTGAAAAGCCCAAATTTTGGTACCTATGTATCAGAAACTAAGGGACTGACAGTGGTCTTCAAAGCAATTTAAGGTGAAGATTAATGTAAGCAAGAATTAGGTTTGGCTGTTTTCTATGGCTCCTGACCTAGTCTCTTGTCTTTGCTTTGCATGTTATGTGGCCCTCACACAGCTCCACTAATACTCGTGGCTTATGAAAACAGAATGAGACTTCAGCTTCTAGGTCTAACCTAGGAAGTTACTGAAATGTTTTACTCTTTTTCAGACAACAGCATTATGCATTTATCCTCTACTTGGTTTACACACGAAGCTAGAATTTGAAGGAAAATGCAGAACTCACCTCATTTGATCTAAAACTCCTTCCTTGCATGCCGTGTTTCCAGAATGCCAATACACTGTCTTGTAGACAGACTAGTAACAAAGAACACTGGAATCAGTTTTGAGGCAAAATGTCAACTCGTGCTTTTAAGGCCGAAAGTACAGCTTTCGAAGTTGCACTCATGTAAGTATTTTATTGTATCACATTCATCCACAGAGTGCAGAACATCTCACAGGTAGCACTGAACTTGCCTCAAAAGTAGCTGCATTTATTTGCTTAATGAGCAAAGTTTAAAAATATTTCTACTTAATCAGAAAATCTTCTAAGTGTCTAGTCCTAAACATGTCCTTTGAACAGGAAACCCCTTTAATACTCGCAGAAAATACATATTGAATTTTAGCAGAAAAGTTAACAAGGATACCGCAATGTCATTTTTCACTTTCCCAGCAACTATTGTCTAATATGGTCCTTTTGCAATACCAATACAAAGCTTTACAGAGCCCTCTGCTTCTCAGCCCTTTACACCAACGTGGTGACAGAGACCCACATTTGAATTCTATGAAAAGAAGTGTGTCTAGGGCCTTCACCAAAGAGAGGACCAGTGTGTAGGAACCCAGGAAGAGTTTGTCCTCTCCCATCATCCTGCCTCTGGGTAGGCAGGAAAGAGAGCAGCAGTCTTTGGAAACACTATCAGGACAGAACAGGACCCTGGTAGCTCATTTGTGACAACCAGAGGACTACAATACATGCAGAGGTTCCACAGTCAGCAGCTTCAAGTACATGTACTCCTACTTTCCCCCTACCCCTAATCAACAAGAGCCATAAAACTAATATGTTCCATGACAATGTCTTCTTGTCCTTCTCTGTGGGAGATGATGTTTTAAGGGCCTGAAACTTTACAGCTTCACCTCAGAAATAAATTCCCTTCAACTCCTTACTATTTTAGTTCCCACTGTTCCTCCTCTTCTGGTGCTACCCTCTGTCTGTGTGCACATCCCTCCTCACCCCTCTTTCAAAAGCCTGTGGTACAATCCAGGTACATAACCACTGGAGAACTGACAAAATAATGTCAATTATTGTTTCTATTTCACAAATCTAATTCATTCAGATTCTTCACAGAAAAACAAAATTCACGTAACCTATGACATATCATATCATATGCCAAAAAACTAGACAGTTAGCATATCTAATTCTTTAGTGTAACATTGAACAAATTAATCACAGAACATCTTGAGCTGAAGGGGACTCTTAAGGATCACAAATTTCAACTTCCTACTCCTCACAGACCTACCTAAAACTAAACCATATGTCCAGGTGCTCCTTGAAATGTTTACAGGTTTAGTGCTGAAACCACTTTCTGGGGAGCCCATTCTAGTGATCCTCTGAGTGAAATGCATTTTCCTAATATCCAACAAGAACTTCCCCATATGCAGTTTCATCTAAGTTCCACATGCCTTACTGCTGGTCACCAGGGAGGCAAGACCAGCACCTCCCCTCTCCACTGGCCCCTCCTGAAGAAACTGTAGACTGCAACATGATCACCCCTCAGCCTTCTCTTTTCTAGGCTGAATGAACTATGTGACCTCACCCGCTCCTCTTGAGTCTCGTCTTCAACACCTTTCACCATCTAGGTCACCCTCCCTGGACACACTCTAATAGTTTGATACCTTTTTTTATATTGTGGTGCTCAAAACTGTGCACTAGACTCGAGGTGAGGCTGCACCAGCAAAGAGCAGAGTGGGACAACCACCTCCCTTGACCAGGTCGTGATGCTGAGCCTGATGCTCAAGACATGGCCTTTTGGCTGTCTCTTTTTCAGACTGCTATCAATCAAAACCCCCAGATCTCTTTCCACAGGGCTGCTCTCCAGCCTCTCATCCGTCAATTTGTACATACAACCAGGATTACCTCACCCCAGGTGCCACTTACACTTGTTAAATTTTACACAGTTGGTGACTGCCAAGATCTTTAGCCTACATGGATATTCAAAACTAATAATGAAATCCAACTTACCTATTGATTCAATCTGAAAGTCAAATGTGAGCTCTGATGACAGTTTGCGGCTGGATTTTAACCTGCCTTGCAGATTCACTATTTTTATGCAGCCTAGACAATAAATAAGGATATGTTAACCAAGAATTATCTTCAATATAATTTGAAGACATACAGTATGCATGTATATGCATACATTTAGTTGATACTAAAACTTACAATCCAAACACACCAAAATGGTATCTCTCTCCAGCTGTGTTACATGTACAACACTCGTCTCTGTAGTGTCTATAAAAAATGACAGTGTTAGTTCATAACAAATTAGCATGAAATCTGAAATGGAAGTTCTAGAGATTGAGACAATTTGATGGGTTAGTGTGTTTATATACACTTAAAAATCATCACCTTACCAGTGACATTTCTCTTCTCTTAGGCATGTCCACTTACTTAACATGTTGACTGTGACAGGAAAGCTGAAGCTATAATATTAAAGTATGAATTTAATCCAGCCTTTTCTGAGCCATGTCACAAAAGCAAACTCACATGTACATTGTTCTCCCTTTATTCTCTGCTGGTGTAACTTAATATTGCTGTTGTAAAAAAGGGCAGATATATGTGACTGTGTGACTACGCACACCATGCTGTTTCATTGCACTTCTGTCTTTATTTCTAAATCCTTCTAGGGTTTTATTTACTACTACTTAATTCTTGCTGCTATTTAAAGACTTTCCATCCCCAGATCTTCCAAAAACGGGACTGTTTTCATATCCAACTCTTAAAAGAAGGGTTATTTTCTTTTCCTTTGGGTTACAGCTGCAGCAGTCCCTACCACAGCCAACAGAGATCTGATCCACAAGTGGGCATTTCAACTCAAAAGACAAGTGCAGTTTTGGTCCATTTGTTTGTTAACATTGAAATTACACATAAAGCAGCTCTTAATATCTCAACATTACTGCCAGCAATTCTGCAGGCATCTTTCATATAGAAAAGAGAAGTCTGTTAAAGATTAGAAATTAGAGCATGTTACCTAAAATACAAAAGCAGCTTTCAGTTAAATTATAAAATCTGTGGCTCTGCTGAGAAGCAAAATGCTCCTCAACAATGGCAGAAATGTGCTCATGAGATGGTCTCTCCCTCTCTTTTTTGTTGTTTGTCTTGGAAAGTATAGCAAAAGTAGATAAAGCCATGATGAAGGCATGCAACAGGAAGACTGGAGGATAAACATGTGTGATATGGAAACATGCGCCACGCTTGTCTGCAGGATGTAATGGGAGACATCAGTAAGATTCTGCCAGATAATTTTTTAAAAATGTCTTTATCAGACAGTTACAAAATAAATGTCAAACAATGAACACTATTTGATGGAAATTATTTGGAACTATACGGAAGAGGCTGCCCAGAGAAGCTGTGGATGCCCCATCCCTGGAATTGTTCAAGGCAAGGTTGAAGGTGTGTCTTCCCATAGCACGGGGGTTGGAAGTAGATGGCCTTTAAGGTCCCTTCCAACCCAAAAGTTTCTGTGATTCTGTACAGTACACTTTCCTCATTTAAAAAACAAAATCTGTTTGATTGCATTATTGTTTTCCTGCCGGCAGGGGGCAGGAATAAACCAATAAAACAAAAGGGTTTAAACTGAAGCTAAAGAAATAGGAGAAAACAACAATATAGACACAAGAACACACAAATGATTCAAGGAAATAAAAAAAGTGGCATTGGAAGACACAATGCAATGTTAAATTTTCCACATTAAAAAAAAAATGGGAAGCACATTTCTCTTCAGCATGCTACTTTTATGGACTCTACTATAAAGTAACACAGTTACATGTGTGAGTGAAAATAAAATGCACTGTCTGAAGTAGTTAAGTGCATTAATTGGACATCCACTGTTCATTGTTTCCTGTAGCAATGCTTTAAACTTTGTCAAAATTTGATGCACTTTTCAGCAGCAGGAAAGTGAGTGGGTATCTGACTAATTAATTCTTAGCACACTTCAAGAGAATTTCTGCTGTTGCTCAGATGGTGGCCTCCTCACTCATGGTGCCCAGAATACTATTTGATTTCCTGCTACCAGTGGTCCTAATCTCTTTTGCTCTCCATAAACACCAGAAGAACGTTCCATCTCACCAGGAAGCTGACAAAATACTTTCTAATCATACTGGCATATTTTAGGAGAGCTAAACTACAGAGACATCAAAAGAAATTGCTTAGAACTCAATTCTACTAAAATCTATCAAATAAACAGAAGTCATGATGCCAGGGTAGAGGACAGAACAGCATAGTGAGTAATAAAGTACAGCCTAGCTCCATAGCTCCATCCTCCACTATACCAAAAATCCCAAGAAATCCAATCAGTCCAACAAGTAGAAACGCCAAAAAAAAGTGGATGTGCAAGCAGGTACAGCCAGACATCCTTTTGAACAGATCACGTAGCCTTAATGATTTAACCAGTTGCTTCCTCAGAGAAACATACCTTTTAGTGACTCAGCTGTAACAGAAAAGAACATTTCTGAATGCAATTACAACAGTGCACAAACCTGTTTCTGTAAACCACGAAGAGGTAGAATTTGGGTTGACAGTCTCAAACTTCACCACCTGGTTGAAGTCTCTTCCTCTACTGACACCAACACAAACTAAAGGGAATTCCTGCTCGGGGACTACCAGCATTTCAAACAATCTCAGTGGACAAGGTACAGGAAAATCTATGTGCTAGATTAAGAAACAAAACAGATATTAGAAAGGAAACAAAAGTCTGAGTTGCAATTAGATATTTCAACTGCATGGTAAATTTTACCCCATGCATTTTTGTAACATAATGTTTACTTATTCAAATAACAGAAATTGATAAATACAAAAAGGCTTGAGTTAAGAAGCTTAGAGCACCTCATGCCAATTCAGTTAAAATAAGATAGCATGTCTTTCATCATGAGCGTCCTATGCAGCTGCCCACAGATGACAAGTGCCCATCACTACTCTCCCTGGCTCCTAAGCCTTTTTTTCCAGGCTGAACGAGTTATAGCAGCTCTCTTTCTAAAAGCGAGTCCACCCTGGCTCTGTCTCTTCAGGTGTTGTCAGATGGCAAGATACAAAGCATGTATGGGCACCTCCAGTGTCACAAAACAGAGTAACCAGCCACCTTCTCTCTGGTATAGGAGCAAGACCACTGTTAACCCATGTTACCGCTCCACTTTGTCAAGTCTCAGTCTGCCACCCAAAGCTCTCTATTGCGCAACTAAAGGGCAATGTTCATGGAGAGAAAGACGTGGTTCTCTAATTAAAATGCACCATAAAAACATGAACATTCTCCTAAATATTTTAAGTTAGTTAATATATATGACACATATAAACAGATGTTTTCAATATGATTTTACAGAAACAAAGATAAAAGTATAATATATGAAGAAATGGCTAGTTATTCTTACCAAGTCATTAAGAGATAAAAAGAAGTGAACACAAGAGTAACTGTCATTTTACCTTGATTAACATAAATTTTTGCATTGGTTCAACCCATTCTAATAAAACAATGCTAGACTGTAGTGCTCCACAAAGGTACTTGTGGCCTGTGTAGGGATTCCTCACTGCCAAAAAAGGATAGAGAATATTAGTGTACTAAGCACATACAAATTATAAACAATTTCCAGCTATGTAACAGTCCATACACTTTTGGAAAATACCCACCGCTTCCACTCTCATCTTTTATATAAGGAACCAGACGGTGAAAATGGTGACAGTGATAAGCATGTTGCAGGTGGGTCTGCCCTTCCACTGGGCCTGAACAGCAAGTAGCTGGTGCCAAAGAAGTCCTAGCAAACATGACTTTCACAAGAGCGCTGTGGTTTGTTTCACCTCTCCAACTCAAAGTTTATTGGTTTATTTTTCAGACTGGTAGATGGGATTTACTATTTTTGATAGTATTTTGAAAAAAAAAAGTGGACTGCACACACATTTGAAGTGTCTTGGCTCTCCTATGTTGGTTTGCCTAAACTATCTTGAAATCATCATAAGCAGCTGTTATAGAATGGCTTTTTCTATGAGACACAGACAGGGTCACTGTTTTTCAGCAGACAGTGAACAACCGCTGTCACTTGAGAACAGCTCAGCCGCCCTTCAAGCACCTGCTACAGAGACTCTGAAATCCAGGAGTTCTATGTTTCTGATGAACACTTCTGTATCATCAGGAAATTCAGGTGAAACTGAAGAACAACAGAAAAGCAGGAAGTGCTGCTCTTCCATTGTTTGTTAAAACTCATTAAAAAACTGGCAGAGAATAATAGACTTGTGAAGTCTGAAGTTTCACAACTTCAGTTCTACAATATTAACAAAATTTCACTCCTTAAGCACTGCCAATGTATCCTTTAAGACAAACAAGTGTTAGTTTGCACTTTGTACAAATAAAGAGACCAGATTTTATTGTGCAGTAAAGCGACTGTGGGCCATCAGACAATTAACAACACAGCTTCTACAAACCAATACTGTCTACACAAGTAAAATATGCTTATGTTACCTTACCACCACAGAAACTCACCAGCAATCCCTCAGCACCTTAAACATGGAACACTTTATTTCATTAATCCAATTTCTCACTCAACATCAGTCACATTGATTACAACTGCATCAAATAATGCTTGGTGTGACTCTTAGTAAGGCAGAAACCACAAAACATGCAATTACCAACACCTGTAAGGTGTAGAAAAAAAGACCAAAGTTCTCATCTTTTTCTGCCTCCTGTGACAGTTTGGTCTCCCTGGGGTGAAAAAGCAGACTTATGCTGCCAGCAGGAACGAAGGCTCAGGCAGGACAAAGCAAGTGGAGCAGAGGGGAATCTGTTGTTTCTCCCTTTGCACATGCCTTCTGCAGCTGCCCTTGCTGCCCCACTTACCCCTATCATGTAAGAAGGGCTCCAAGCTTTTGAGGCTAAACTACCTCTGAGCATCACGACTTCCTATCATGTCAAGCACTACAGGATTCTTGTTAAAATTCTGTGCCCAACAGCACCAAGGACCACACCGCTAAGTTACTTAGATCATCTTTTTTTTTTTAATTATTTATCTCCCACCCCTTTAAAGCATGTTTTAATACAGTGAAGCTTTGAGACTTTCATAGCTGCACATTATTGAACACATTATAAAGGTTTCAGAGACTGTCCCTCAAAAAACTGAAAATACTCCTTGCTTTTTATCATACAATATTGATAACTGAAATCTGTGCTTTGAAGTCGGGTGGTTTAATCCCAATGGCAACATCTCTAAATTGCTCCATCCATGGAGATTAGGTTCTTCCTGAGGATGGGTTTACATTTTGACATCATTGTTTCTCTCCCTTTCTTGCAAATTGTCTTTAAATATAAAAAACTAAATGTGAAAGTTTTCATTGCTTAAACATAAGGACTAATCTGAATGAGCTCACTGCCTGCAAATGCATAGTTTCATAATAATGGCAAAAGTCTGTTCTCCCTTTACCTCTGAAACCTGACTCAGTAATCTCAATACTACCACCATTTGTACCAATTCTTCACATTTATTCTCTGGATCTTTACTTACCAACACAACACTTTTGACACCATTTAGTGTCAGGAATTTTTGTAGATACTGCAAACTTCCTGCAAGAGATCAACACAAAATTATTGATCAACTAAAACAACTGAGCAGATTTGCTTTTTAGATAGTTGCTGATGGAAAAATATTTGCCTCACTGAACAACTAAAAATGGATGCGTTTATTTCTTCTGGAAATGAGAAGCCTAGAACATATACGGTGATGCTCTGTTAGTAGGACAAGCTACTCAGTTGTGCAGCATTATGAATGCAATTAAAAGGAGTGGAGAGGAATAGGTTCCTCACTGCCGTCAAGTGTTGTTTGCCACTATCTCTTGCAATTTAATTGTATGTCTTTATACACGTGCCTGGATGGTCTATCGGTGCTGCCATGTTGATTACTATTTGCAATGATGTAACTTATTGCATCTTGTGCTGGACACTACACAAAGTCCACCCTTGTCCTAAGACATTGTATTTCAAAGATAAGACACGTGGACCCAAGGACTGTGGGAAATTATGCTGCACTGGATAGTTTGCTGGGACACAGTCCTTGCAATCTAACAACTTAAATGTTGCAAAAATTTTCAAAGACAGCACAGGATTGCATTTCGAGAGGAGGTACAAAGGAGGACCAGAAGGCAGTTTTGCAAGACCTTTTCTCATGTGCAGGGGACACTCCCTGAGAGATCATGAAAACAATTATTTGAAAATTTATCAGATAAGCCAGAGAAGACATTATTTGCTGGTAGTGGGAATCAGAGTTTCTGTGCAAACTGGAAGACAATAGGCAGCATTGAGACTGGCCACAGCAGTCTTGACAACAAAAATAACTCATACGATGCCACAGAAAAGGTGGAAAGAAGTGGATCCACAGATGCTGCACTCAAAGCTATGAATTGGGAAAATAGTTGTATAGCATTTCAAATGGAGCTGTTCAGAAGGGACTGATAATGCAGGAGGACTGAAAAGCATGAAAACTGAGTACTGGTCACAAATTTTCTTTGGAACAAGTCATAGAAGGTTTGAAAGGAACTGCACAAAGACACATGAGGGAAAGCAGCTCAAACAGAGACAAATCAAAGACATATTTTCTGCTACTGAATGCAAAATTACCATAAATTATCATAAACTGGGCTTAGACCACTTTGCAGATGAATATACAAACATCACAAATTACTTCAAATTCTGAGTTGCTTTGCCTCTCTATTGAAAACTTTGATTTTAACATATCTACATCTTTCATATAGCACTCATCATCATAAGTTGGAGGGAGACATTGCATGCATACACGCTGTAGGCACCTAAAGGGAAAAGTACATTCTATGGAAAATGACTTGCCTGCAAAAAACGACCAGCCACTGATGAACGTCAAATCTGTACTCTAGTTCTACTCTTCCCAGCTTTCAAAATAATTCATGAGCCCCTTCCCTCCACAGTAAGAGATTATAAATCCTCACACTTTTTTTTAATAGAAAGATATTGCCTAGAGTACCTAATGTAAGATCATCATTTCTACATGCCTGAAATATCACAGGTATCATACTGAACATAGATTTTGTTTGGCATCAAGTGCAAGAAGGATTTACCACATCAGACTATACCAGAATAGAGCTATTACCAGAAACAAAAGGCTACATGACAACAAGGTTAGATGTATCAAAATACACTTCTCTACTAAGAGTATATTCACATCTTTTTTCATGTAAATGTAAGGGTCAACCCTATGATTAATGGACATATGAGTTATTCATTGCAATTTGTGATCAGAGCTCCACATTATTTGGTATTCCTAGAGTTTCACAAGCATATCCTGAACTCTCAGAATTCAGATATTCTAATATATCCAACAATGGCTACTTACCTGGGAAGTATTCGATCAGGGAGTTTATGTGCTGGAATAGCAACAGGTAACTTTTGCATTTGCCTTGCATAATCAAAGAGTCCTGGTAGATTATGGGAGTAAAGTTGAGAAGCTTTACCTGGAAATTAGAAAACAAACTACACTTCAAATACAAAACCAAATGTTTACCAGCACTACCCCTCCAAGATAGCACAGTAACTTACCAGATATTGATAATAAACAGTTGTTCATGACATATAGCCACGTACACCTTCGAGGAAATAGCTGATAAATGGAAGGCAAAACAAAGAAGTAATATTCAATTTGACATACACAAGATACGCATAGATGACAGGACAAAACTAATACTGACTTGCTTTTTACAGCAGAAATTAGCTTAAGCCAAATAATGTTTACCTGGATTCCAGAGTTAATACACAGTAAATCTTAGGCACACACACTATATTTAACATTTAGACAATTAGCACATTTTATAGTCATATCTTCAAGTATACTATAGTTATTCCACAGAATATCATTATAAAGATCAATCAATCCTTTTCCAAAAATTTTAAAACCCACCAGATTTTCTTCTCCTTCAACAAAGAAGAGCTTAACAAACTTCAATAAGCAAAGCATGGTCCAGAAACCACAGGCACTCTAAAGCCTATGACAGTCCAAATTTCTTGAAACAATTTAAACTAGCACTTTGAAGAGACTCTCCACCTGCATGATGACACATTTCACTTCAGTGACAAACAAATGCAAAAAATGGTCAAGGCAGAACTCTTATTTGTTAAGTCCCACAATTACTAGAAAGACAGGGGTAAAAGCAACAAGACATTTCTTAAAAAACCCCAAAAATCTGCAAATACTTTTCTTCCCTCTCATCCAACTTCTGGAACTTACTGGTACAAGATGTCATGGAAATGGAAAGTATCAACAACCCTAACAAGAGATTAGACATACTCATGTTCAACAGGTCCAAAAATGGACACACAACACAAACAGGCAGGGATCCTCCAACACCCTTGACTGTAGTGGAATCTGAGTAGAGCAGAGTGACCAAGCTCATGGGCATTTCTGACTGTCACTTTAAGAAATGAAGTACTGGGCTAGACAGACCACTGAGGAGGACAATTCTTTTGCTCTTAAAAAAACTCCAAACCACACCAAAGAAAAACCCCAACTCTCCCCCAAAAAGATTAAGAGAGTAAGTTTGAAGCTACTGTAACTTCCAGAAAGGTGTATTATTTCTGCTTTGTCCACTGGAGTGGAATGTAATCAAAAATAAACATACTACTTTTGCTTTTACACTGAGTTGTATCAGACTAAGAGTGAACAATGATAAAACACAAAAATCGGAAATGCTATTAAAGCTCTATTGACTGTTATCATAAATAATGATGCAATAAATGTTTAGCACAGAGGGTGCACTTCCAGTCCTGAAGTCTTGTCATAACCTAAGCACACTGTAAGAAACACCTGTGGTAATAATTACCATCCTGCTGGTATCAAAATTTAATGAGAAGTTTGATTGACCTGTACGTGCATAAGCATACTGTGCCTTAGCAGATTTGGATCTGAGGATTAAATAGCAATTCTTCAAACTAGCAGATTAATTGACCTGTCACTCATTCCTGCTGTTCCACATGACTGGCTGTTTTAGCAGGAATCTCTTCTCATCTCTAAGTGCTTATTAAAACATTTTCCTGAAAGGTCATTAAGAAACACACTACATGATTTTCATTACATCTGTTCTCTTTCCTTGTCAGTTAAAAATCAAACCAAAACCAAACAGCAAATTAAAAACCAAACCTTTCCTTGGTCTACCTGGCCTACAAGAATTACTGCATTAGTGATATTTCTCAGTGTGGGTTTTACAACTGTAGTGCAGCTGCAGAGAGGTACCTGAGCTAAGTTTAAGGTAGGTAAAACTCAAGCACCAGTATGATTATGGGTTACAGAGAGCTCAGTTCAAGCTATCTAGGCCTCCCTCTCAACAAAACAGACATATCTACAACGTCTGGACCCTGGAAGATGAACAAACACCAGTGCCTCCAGCTTACAGTGTGAAGGCTGTTCTTGCAAATTCCTCCATCTTGATGGCAGATGCATTGCTCCCTAAGTTAGGGAGAAGGCAGGAAAGAAAACAAGTCTCTTAGAGAGTAACAAAAGAGCTGGAGAAGACACCATACAGAAAAGCCTGCAATTGGCACTTTCCCCCTCCCAGTATCCCCTCAAAAAAATTACTTTTTATAAAACTCTGCTAAAACAGAGCTTTAGGTGGAATTCAGTAAGCTGAGTCTCACCAGCAAAGCTGCTTTTAAGACCAAAAGAATGGAATCCAGTGTATAGAGGATCTCCTCGCTTCCCTCTAGCTGAAACACAATGTTGCAAAACCTCTATATTGTAACAAAGCTTAAAGGAAAATAGAAACTTTCAACAAAAATATATCTGTGAAATTCCATACTATTAACCTAATCATTTAACCGCAGGACAATGCACTGTGACAAAGTTCAAAACACTGACAGATGAAGATCTACTACTTAAACATGATTCAGCCTACAGAACACTTAAACATGACTGAAAGTTACCCTCAATAGGAAACATTTAGGGTAATTCTCACTGTAACTATATGCAAATGAAGAAAAAATTATTTTTACAAGGATTATGCAACACAATTTTGAGTTAGTTAAAAAACTGAGTTGTTTTTCAAAAATATCAAACCAGAAGTATACCTGCTCCATTGACGTTTCATGAAGTTCATTGAGGTTCAGTGTGTAAATACCTTCTTCTGCACCAAATATCAAGTATTGATCTGCCAACACAAACAAAAAACCCCAGAAATGCTGATTTCAGGAAGGTGTGTATGCAGCTATTTACGCAAAAAAAAAAAAAAAA
>VXBA01005643.1:142953-195203 GCA_013399895.1 Serilophus lunatus
CCCCTTTTGTGGGTTTCTGTGGTCAGCGGGTGCCCTGGGAGGCAGCAGCTATCCCGCGGCTGGCAAAAGATGGCGCCAGGAGGCTGTTGGCTCACAGATTTTGGTGGAAACCGCCATTTTGTTGGAACCGGGAACCTCGAAAGGGGAGGTGGAGCCCAGACCGCTGGCCAATCCGAAGCGGTGAAACTGGGAAGAGGACCACGAGATTCACGTGGGACTTGGAGAGTTAAAAGCCCGAAGAAACAGAAGTTCACTCTCTTTAGCTTCCTGCAAAGCTGGAGTGCAGCAGCACGGCTCCCCTTCTCCTACTCCCAGGCCTCGTGGCTTGACTCCGCCCATCCCCCATCGGCATCGGAGCCACACGAGCACAACTACAGGTTGAAAGCTTCCCCAAATAACATCCCGGGTTGGGGGGAGAACCTTTCACTGTGTTGTGTTTTGCAGAGATTCTAAGGGATGAGAGTTGGCTACCACCAGAGAGAGAAAAGAAGTAAAAAAGTGGCTCTCCCTTTCCGCTGCTTCTCTTTGGCCAGCTTGGCTGGCCTTTGAAAGCAGTTCTCTTATTCCTTTTTTTCCTTTGTTTTCCTTTTCGTGATTTTTGTTGAGTGCTTGTTTTTGTGTTGAGTTAGGGTTCCCTTAAACTCTGTTTTCCTTTGTTTGAGCTCCAGACAAATAAAGTGTTTTCTCTGTTGTCACATTCTGTCATTCTTCTCGTCACTATTAAAAGTGCCCCTAGTTAATATTGTGGTGCTTAAACCACCACAACGGGTAATATAGTAAACTTCAAACATACAATTTCAAATGACAAGTTCAAAGCCCCCCAAATCCTACATTCCAAAGTACTCCCAATATTACTGGCACTTCCTTAAAACAGAGACCCACCCATGTTTCTAGTCTATTTCCTCTTCACTTCTCACATAATAGTGACATTTCCAGCCTCACCCTTAGAAGCAGTCCCCAAGGTGGGCAGTCCATGTTACATTTAATCTATTCTAACTACAGATGTCCTACTCTCTTCTCACATTCCCACTTTTGCTTTTGCATCATGGAATGACCACTCTGGAAGTCATCTGTTAACTTGATGGAAAAACTCACTTGAAAATGGAGAAAGGTATACAGGAAAGGGACCCTTTCTTCAGTTCACAGCTGGGTTGGACTACACGCTGTGTAAAACCGTATTCTCCTCATGAGTGCAACTTCACCTGAGTACATGTAGTCCAAGTCTGACACTAAACCCAAGCTACTAAACCCTGAAATCTGGAGCTCCAGAGGCCAGGAGGCAAACAGCCTGCATATCTAGACTTCAGTCAGCATTCCACCATCTTTTTTCCCTCTCAATACCAAAAAGTCTGTATGCCTACATCTAGGATAGGATGAGGACTTATTTGGGAACAGCGGTGATTCAGGCCCTTTCCCAGGGCCAGTCAAATCCTCCAGCAAGCCATCAGGAGGCAGGCACATTCATTCCCTCACTTCTCATTTGCTTTAGTAGTCACTGCTGAGTACAACACATTACATCTCACAGGACCTTGCTCTCACTACATCTCTGAGGTATGTGAAAGAGCAAGTAAATTGTACATATCCCTCATTATGTTAATTTCTAAGGAAAATAAACACCAACTCAAACTCCAGCTTAAGACTGTATGACAGCTAGACAATTAAGGAAAACTGCTTTAATTCCAAGTAAACAAGATGTCATCTGGCATAATTCTAGACTAAAGAGCATGCCTGCTTCTTCTTACACATGTAAAACAGTCAGTCAAGACAACTTTAAAAGAACACCTTAAATACCTACCAGTATATCCTTCTTTTCTCTCCTTGAAAAATTAGTGTCTCTGGCTTCATTCTGTGGTGATTCCTTTTTTTCACCATTTAATTGTACAGAAGTGACTCCATTACCTAGAAAGATTTGTATTTAAAAATGAGTTCTTCTACCTTCAAAAGACTAATCTTGCCTAAAAACATTTCAAAGGGACAAAATTTGCATTTAAGTCAGAATATACAATACCCAAATTTATTTCTGAAGCATGCATGTTCTTACATATGCACGTATAACCGCCTATTGAGCCACATTCAATCTCAGTCCATGACTTTTGGTAATTAATACAGCACCTCTAAAAGGGCATAGAAAGTCACCATTGCGTGTATTGAACACACCTGAAGAAAAACTTGCCAATAGCTAACACAGTTATTGATTCCCTACAACAGCCTCCAGGCATTTCTTAGCACTAAATGTTTAAGAGGTAGAGTCAAATCTTTAACACATCAACTGCAGTACTAAGAATGAAGCCAGGAAAAGCTAGCAAGGTATCAATTAAGAGTCAGATATTAAGCTTACTTAAGAGAAGCCAGTCCAAGGCAATTCTCAAAGCATCAAACTAATAAAGGCATAAAATGAACAGCCTGAGCAGACAGTAAACAAACATGATTACCTCCTATACTGCCCAACCTAGCTCATTACATAGAAAAGCAAACTTTGAAAACAGAATTCTGTTCTTGACATGTCAAATGACAACAACAGGTGACACATTGAACCTGAAACTTTTTTAACAATTCTGATACTCTGCACAGAAGGTCTGTTGCTTAGGAAAGCAATTGTGTCACCACTGGCATCTGCAGGAATCATGTCAGTGACCTCAGGAGAAGGTACATTTGATCCTCCTAAGAGTTAAAAGCGTGCTTTCTTCAGGCATTTTGACTTTCATGCACTTTCCACTACTTGCTCACCATAGTAAAATCACCTCAGTATCCTTTAATGTGTGCACAGGATGAGAATGTAGAAATAAAATCACATCAGACTATTTAAGAAATACTTGCATACTTCTTGGCATCACTCTTAATACCTAAAGGATTGGATTTCTGTGGAGGTAGTCGAGGAGGTGGTGGTCTGGGTGGAACGTAAGACGCAGATTTTGCTGGACTCCCTGATGTTGGGCATCTCTTGATTGTCCCTTGATTTTCATTTTCAGAAGAATAAGTTTCTTGAGGGATAAAGATGGATTTAGGCTGAAAGAGACACAGAAATAATAAAATCATAATGCTACTTCTCAATGAGTTAAAACATGCATTATTATCCTGAAGTTTTCACAAGTCAAAGAACCATCAATATAATAATTTATATATTACATTTACATAGTAATTTAAATATTCTGGATTTGTTTATTTAAAGTGCCCTTTTCTTTTGGGCAATAAAATCCCCCTCACTTACCTTTGGTGGTAAAGGAGGTGGCACTTTAGGTTTCATAGTAGCACTATAAAGAGAAAAAAACAAAAAAATTGCTACCTTCTTTGAACCTCATCTTGCTGTCTGCAAGAAGATACAGGGTTTTACCAAATGCCACAAGAATAAGCACCATTAAGTTGCCAACAGCAGCATTATAGCCAAATAATTGTGTCACAAATACTTTCAGTTTGTTGTACCACACATACTATACGAAAACAAGTATCACAGATCTTTCCCCAGAGAGCACAGAGTATCATGAACTGAATTGTTTAAGATGCACATACTTGTGCAGAGCAAAGGAAGGAGATACAGAGCAGGCCCGATATTTACTTTGTAAAAAAAGATCTAGGGTATCAGTGAGCTTTTCTAAAGGCTAACCTGTAGGTAAACAGGCCAAAGGGAAGTTACAAAAAAACTGATCAATACCATTCCTTGAAAAACATACTACTGGTGACTTAGAACAGCCTTACACATGAAAGTAAAATTCATCTGCAGGTGACAGCTACCCTAGTGTCTGGGTTGTTTGCTATTTGTTGTGTTGTTTTTTTCCCATGAGTTTCTTTTTGCACAGAAGCCTTGGGAAAGACAACTTTTTACACAACAGCAATTCAACAGTTTGGCTCAAGAGTACAAGATATCCACAGAAAATAAGAAAGCTGAAGCATAAGGAGCATACTTCCCCTTCTGGTTCTGTAGTTTAAAAAATATGTTGCATTTAAAAGAAACCCCTAAATTCCTTAATTTTTTTTTTGTTTAAAAAAAAAAAAAATTCTCACATTGTCAGGTTTTCCAACCTCTCTGGAACAGAACATTATTTTCACTAAGTAAGTAAGGAATACAGCTGTGAAAACTTGACATTCTTGCACAGTCCTTTCCTTATTTTTAAATTATGTTTTGAAGTTCTAGAAAAATACCCAAGTAGTAAGATACTTGTTTGTATGTTTACAGGTCAATAGCTTGTCTCTTTTGCTTCATTTTTTTCAGGAGTTTCCGTCCTGGCATCTTCCATGTTGCATGTATTTCAGAGAAACTGGAAGGGGACTTCTAATAACGGACTGTGTCACACACTTCAGTTGCCAGGTAGAAACTGTCTCAATAATGCAGCACCAAGTCCGCGGTCACGTGTGTCCAAGCTCCATTTTTCTCACATTCTTCTTGCATTCCAGATAGCCATCGCAATGTTATAGGCAGATAAACAAACAAAAAAGCCAACAATTCGGCATAAATATGACAGGTGTTTGTACAAAGGACCATGTGCCCCTATTTCAACAACAGGGTTTAGGTGCAGTTTGTCACTCCTGATCACGCAGGGCCATGTGACTCAATGATTTCTGCTTTCCCAGTTTCCATAAACAAGGAAATTCAAGCACCAGCAGCCTTGCTGAACATGAAAGAAAAAGAAATATCAAAACAATCAAAGCTATTAAATGAAGAGAGATAACTTTATATTGTTCTATGAAGCACGTAGATTCTCTGTTGCTACAAATCACCCAGTTTTGTGCAGTGGCATTAGTCTGGACTGGAAGGTGTATGGTGGCTCCAATAGTTTTGTTCTGGACCTGAAGGGAGAAGTGACTGATGTCACAAGTACTCTTCAACTGCAGATCCATCTCACAGAATATAAATCAAACAAATGCCTCGTGAATCTTCAGTGGGTTCCAAAGAAAGATATCCAAGACCAAGCTGATGAACCAACAATTGCAGCAGAGCTTTGGGCTCAAGCAGATACCAAGAGAAAGGCACAGATGCAGAATCTGTCTGATCCAAGGCTGAAGCATTTAAGCCTTTACTCCAGTGCTTACACATTGTCAGGCCCTCTCTGTAGGGCAGGAGTACCTAGGAAGACATACATGAGGAAACAAAAAACACCAGGGCTATTTTGGAAGACTGCTGGTGACCATCCTTAGGGTCAGATGAGTTTGAACCTCTCCAGAAGATACCAGGCTCTGTCTTGCTTAATCTGAAAAAGAAAATCCACACAAATACGACAGTGACAGAAGCAGCTAAAGTTGATGCTTGAAAGTTGATGTTTGAAAGTTCTGATGGAGCTCATGCAAGGAACAAGGATCCCGAAGCACTGGACAAGGCAAATAATGCTAGCACTTCAAGACAGCAGGAATCAAGAGCTTCCAAGCCCTGGATGTTACTAAAGCTGATGATACTGACTGCAAGTCAAGCAAGAATTCAGGGGAAAAAATCCATTAAACAAAGATGAACAGACAGACACAGAGCTGTACACCAAAAGCCATCCAGAGATTAGTATGGATGGAGGAAACAAGATGAGCTGGCTCAAAGCAGACCAGCTATCCCTAAGCATCTTCACTGGAGGCCATCAGAGTGAAGCTGGCACAGTATGGAGCTACAGGAGACTAACAGCCCACAGTGGAGGAAGCCCGAGTTACCATTAGCAAGGTCTATCCAGCTATGAGCAAAGCAGGTTCTCAGCTTCATCCAAATGCTAGAGAGCAAATCATGAGTAGCATGATTAACTTCTTCCTCTCAAAGACAAGGCACAGGAACTTCTTATTATTGATGAATTATGTAATCAATCATGTCTTCAAACAACCGCTCAATAATGAAATATGAAGAATTTCTTAAGGAATTAGCAAGTTAATAAAGCCTACTAGAAACCAACTGAATTCTTTTTCTATAAATATTATTTGTGTCAAAAGGCAAACACACCTTCGTTTTGAAAAGCTGGTCATTAAACAATGCAAATTTAATGTACTCCTCATCTGATATCAGACATTATCAGTATCTTTACCCTTCTTGAAGGGGGCTGTCCCTCATGCTCCCTCACAATAAAAAACACTGCCTTTGTCACAAAAGACTAGCAGTAAAATAACTCCAGGAAAAGAAAAAGAGAGAGTGTGATTTGATTCTCCCTAAGACAGAGATGGCAGCAATAGATAACACATGTTTTAAAGGTTTCTGGTATGAAGCAACAGCTTTCAAAATTATCTATTAACAGAAAGCAAACAAATATTCTGTCTCAATGGCATCTTTGTTTTTGGTATTCACATCAGATTTATTTAGGAATGTAAATCTACACACACTGGTTGTGCTTTTTAGATTATTTTACCTCCCGCCTATCAATTAAATAGAGGCCAAGAATAATTATGCCAGGGGAGTTTATTATGAGCATAATTAAACAAATGCCTTTGCAGTCACATAATCTTGCCTTCTCAGTTGTAAGGGAGCCAGCTCTACTCCAAAAATCAAGCACCCATACAAGCATCCTCTTAGATGAGAACACAGATGAAGAAACTCAAACTAGAGAAGACTGTTACATATATATTTTACATACTTTTCATTAGTGTTATTTTAATACATAGTTATCAGTTCCAAAGAAGGCACCAGGACTGGGGTCAGACAAATTACTGCCTCAACATAATGATCTCAAGGCTTTGTTCATTAATAGAAGAGGACAACTGTATCAAGCAAGGAACAAGATTTTCCTCCTCTAATTTATACCAGGTCTATCAGCAGAATAAGAAAACTTTTCATGATATAATCTAGGGACAACATTAAATGCCTACCTTTAAAAACTGGTATAGAAGAATTACGAGTTATTATAGAACATGACTCAGCTTTTTTCAAATACTCATATACTCAAAAATCTGATTTTATTTATCTACTTGTTTTTTACAAGAATTACTTACTGTTTAGAATCATCGTCTGCATCATCATCATCTTCTAAATGTGCCACATGTCCCCTGAGAAAATGAACAAGGTACTACGGTTGAGTGTGTTGTATTGAAATTACTCTGACTGCCATGAAAAAAATCTGAGTTCAAAGGCTACTATCTCTTTAACAGAATTTTACTGTCTTTCTTTTTATCTTTAGTGTTATTATTTAGAGCACAGCAATCCAGACAACTAGCTTCTCTCATAACCTCTCAACAAATACAGGAACAAACAAGAACTACTTGTGACAGACAAAAAAAATCAAGGCCCAAATTACTTTTGAAACATACAGGAGAAGAAAAAAAAAATAGAATTACCGCTGATGTAGTTCTTCTTCAACTGATTTTAAGAGACTCCTTCAGCATTAAGAATAAGAAGAGAGTTTAATTGTTGAACACAAACATAATTATCAAAAGCTAGAACAAAAGCTGCTATGATTCTACCAGTGAATAATCCAAAGCATGTTATTTCAGCCGTTTTTCAGAACATGCATTGAGCATCCACATACAAATGAATATAGCTGCAACTTTTTAATTTGTTTTTACACAATAGGCTTTCATGAGTGTTTAACGTATTGTTATTAACTGCAGTGGTGTTTTTCCTTGTACTGTAAAACAAGGACTGTCTTAGTTCGATCCAATTTAAAACAAATCCGTACTATCCAGGAGAATCATAATCTTAAAAAAAAAATCAACTGACAATAAGCTACTACTGCAATAACTCATTCTTTCCGAGTTAATTTTTGTAATATTCTGAACTTCATTTTCATGCCTTTGTCTGAAAACACAGACAGGGAAGAATCACAAGCAAAACACAGGAAAAAGAAACAACAGGATTTACGAAGACAGCAGTATTTTTATTTCTCCCAGCTAAAGACTGTGCAAAAATACAGATTTGTTTGCATTTTAAATATGATTTAATTTGCAAATCAAAGCTAGGCATACTAATTCTGACATGCATAAATGTAATTAAGAAATTGAGTGGAAAGGAAAAATTACTTGGGAAACTATTTCACATGATTAATACGTCAAGATTATTAAGTGTATGAACATGAAGTTAAAGGGCTTGCTAAGAACAGGAAGTTTTATTTTTTAGAGCATTTATAACTGCATGTTCCCAATGCCCTGCAAGATGAAGAAGGGCACAAAACAATGCCAAAGAGCAGCACTGGTAGTTCCCGGGTGGGGTAAAATCATGCTCTGTGGGACCTATCATGAAGAACATTTTGTAAACAAGAAGACTAAGATAACAGCTCTTGAAAGGAATCTTACACCACCATAGAGACAATTCAGTCAACACAGCCTAAAATACTGAGATGTGCTGCAACTCTATGTCATTGGAGTTACTGCTATTTTAGAAATAAATAAGTGATTTTGGAATTGGTAGAAACAAGCTTGACTTATTTTAATACATGTTTCAGCTAATGTGTTTAACACTTATTTGTGATTTTTATATTAAAATAGTCTTGAATGAGTTGAACAGAAAATCCTGTTGCTTACTCACTTATTTGCACCCAAGAAGTAGCCACACTGAGGACCATGACCATATTCTAGCTGTAGATCCTACAAATATAAGAGAAAGAATCTTTAAGATGAACAGGTGAGCATCAAACACATACTGAGTCATGACGCTGTTATCCCCTCTGCCACACCTGAGATACCAAACAAGCTTATTTCTCTGGCTTTCCTGACCCCTAACACCACACTCTCAGGTCTACTGTACCTAAAAATCTCCTCTCTGCCAGTTTGCTGCATCTCTTAATTCTTTTTAAAACTCTAACCATAGCCCCTTACTTGCACACATACATCCATTGCCCAAATAAAGTCAGCTGCAGAAAAGGAAACAAAACAATAACAAAAATAATACAACAATTAAAAAAACCCCAAAATACTAAGGACTTTGCAATCTACCAGATCCTGCAGAGAACCTAGCTACCCCTCACTGGCACATTGTTGTAGTCATTTCAGATGGGGAGCAGTTCTGACATGAAGCCTGAAATCTCTTTAGCACACAAGGATGTTTAAAAAAATAAGAAAAGAGGACAGTAAGTGTTCTTAGAGCTCTGGTTATAACAATATGTGTATATGTTAAGAAGACCTTTTGTATTGAAAATAAAAATACAGTATTAATGATGCCAAACAGTCCAGCAATCACAGAGCATAGACTACAAAGAAAAAGATGTGGCAATAGGCCTCCAACACTATTATTACAAAACACTATAACGGCATATATATTTAATGCATTAATTGAATACAGGGACCCTTCAGAAGCATGATCAAATCTGCATGTGCCAGGAGGACACTGCTACAATTACAGGGCATTTTTAAATTCAGGTGAATCACAACAGGAAAAGTCTGAGCATAAATTTCCTCCCAAGATACTGAGTGTATTCATTCACCAGGAGAAACGAACTATTGATCACCTAACTACAACTTCTATTTAGCTGTAATCCATATCAAAAGCATGCCATCCTTCAGCAAGATGCCCAGATACTCAAGCTTTGAGCAGTAAGTTTGGATCAGATGGGGCTCATCTCACAAAAGAGCATTTTTAAAAATCAGAGGAGAAGTCTCACACTAGATTTGCCACTGTTCCAAGCTGACCAAGCAGAAACCACTGCAGCTAGTTAGTTTTTAAAAGAGCATAATACCTAATGCATATGCTATATTTTTAATGCCTCCATTTCAACAAAAAGTGCATTCTTGAATTTCTTTGGACAGCTTAACACATCAGAAACAGCAAGTTGTACGTGTTTTTTTTTTTTAAACACACTAAATATAATTCTTCCCTGTTGATTGACTGAGGTTTTCCTGTGCATTACTGCTACACAACCACTGTTCCTCTCTTCCCTTGTATTTCAGTTCTCTATTCATTTTGTCGATGAATGTCTCCTTGGCACAAGGGGCACTATTTCCCACCCACGTAATGGACCATCACTATCCTAACTACCGGTGGTAACACCTTCATGCAACAAGCACTTGTACACAGCATTTTTAAACTGCCTTCTAGCAATAAAATTGAGCATCTCATTCTCTCAACTACTTTTGCACAGGCAGAAAATACCCAAAACAAACAAGGAAGGAAAAGAATGCAAAAATCACTGGTATTTTTCTTCCCTATTGCCACTTATTGGCTTCTGATCCTAAGGACTTCTCACCATTTCATTACCTAAAACTGAACAAAATATGAAGAGACTCCTTGAAATTCCATGTTGTAAGTTACTGCAGCAAGTTTTTAGAGCTCTGTTAGCTAAGTAGGATAGGAGTCTTCACAGCTTGTAGCAAAGGAAAAGCATATGTATGCATGTGTTGTAAGGAGAAAAATTACTTAAAGAAAAATGCTCCTGGAGAAGTTCTCTATTACCTATCTCAATCTTTTTCTACCAGTATTTTTTGTTTTCTGCCACAAATAATTAAAGAACACAGACTAGCTACGCTGAAACACTGCATTCCTAAAAATGTTACCAAAAAATATCACAAATTATTAAAGCTAGAGTATATTTATAAGCCAAAAGAAAATAAAACCCAACCACAACCAAATCATGTATTTTCAACCAAATGCATAAATGTACAAGCAAGTACAACAATGGAGACTGCATGGGAGCTGCAAATCTCTTACTGAATTCTTTGCTAAAGAAGTCCAGAATAAATGTCGAGCTCGTAAAAACTAGAAACTATAGGTTGGAAGGTGAGATGTCAAATCCAAGTTTTGTTCAACTCCTCTGTCACTTTCTAAAACAGTAGAATTCAACACTTTTCACTATGTGTTGTATACTCCAGGCTAAATTAAACATCCTGGGACTTAACATAGACAACTGAAGAGATCTACCACAGATACAAGAGGCTGAGGACAACCAAGCTGGGGGATGGAAGGGCAGCTCTGGGTTGAAAAGATTTTGGTGGTCCCAGCAGCCAAGGAGGGAACTACACATCAGCAGCACAAACTTGTGGATGGGGGCCAACCATAGTACAGCCATAGGGCCCTAAGTAATCTCTGAATCTAGCTTGGAAGCTCCCCTTATCTTAAGCAGGAGATTACACGGGGTTCCTTCCAACCTCATCTCTTTGGGGGATTCTCTGTATCTCTAACTCAACAAGGCATGCAGCTCAGCCTACCCTATATGAAACACAATTATTTTTCAGCTCACTATGAATGGGAAGAAAAAGGTTTTGCCACAATATTTCACTGCAGAGTAGGATAACATAAATGAAAATATTTTCACGTGGTCAACGTGACCTTTTTTTTGAGTCAGAACAACAGTAAGCTTTGTTTCTCTGAAGTGGGGCTCCTGGGACCAGAGGCCAAATTCTTGTATAGATTCCCCCTGACAGAACCCAACAATGGTAATCGCAACATGTCACCTCTGAGAAGTGGATGCAATTACACATACAGCAACAAACAGAAGGCTGGGTTTAACAGCGTCTCCCTGCCCCGTGCACCTCCCTCCATCACACTGGCACAGCCATTTGCAATGCCACACAGGGAACACAGTGGGGGACTTATCTAGAAGGAAAAATAACCTGAAAGAAGTTGCACATTTTTCCTCAGAATGGCATACAACTTCTGAACATCTGCTTAATTATAAAAAAAAATTCAAATCATGGAAATCTGGTCTTACTATGCCAGCTCATGTGGATTCCTAAGACTGTCACTGTGATGGCTGCTGCAGTACCAGATGAACAGCCATACATTTAATTAGCCATTGGATTTTCTGCTGCTTCTCCCAGGATCAACAACATTAAAAATTGTCATAGAATAAAGAAGTACATATTTTTGGAGAAGATGAGTTTGATTTAAGCCATTTCCAGAGCTCACTGCAAATACAATGCTCAGCTCTCCTACTTATTTAAGCCTGTATCCAAACAATTGCTTTTAAAATACACAGAAAGACAGTGAAAAGGTCTACCCTATGTAAAGTCTAATGTGCACATAAGACTGACAAGACAATACAGGAACATGGAGAACTCTAAGTGACAGAATGGAGTATGTGAAAGAAAATCTCAAATGATGGAAGGTACTCAAGCAAGTTCTCAAGAAACTTGTCGTTTAGCTAGAGAAAAATGAAAAAATATCTATCCTGAAAAACAGAAGAGGATTGTACCTAGGAGCAAAATAATGTTATATATTTAGCAAAAGGATGTATTTGTAGAAGATCAAAGAGAAGTACTATCTTGCCCTCTCTGTTTGCAATTTGCATTAAGGATACAGGGGTTTGGGCATAGAATTTTCCCTGCAAACAAGACCTGTACAGAATTTCTCCATTCTTGGCAGATCCAGGCAGCTGTTTAAGAAGTGCACAGGGGGAAAGAGGGAGTGAAGGAAAAGAGAGGAATGATTTTTAAGGGTAAACACATTATAGACGTCAAATATTTGAAAGGTAGTGTGCATGGTGACTGCATAAACTGCCATATGATCAATCCAGCTGTGTAAAATGCTAAGTGATAGGTAAAAATAGTCACTCAGTCCCCAAAACTGCTTTCAATCTCGACTCTATGTGGGCCAAAGTATGCCTCAATTTATGCTAATTTCTTTCTAAGATCTTAGAGACACATAGCTCTGCAAGGGAGTTACCATTTCTAAGCTACTTTATAAAACCAGTATAACTGCATGGGAAAGAACCCAGCAGTAGTAGGTGATATATTATGCTGGTGAAAAAGTATAATCTTTTCCTCTGGATGACATTTGCAAAACCTACATATCACTTCTCAAAGAAGGTATCCGAAACCAGTACTGCCAGAGGGGGAGTGGGGAGTGATACAGAGATAGTCTGATTAGTGTGTCCTGGTCCACAACAGAAGAATGAACCAACTGGTAAATATTTCCACTAAGGATTAGGCCTTACTGGAAAAATTTCACAAATAGGTGATGTACTACCAACCACCTCAGAACTCTCCTCTTTGATTCAGAATGAGCACAGGAGGCTGTGAAGAAAGCAATGAATTGACTTAAAAAAGCCCTCAGTACTGCACAGCAACAGTACTTTATAAGTTTTATCATGGTTATAATTTTTGAAGAGTGTACTGAGCAGTATGAGGTAAAAGAAGGAAGGGACAGTCCAGTTAGAAGACATGTTCTCATTCAGCTCTTAGAGCTGTATGTACTAGGCTAGCAAGATATGTGACAATACTGAAAATAACCTTAAAAAGACAAATTTTAAACAGTGTTAGACTGGAAAAAGAAAATCAGAAGCAAACCAAACTGAAAAACCAAAACCACACTCCCAAAACTAGAGGAACTGCACAGGATGGAGGTGTTCACATCAGGTTAAGAAATCTAAGCTACTGATCTCAAAACAATTTGTTAAACATTCTTTTAATGAAGAAATACAGAAATTTCCTTTCAAGAAAGGGGAAGATGGTCTAAGCTTTCAGTAAGTATGTTTTTGGCAGATTCAAGTCACATCAAGTCAAGTGATGTCAAAACAAACAAAAAAATCCAAGAATGAAAACATCAAAGACATTCCCAAACACCCTATTTTCTGTCTTCCTCTCAGTGCTCTTATATTAAACATCTCACACATGTAAAAGCTAGCAGAGTAATGCTCTTCTTTTAGTACAGAATGTTTCTTCTTTTTAACAGAATATGAAGATGCCCAAGACTTAAATGCTTTACTCATTTAAATACTCAAAGAGCAGAGAAATAAGAAAACTCACTTCCTAGAGTAATTTCTACACTGCAATGCTAACAACCAAATTTTTTAGCAGTGCAGTAGGAGAAAATTCGGAAACTATATTAGACTATAAATGGTGCCAAAAGCCACTGAAAACAGTTATGATTCCACTTTCTGTTATTTCTGTTAAGTGTATATTCATTCTGTAACATAATTGCCATCTGGAGAATTCAGAGCCTTACACAACTTCATTGGACCATTTAAAGGAACTACCAGACAAAAATACAAAGAGAATGTTTCTTCTATTTTCACTCACCCTCCAAAAAATTAACAAGTTATGCATAGTATGGCAGTTAGGGACATAAGAATGAATGTATAATATTGAGCCTCTTACACAGAAGTGGTTCAAGTAAACATAAATACACAAAAAATAAACACTGTCAATGCTGCACATACTAAAAATGTCTTTCAACATTACAGAAATACACATATAGACTAATCCTAATACTGAATGGCTTTTACACAGATGAAAACATCAGTACAACAACAGGACAAAACACGAGTTTTGAAAAAGGAAAACAAGGACAAAACTAACACTGATAAAGAAAGGCATAAGATGAAAAATACCAGGTTAGATCTTGCAGTGTAGTATACTTCTTCTGAATTGTCCAAAAAATCGCTACTGTCAGGCTGTTCATTAGATAGAAATCAAGAAACTCAAATTATTTATATTGTGACTGAAAGCCAGGTATACATAAAAGTAAACTTTCTTGCTAAAAAAAAAAAGAAAGATAGTTAGTTGAAATTCAAACCATGTTAGGACAGTTCTCAGGATGGGGTAAAACATGGCTAAGGGTATGGTCACATTACCAGACACTACTGAATCACACCCAAAATGATGAATTACTGTTGATCCCCTGAGCTATGGCAATGTGTGACGAACTGTCCTAGCAAGAGGCAAGTATGTCCAGTTCAACACCTGAGTGTACCACGGGCAAAAACTCCTCATGCTGCAGAGGTCCAGTCCTTTGTGCACTCATACCCATAAGTACCTGAGTGTAAGTTTGAGCATGCTTTAGTGAGACAGAAGCAAAAGTGTCAAAACTGTTTTAATGAAAATGGACTCACACTGTTATTCTGGAGGAAGAGACAGGCATTGCTTGTTCCCACTTCCATTTCAAATACTTTCTGTCACAGACTGTGTAAATGACTACAAACTTCTCCCATAGACTGGTTTGTGCTGAGGCTCTTGCTAAAGCATCCATTCTTTGAATAGGTCTCATTTGCAATGGATAAGCCAATTTAAATTGTCCATTGGTTCTACAGCTAATCCATACCCATACTTTAATTTGGCCTCTGGACCCAACATCATTATTTCTAAAATCATCGTTCTGCTTTATCTGGAAAGAACATAACAGGTCTGCACGCTCCATTCTGATGTAAGCCATGGAGAAGTTAATTTTCCTCTTCAGAAAGATCCAAACAAACAGTTATAGACAGGGAGATCAGGCAAGTTCTTTGGACGGACTTCAAATACACAACAGCTGATTAGAATTGACAACACTAAGACACTTTCTTATCAGCAGAATTACTCTGGATCCTTCACATCCCTTCTGAGCAGCAAGAGCTTCTGAGACTATAAAGTGCAAATGTCCTGATTGTTAACACACAGTGTAGGAAAAGGCTCAATTCCTCCACTCCAACACTAGCCAAAGAAGTGCTCTGAAAAGCTATGCTTTGATCCCTGCAGAAAATCTCTCTCCACAGTTTAGCAACTTAGGTTTCTAAGGTGCAATAAAAACACCACTGCCCCATGGAGTTGTCCACTGACTGGTTTGTATAGTCAGTGACTGACAAAGAAATGGGAAAAGTATCTTCAAAACTTCAGCTTCTCCAATACCATATTTTTGCAATTATGATTCTGTGTGTGTATAAACAAAACCCTTAATGAGCAAAAGCATTATAATGTGAACTACACAATGCTCCCAAAATTGTATTTTCTTTACAATCCAGACCATGCAACAGGGAAGCAAAGACAGGATAACTTGGAATCAGTTCAAAAATAACTTTGATGAGCTAACTCATGAGTTTACAGTAAAAGCACTGACTGCATTATCATACTTAATAAAAACTTGCATAACCAGGGCTCCTAAATGATGCTGTTACACAGTCATGTCAAGGTCTGAGTAACACATCTGAGATACTTTGGTAAGCTATACTGCTGTCTCAAACAGGCACCAGAAACTGCAGGCTGTCTGTCTCCAGCCAGTTCTGAGGAAGAGCAAGATCATACACAACCTCATATGCTCAGAGCCAGCTGACCCACTACCAAAGGGCAAGGCACTAGGAAGGAGATTTTAGTACAACTATAGAGCACCACAAGGAAATCTGCATCAGAAATCCAGCTTACATGTCATTTGTAGACTACAGAAGTACATTCCTAAGTACACACTCTTTCCAAAACCAACTCAGGGAAAAACCAACATCTTTCCCACTAATGCACTAAGCCAACTTTTTCACTTTCAACCTGCCTTAGAAAAACAAAGACAACACAGAAGTCTGCAGTGAGGAAGCAAAGGAACGTCTTTTTATCCAAGAACATGAAGAAATTGCCCAAGTGCACAAATGTGGAAAGCAGGTCTCCACAGAAGAGTGGAATGTACTGCAACTGCGTGTGTGAGACAGCATAGATGCCTCTTCCCTCATAGCTTGAGTTCTCATACCCCTTGTACCAAGGAGTCCAAAGGAAGAAAACACTGGCAATGCACCTTTACAGAGTGCATCCACTGTCAGACTCAGCATGGCTCAGGTGTGATGCAGGGCCACACAAGAATCCTTCACATAGTAAATTCTTTTAAAATGCATCATACCTCTTCCCCAAGCTCTCAGTTTTATTATTTCCCTTGTCAATACAAGAACACGGGAGAGAAACAGTTGAGTACACACTCAGTAATTCCACAATTAAAGAAATAACTTTATAAATAAAAGTAATGGTATCATGGGCAATGAGGTATAAAGGACAGAGAAAACCTACAAGACAAAGGGCTGCTTCTTAGCACATACATCACATCCAGCAGAGCCCACAAATAAGCAGTTTTGCTGCATAGAATGTAATGGCACCAAACAATCATTATGTTACAATGTGTCAGTAAAATCACTGACAAATTTAGCAGTGCTAAGGAAGCTTGCTACGCATCTCTTCCACATATATTTGCAGGGAATAATGTATAGGGCATAGCCCATGCTGCTTGTTACTCACAAATTCATGATGTGGCTCTGTCTCTTTCCTCAGAGGTGGATCAAACTTTACTTGACCAACTAAAGAGGAGAAAAGGAAAACAAAAATTTAAGTTGGACTGTAATCAGACAAAATTTAGCTCCAAAGGCTAACAAAAAAAGGAAACATTTAGTTTAATGAGTGCATCATATCCCCACTGATGGAAACTTGTGACACATGGACACAGCAAACTTGTGCCTGCTAGAAACTAATGGGCACAGAAAGTACTCTTACCACAAAGGCAGCACAATCACCATCTGCCTCACCTACTCATTATACGGAACAGGAAAACCACCCAGCAAATAGGGCAGTGAAGTGTCCTCTTTAGAGGTGCAATACAGCTGTAATGTATAGAAAAAACATATCCATGGTGTGAATTCAATATTGAATGTGCTCTTTTGGGAGACTCACTAGCACTAAAGACCACTGAATGAAATTTGGAGCAAACTAACCACATTTTCTGAGACAGTCCTTTGGCAGAAACTCTTTAACACTACCACCCTCCACTTCAGCTTAAGACAAGAAAGCTAAAGAAATAAGTACTGCTCTGATTTAATTCAAGCAAAAAATTACTACAATTTGGGGGGGAAAAATCCACTTTTAACAGCCAGTGATCAACCTTCTCCCTTCCTGATCTCTGTGTGACTTTTTCAATTCAAAAGAAAACCCAAGATACTAAAAAAAGGATGAAAAAAAATATTCTTTTGTCATTCTGTTACCCAGCTGTATCTGGCATTGGTCTGAGTATCCTTGCTGGAGTGGTATACCAAGGGATATCAGTCAGCTCTAAGAAGAGCTCACATTCCATCCTGTTCAATTAAGATCAAGCTTTGCTGAAGCGCTGACAAAGGGTGTATCTAAATATTTGACACTATCTCTTTTGCATTGTCATCTAGAAACTACATATTTTCCTATACATCACTAAAAATGTTTCTATGTATGTCAGATATTCAAAATACCAGTTTAAATAGTATCAAAGATTACTTTAAGAATACTTCATATTGTCATATTACACATGCTTACAGTTTATTTCAGAGCGTGTCTTTTCTTCTCTTCCATTTCTACTTGTTGAATGAATTCTGTGAGGCACCACAAGAGGCTAGAAATGAAAAATAAAATATTTCAGTACCAAAATAAACCCACTTGAAACTCAGTATTGTGTAACAGCTTTTAGCCGGCTTCTTTAGCATAATATCAAAAAAGAAAGCAATCAAGAGAAAGCTCAATATAAAGATTACATGCAATTTTTTACACACTGAAGTTAAAATTATTTGAAAATGTCAACTGTTGAGTGTCTTCAAGATAAGGGTTTTTAGAAAAATGGATTTGAGCAAATTTGTCTTTGCTCATACAACATTTCCTTTTTTCATTATTCAGTTGAAGGTAGTAGGAGTTTCTAAAATAAACAGTATGACTAAATCTGACTCACTGGCAGCATTTCATTCCATTAAATATCCCAATCATTTTCCCAGCTTCCAATCTAAACTGATTCATAGAGTCATGAGTTAGGTTCTTTAAGTAGATGAGAAGTTTGCCTGAGGTCTTCAAAGCTAAATAGAAAAGAGTATTCCAGATACTATTGTGCTGTGTGGCATAATTTCCACAAATTCACCTTCATATTTATATTTCCCTTCTGTTTTCCCCTGAAATTTCCATTTACTTCTCTACAGGATGAAGCGTCCTGAACTTTAAGACTTAGCTTTCTTTTTTTGCCCCTGTTGGACTTTTTCTGCTCTTTGTACACCCACTACTGCAGGTTCTCTTAGGAACTATAATTTAAGGTCTCTTAACAAGAGTATGAGATCAGCTGACTGCTGTACTGTCCTAGTTTTAACCCAGAGGTTATTCTACACCACATCATTTCTGGAAATGGGGGAAAGGGCTCTCTGACTTCCAAGAAGGTCGTGGCTTCCAGCTGGAAAAACATGGTGGCATTGTCTGCAAATGTTCATTGTGAGAACTCCTGTATGAGAATCACCCTCTCTTTATACACTTTTGTTATTACTATTGTTGTTACTGTGCATTTTCTTATCTCACTGCTGTAACATTGCAGTAAACTGTTCCTAAATCAACTTGTAATCTTCACCTTTTGTGCCTCCAATTCTCAACTCCCATCCTGTTGGAGCAGTAAGGGGGAGAGTGGCATTTGGTTTGGGAGAATCTTGGTGGAGGCACTGAACTGGGGAGTACCATTCTTAAGCCATGAGATGTATATAATCGGGTCACAAAATTAACATCACAAATCCCAAAAGTACACTTTCAGCATGTCTTTTGTATGAAATCTTACTCTTTAAAAAAAATGTTACTTCTCTATTATGTTATCTCTGAAAAGCACATGTTCCTGCTGTTTCTGTGTTGAGTAAGTGGTAGCAAAGCAATTTTTAATTAAAGCAGTCTGATACTATGATGTACTGGTAAGTGAGCTTTCCTTTATATATAATATTCTTCATTTTTGATTACAAAGTGATGACAGAAAACTTCAACTGCTGTATTAGAGTCAAGAGTAGCTCAGACACCCTCCCTCTGTCTCAAACACTACCTGAAAACATTCCCCTTCTCCCCTTTTCACCACACACGACTTCCTTCCTTCTTATTAGGATCCAACATGTAAGTACACGGTGTTTCACTTCCCATTTATGTTCACTTAGCTCTTCTTTGAAGCTGGACAGATTTGCAGACTGTGAGTATGTATTTTCTCCCACATATCTCATTGGCAGGTTTTTGTTTCTCCCCTTCTACAGTTCCACTTTTGTCTATTCTCCATTCTTCGGGGCTTAAAAAATGGCTTGCTATTTCTCAGAATGCATTTCAAGGTTTAATCTAAGTGGTGAAAGGTTGCTTATCTATAATTAAGAAGCACTTATCTTTAATTAAGGAGCACTGCCTGGTTGTTTATGATGCATGCTCATCTGTAATGTCAGCCATAGTGGGGGTGGGAGGCGTTTTTGCATTTGCAGCCCTATTTTGCGAGTCCTTGTATCCTGACACGGATGTCTCTGTTGCAGAACAGGCAGAGCTCACCCTCGTATCACCTTCTCCAGGCCAGAGAATTACATAAGGAGTCAAATCTTCATCTCTCAGCCATGAGGACAAAGACCTCAAGTCACCCTGAAATAAATACACTGACAACAAGCTGATACAAATACCTGACACCTGAGCTGTGCAAGAGGAATGTAGATTAACTTCCTCCACACAAATACCATTTGGGCACAATTTCTGTCATGGTACAGATCTCAACAGATCCCCAAATTTACACTGTGCTAAGCATAAAACATTAGCACTTTCCTCTCTGGAAGCTATCCAGCTAATATCACATCCATCATGACAATCACTGTCAGAGAAATGCAATGAACAAGCAGCTGTCAACATCTCCAAAAGTTTATTCTTAAGGGAGTAAAAACAGTCCCAACCGGAAATCCTGTCTATGATTGAAAGGGAAACTAAATTAAGACCTCCCTGGGGTAGGGAAAAGTACTCAAAATGTCAGTTTCAGATATTGCTGCCAAATGAATAATAACTGTATGAAGGGAAGAGCCTGGGTATATTATACCCAAACATACATGTGTTTTTTGTTTTTCTTTTTACACATTAAACATTAAACCTTTGAGTTCAAAACGATGTAAAAACATAGCATGGCACTCCTCATGGGTGAAAGGTGGCAAATTCACACCTTAATCTCTGCTTCAACAACACAACTCTGCAGACTGTCCCAGCAACAACAGATTGTATCCCCATACATGCAGCACAGGCCAAGTGAAGCGCTGTCATCACCATGGGCAGGAGACTTGCCTTCAAAGACCACCGAGAGACAGAAAAGCCCTCTGGTCTCCCTTCAAAAAAAGAAAAACAATCCACCAAAAAACCAAGACACTAACATCACCACCCTAAAAAAATGCAAGCCTCTAAACAAACTGGAGTAGGTCTAAACAAACTGAGGAGGTCCAAGGCTCAAGATTCTCACCACTGGTTTTGTAGTGTGTTATGTTGTACCATTTTTTGTCTCTTATGATTTTTAATGAATGCATTCAGGAAATTGCCACAAGTACAGGATTGATCAATCCTTAAATTCAGAGAAACATCTCTAGCTGCCTCTGTGAGCAGGCAAGTTTTGGAGCAAGTTCAGTTGTTTACAAAAGGAGCCCATACACTTCTTTTTCCATTCATTTTATTATAGGAAAGACCACAATGCCAACAACTGCTTTCCCCGTGTAGAGATTCTTCTTCATCTGAAATATAGAACTTGCTCAAGATGCATCAGATAATTCATTACCACCTGCTTTATGCACAGAGGTAGGTTCCAGACTTAGAAAAACATTTTATTTTGTTTGAAGTAAGTGTCACTATCAATCTCACTTTGCGGGTGCTTTAAATGCCTCAACAGAAAATTATCCACCAACAAGGTTAGGGGAGAAATGTCTCTTACATCTAACTTGTCTATTTAGTGAAAATGATCCAGCAGCACAGGTTTGAAGCTCACTGAGGAGCTCAAGGCCATTTGACAAATCATGATGGAGAAGTATCATTATGCTCAGCACAGAAGCTCACAAATGCAGCAGGAAACCATCAGCAGTGTTAAGATAAACAACAAATGAACTAATATCTGAAGTTGGGAAGTTTGAATCACAGAATTACTAGGTTGGAAGAGACCTCCAAGATCATCGAGTCCAACCCTTGCCCTAACACCTCAACTAGACTATGTCACCAAGTGCCACATCCAGCCTTTTTTTAAACACATCCAGGGATGGTGACTCCACCACCTCCCTAGGTAGACTATTCCAATACTTTATTATTCTTTCTGCGAAAAACTTCTTTATAATATCTAACCTATACCTTCCTTGGCGCAGCTTGAGACTGTGTCCTCTCGTTCTGTCACTTGCTGCCTGGCGGAAGAGACCAACCCCCACCTGACTACAACCTCCTTTCAGGAAGTTGTAGAGAGCGATAAGGTCATCTCTGAGTCTCCTTTTCACCAGGCTAAACAACTCTAACTCCCTCAATCGTTCCTCATAGGGCTTGTGCTCTAAGCCCCCCACCAGCCTTGTTGCTCTTCTCTGGACGTGCTCAATCATCTCCACGTCCTTCCTAAACTGAGGGGCCCAGAAGTGGAGACAGTACTCAAGGTGTGGTCTCACCAGTGCCAAGTACAGAGGTAGAATAACCTCCCTGCTCCTGCTGGCCATACTGAAAAATGCATAGCTAAAGACACACAAGCAGCTTGCTTGCTCTCTGTACTGTCCGCCGGTCTAGCTCCCTTATAAATGATGACATTTACAAAGCTCACTGCTATGAGCTTGTTTTCTCTGCATTTTGTCCCCAGACAAGGCACAGCTTTTGCTCCTGATATCACACTTCATTATGGGATAACTGATAGGTAATACACCACACAACAGAAGAGCCTTCTTAATGCTAAGTCACACGGGATATAGAAAAGTGAACACTATTTTGTAAGGTACAAGTACCTATCAATAAAATGTGTACTGAAGGGACTCATTACAAGAAGCGGAGAGAGATACTCCACCTAAGCAGCCCAAAACGAAGGTCAAGAGTCTTACTGAAAAGATGACGCAAGGGTATATGGTACATGGTGTCAGTACAGTTTCCAGGAAAGCAGGGAAGACTCACAGATCTGAGCATCTCACTCACAGCTCATGAAGGTTCTGGGTTTCTTGTTCCCACAGAAATACCACTTTAATGGGCCTCAGAGCTCTTGCTCATCACTGAACAGACAGAGAACTAAAAGACACATGATCCTTAGAGCTTATGGTGAGGAGCAGATCCAAGTTACTCGATGTTGTCTCCATCAGGAATCAGACACCTTTCTCTTCTTAGGTGACGTGAAAGACAAACACACTAAGAGATTTCTTGTGTTTTTCTTAAATCTTTCTATCAGAAAAATCTATTAAATGTGCTCCACTATGTTCGTTTGCTTTTACAAGTATTGTATTCAATCCTTATGCTTTCCTCTCCTCTGCTCTCATTTAGAAAATATGTAAGCATTGCACTCCACAACACAAAAAAACCAAATATCTATTTCACTTCAGCTCCTTTCCACATTTTTTTATTTCAGACTTGGAGCATGTCAACTTGTCTTTGCTTGTTCCAAAAGATAAAAGCTCATTTAAGTTACAAATCTGCAAATTACTCTCCTAAAGTAGTTGCTTCTTTTAAGCTTCTTCTCCTTTGAAGGCATTTTTAGACTAGTTTACCCAATAAAAAAAGTATCTAATTAATGAATGTGTGGCAATTGTGTTGAAAGGATTACATTTTTTTCTTCCAAAGAAAGGCCATCAGTTAGGAAACAGCAAACATTTGGAAAGAATTCACTAACATACAGAAAACTGTGAAGACAGGATGAAGTAACAGAGGATCTGTTTTCTCTTATTTATTAAACACTTCAGTTCTGTGCTGATTATCATCTTACATAAGCAGGCTACTTTTTCCCAGCTGCTAAAGCAGAAAATCAGAAGCTTTGCATTTGACAAATCCATAAGTGAAACCAAGTTTCAGAGTATTCTAAGACCAAAAAAATACACATCAAACTATTTGACAAAAATAACTGCAGAATCACACTTCTCTCCTACACAGGTCTAAAGTTACTTTTATGAATGCTTTCTTTGCAAATGAATGGAAACATAACTGCACAAAGAAAAAGACGGCAGAACACATGACAGAACTCAGGACTCAGAGAAGCAAGCCACATTTACAGTTGCAAAATTGTTCAACAAAAATAAACAAATTTTTAAAGTATTTACATCTTTCTCTTTAAGCTTCCCTTTCCCCAAGTATAACAACTTTTGGCAAGTGCCTGTATGAGTGACACAGAAGCACAACCAAAAGTAAAAGCAATGCTGAAGACTATTGCCAGACAACAAAACATTCTGGGGCTCAACAAATTATAAGCATTTAGGTTTTGCTGGCAAACAAAAAACTTAATTTGATTCAAACATATTCCTACCTCAGGATCATCATCGTCAAAATCATGGTAAGTGGAATGATCAGGATTATTCATTTTATCCAGAAGTTCAATGGCAAGACCTCGATTTAATGGTTGGGTAACAAAGGGATGCTGAAAGACAGAAGGAAACACAGATTAAAACTCCAGTCATTCATATTATGCATATTTTAATTTTATAATTTTTTTTTTTAAAAATCCCATACACAAATTTATACCTGTAGCAACTTTTCAGCTGTAGGTCTTTTTTTAGGATTTTTTGTAAGTGCCATTTTCACAAAATGATGGAAACTATTGGACCTGTAAAATGAAGTGCTAAACATTAAAATCAGTTGCCCAGCAAAGTACATTCATTATTTAATGAAACAGAAAAGTACTTACCATTTCATTTTATCCTTTAATTTAGGAGGCTGGAAGTTGCTTTTTGTCATTAGAAAAAGTGCTCTAAGAAAAAAAGAACAATAGGATTTCTGTGGTTACTTTGCAATATATATATGGGATGAATTATTAAATACATTACTTAGTTGACAGTATGAAGTTTAAAAATAGGACCAGGACAACATTACACATTTATACATCAAAAGGAGTTGTTACTTTTCTACCCTGTTGTTAATTTGCACCCTGTTCATTCAAAACTCTTACAAGCCCACTACCCAAACATCACAAGCACCTCTTCAAATCAACTATTTAACAAGCTGTATTTACACACCAAGCTCTAACCCCTTACTAACCTCATTGGATGTAGGTCAAACATTGGAGGCTGAAGTTCAGCAAGCTCTATAGCAGTTATTCCAACTGCCCACAGATCACAGAGTTGGTTGTAGCCACCTTTTCTTTCTACTGCAGCAACTTCTGGTGCCATCCTAAATGATAAAAGACATTTTTAGGTAAGCTTCTCACCACAAATCAAGCACTCTTCTGTACACAGGGAATTTTAGTGCTCTCTTCCCTAAAGCTCTCAGTCCATAAGCTTACAGCATATACACGTGTATATATATATATATATATACGTGATATATATATAAGTGTTTGTGTATGTAGAAAGTTACGTAATGCACACCTGAAGTTTTCCTCAGTCATCTTCTAGTAACTAATAGGCAGCTTCTAAAATGGTCATTTAGGAGTAAGTGGATGAAATCAATCTGTCTCAAAACTTTTTGGCAGGCACAAAGAGCCTAAAGTATAATTATTCAACTATGATAAAATCCAAATAATATCCAAATTCACACATGGCTCCCAAAAGAGATCAACTGACTTTGAACAGAAGAATTCTAACAAAAAGTAACAAAACGTCAGCTTTCTTGTATTCTGAGTGCACAAGACCTGAAGACTCCTTGTCACCCCTGTCCAGAGCACTCCTTGTTTGTAAAGTCTGTCTCACGCATGTCAGGTGACCTCATTTGAGTGGTTTCACATTCTCTGGTGACAAAAATTAACAAACATAACCATTGCATAAATAGGGATACCTGAAGGAAATGATTCACTAGGCATTGTCACACATTTTGAATGGCCAATGAAATCACGAATTTGATTTTCCTACGCAGTCCTATCAGATGGCTAACACATTAGAGGTAAGACAGACAAATGTCACTTAGCAAGTGCTCCAGTAAATCAGCAAGCAGCATCTCAAAGGATGCATCATTAAAATACAGGTATCCTGTGGTCACAGTGCCAAGCCTGAGAGTTCAAGAAGTGTTTGGGCAATGTTCTCAGGCACATGGTGTGATTCCTGGGGATGCCCTGTGCAGGGCTAAGAGTTGGACTCAGTGATCCTTCTGAGCCCCTTCCAATACACCATATTCTGTGATCCTTATCTGTAGATCGGAAAACAACTGCAGGTTTGGTGGTAGAACTGATTTCAAGTTTGCACAGATAAACTGTATTTCAATAAAGATCCAAATCACTCTACGCCAAAAAGGAGGACGTTACCAAGACAGAAGGGAACATGGGTTAAACACGGCAAATAGGAGGGTTAATTGCAGTAAAGGCACTGCACAGCAGTTTACCTGCCCTGATGCCTCTCATGATCACTAACACCTTCACATCACCTCTGTTTTCAACTAAACTTCCTTCTCCACAATCTCAAAATTTTTGCTTCTGCTCTCAAATCTTTGGGAAGCTTTGCAAAGAAATCTGATGCTTTTCATCAGCACTTAACCTATGTAATACTTTCAAAGTTACTGAAGTTATTTGTGAAGCCTGGCACAATCTGAAAGTTATAGCCAAGGATTGAGGTCACCCAGACATCTTGGAGAAGAGACACAAACCAATCACAGTCATTACTGATGGGTGTTTGTGTTATTCTGAAAGGGAAGCAAAGCCTTGGTGCGACTTACATTGCAGAAGAATGCTAAAAGTGCTGTGCTTGACTAGTTCAAGTCAACACTTGAACACAGGGGTTTTTCGTTATATACATTTTTATCTTGAACCTACTATGCTGTCCGACCACAGAATTTTTACTGTCTGGCTGGGAAACATACAACTAAAGTGCTGTTTTACATTAGAATGTGTCTGATTTACTTCAAGGTGAAAGGGAACAATTACTTCCAGTATGAAGTGGATAAAACAAAAGGCTAAAGTTCAGATAAGAGAAATTATACAAACTTAACAAATTATACATCATGTGAGAAGAATAAAGATGCAGTACAGACAGAATAGAAATGTATTGCAGAATTCAATCAGTTTAAGCAAGTAAGGGGGAAAAGGGCATAGCAGAACAGTTCACAAGTGAAAAGAATCTGTGGAGACAAACAAATTAAACTCATTATCAACAGAAAAGTTGCAGAAAAGCTGCATCTAGGCTGGAGGGGAAGAAATGTAAGACACCAAAACGAAAAATCAGAGGAAAAAAAAATATTTAGAATCAAAGTTAGAAACAAGGAAAATTGCTGACAGTTTTTAAATTTTACTAATTAAGATACATTTACTAAGTAAGATAAATTAGTCAATGATGAGGGCAGTACACAGCCTTTCAATTTTTCAGAGCATTAAACCATTTTCTGTGATACTCAGCTAATTTGTGATTGGGTGTAAGTAACACAGATATCATCAACAGAAAGTCTGACACAACCTTTTGTGACTATTCTACCCAGGAAGTGTCAGAGTATGCGCATATAACACTGCTGAAAAATTGTGATAAATATTATCATTATATGAAAGGCCAAGTAAAATACAGTTACCAATATGGGGTGCCAATGAAGGATTTCCTTTTGGCAATTGTAGCAGTTATCTGTGCAGATACTCCAAAATCAGCTATTAAAAAAAAGGGCAAAAACAAAATGACAATTAACAACTGATTTGATGCAATTAGTTTTTAATTAACACAACTCTGGTTTCCCTACTGTAAGGGGTTCTTAAGTATACTGGAAATATTTAACAAAAAATAAATAACAAAAGCAAATAATGGAAACTTGGTGTGTCTCAGATACCATTGGTCAGCTCCCCCCGTCGCTTGCCAAACATGCACACAAACATCCACACAAGGATGAATAAATAGGCCAGCACAAAAGACCTAACAGTTACATGCAGTGTTTTAATACGACACAATACGTAACTTCGTGTTATCAAAAAGATTTTTTCAAATGACCTTTCAAGGTACATTTCACATTTAAGCAGTCTGCGTCATACATTTTACTAAAAACTTATAAACCCCTGTGATTTGATTTTTACCTCCCCTTGCAGTATCAGAAGGTCTTTTACCTCACTGTTCCAAAACTACTCAAATTAATCCTCAGATACTAATTGGATGGTTTAGATATTACCAGCAAGATAAAAAAGAATTCTGATATTCACTAATTCCTTACATGAACCACCACTTCATTAGACAAAATAGAGCACACTACTTCCTAAAGCACATAAAACTATCACTGGCACTAAGTTGTATTAACTCACCTAATTTTACATGTCCATTATCCGTTAAAAGAATGTTTGCTCCCTTTAAAAAGAAGTAAGTATATTTAAATTAAAACATGCAGATTTCTCCAATATCGTATTAAAAAAATTAGGTGAGATCTTATGGCAAATTAGGAGCCAAAGATAAAGCAAGGATTGTGTTCAATAAATCTACAGCCTTACCAAGGAAATGTCTGTGAAACCAGCAAATTCATATTCTGTTATATAAAAAAACCCCTTGGATATACAGGGCTTTTCATTAATTTCTCGCTCAGCCTATGGTACCACAGAGTTTGCATTGTACACAAAACCACTCTCAAAAAGCAGAGCATGACAACTTGCCTGTGCTGATTCATTCTTACTTTTTTCTATTTACAACAACTGAAAGGAAATAGGAACTCTAAAGGTCAAAGCGGAAACAATTTGATTTTCTTTTCATAAGTAGGAGCTGTTTCTGTCTCATTTGAGAGCCACACTTTTTATAATTATACTCTTAAGGACCTGCCTCAATATTCAAGTGTTTAGCAAAACTGTTTCCATCCTTATGCAACAGATTCTGTTAGTGCTAGATTTGAAGAGCTCAGCTGAGTGAAGACTACAGCTGGCTAAACACAGCTCCAAACATCAACACTGCCCATCAACTAGATGGAAAGGCAGCAGAGATGAATCTCCAAAAAACATGATTTCACAGATTATGGCTTTTCAGAGAGCTGGAAAAGTCAGGCCTGAAGTAAAACACAACGAACTTGGCACATGTTGCACAAGTACAGTTAATGAACCTTATAAATGCAGCTTGGTAAACAGTGTGATAGTCCAGTTTACATGCTCTTGACCCTGTTCATCTCTCAAGACTAAGAGGATAGGTACTCCAAATATGTAACTTAGCTAAACACAATTCAGCAATCGGGCAGTTCACAGATGAAGACAGTACTTTTCCATGCTCAAGAGAACAGCTTTTTTGAACAGAAACAATTCTCAACGTAAGCACTGTGAGCATTTGTTATCAGCACAATTCTGCTTGGAAAAAGTGTTCGCGCATTGTATACTTAAAAGGGTAATTTTTGCATTCTATCAAGTATAATGGCAAATATTTAATTTTAGTGTGCAAAGTAATCTTCCATTCAGAAATCATTTTTATGATTGTTCAAAACACAAATATTCTTCTGCAGCCAGCGAGAACAACTTGGAATCAGGCTGCACGAAGGCAACTACAGTTGAAGCTGCTATGTACATTGCACTTCTAGTCTGGGAAAAAAAAAAACCAAAACCAAACAGCATGCAACAACACAAAGGACTATGACAATTTACTGTCAGATTTCCAGAAGGAAGCTTGCCAGGTTTAAGCTGCAGTCTGAGCAAGGGACAGCTTGGAAAGGCTAGGTAGTAAAACTCCAGGAACAAAATGTCAACAGGAAGCATCAGAAGGAAAGTATAACAGAGTCTGGACAAGCTGCTTTTGATATAGCTTTGTTGAGATGAAGATTTAAATAAGTCAGATCTAACAGCCTGATTTGCACCCTCTCTATTTTTAACATGCAAAGGAGGGGACAGAAGCAGTCTCCAAGAACCACACAAAACAGCAGCCACTGCCCTACAATCTGCTCACCAAGGGAAGAAACAAGAAGCCAAAGCAACAGCTCTGCTCACTCACTAGCTGGTTCAAAAAGAAGGGTATCTCGAGCTTCTTGGAAAAGAGATGGGGAAGAGCAAACCTTTCTCTTGCACAGAGCACACCCTTATAGCCACCTGAACATACTGCTCTGGACACCAGCTGACATCTGAATTTTACAGCCCTGGTCTAAATAAACAGTATGTGTGGCTCCAATGAAAAGAAAAAAATACTTCCATGCATGTATTTTAAAGAAAGATGTTTTGTTTTCCTCGCTTGGGCAGAAACTTTTATTTCATTCTAATAGCTTAAAAACCCTATATATTCAAAAATATACCCAAAATTGATAGATAACAGTAAAGACCCACTGGAGGTGATACAGTCTATTTTAAAACCACTAAAATTCCCTTCAATTTTTACTTACCTTTATATCTCTGTGCATTTTTCCTTTACTGTGAAGATAATATAGTCCCTGCATAAAATATTTAGATAATAATTTAGTCCAACATTTTCCATCTTAGACACATTTCCTACTTAATTACCAGATATACTTAGGATCTAAACCAATCACCTATATGACTAAGGAACATTTTTATATTTCAGAGTATCCTGCTGCAAATTTGCAAATTCAGGATACGTAGTAGCATATCTAAATATCTTTCTATAAAGGCAGTTAGATATTAGATATTTAGATATTAAATATTTATCTAATACCTAAAACACAAGATATTTGGAAATAATACCAGTCACATCTGTTGGAAGAAGAGTATTCCCCAACCAAGTTTTCTTCTCAACATGGTTACTGTTAAATTGCCTGACAATCTTCCATTCAGCAGCCAGATCACAGGATAAGTGGTGAAGTTATCTACTGCATCATTACACACTTCAGTCAAGCCTAGAAACATACTAACAGGCAGTTTGAATTCAACTCTGTTTTGTGGATTTCTGCAGAAGCATTAGGGTGTATTTCTGGATCTTGATGACACCACCAAAACATTTTTAGGATTCAATACAAGCTAGAAACCAAGTCTTGGTTCTGGAAGAATTGTGTAAAACCAAATCCCTGCAAGACAGATCACAGACTGTCACTTTTGACACTGCAGGCTTATCTCTAAAATTCTTTTCTAGGGGTAAAATGACAAATATTTTCCTCACTTTATGACCACGAACCTCCATAAGGCTGTATAATCACAGGAGATCTCCAGGACAGAAGTTTTTTTGCCAGTTCATGCAAGACATGAGGGAATTGATTGCAAAAATAAATTAGGATTGTTTTCAACTATCAGCACTTTCATAGATGGTCAAAACATACCCACAGGGAAAATGAGGAATCAATTACTTACATGTCTTGGTACTTGAGATTCAAGTGAATAACATCATACAGACAACAGTACCACCAAAGACACTGTTTTTGGGAAAGTTTCTGGCAGTTCATGAAAACCTGCATGCAGTGTAGCTGATGTGCTAATCAGTTATGAAATTCAATTCCTAAACTAACTAAAAAAGCACAAAGCTCCACTCACAGATGATTTAACCTCTTTTCCTGGGGGAAAAAACTAGCGATACCCACTTGGTTCAACAGCTTTTCAGTTCTCACTGCAGGCAAGCACACAGACCCAAAAACTGCACTTGATTTGCTGTTTGTATAAAGTGTAATTAATCAAAGCATCTACCAGACCATTGGAACAACTGGCATTAGCTAGAAGAGTCCCATGTACTCTCTTTAAATGCCTGGATGCTACTGGCACATGATGTCCATCAACTCACAAACTTTTACTACTGCCCTGCAAGAAAGAGAGGTCACCATTTTCAAAACTGAATGCCTGGATACAGGTACTTCAAAGGTTATATTTAAAAGACCTGTATTTTTCAATCTCCCTGATTCCCACCAAAATTGATAGCGTTTTTTGAAAATGGACAATTCAATGGGCTTCTAATATGAAGACTGAATGCTAACTTTAGGCATCCAAGTGAAACTCTGTATTAATGGAAATTGGTGGTAAAATTAATATTGGACAAGTTACTCTTACTTTATAGAAGTGACGTTGCATTAAAAGCTGCAACAAGACATTATATTTGGTCAGAGTACCAGATGCATGTATTTACAGACAACTTAGGATATACAAAAATGGGTCTATGAATAGCACTTAGAAAACACATACAAAATGGCACATGTTTTTCCTCACACACAGTTTATATGTATTAAGGTATCTTCCCACACAATAGATGATTTCATGAATTCCATTCTAGACTACTGAAACACTCCTCCATATGCTGAGAAGATTATGGATTTGATTGATGGACTATCTGGTGCATAAGGAATTGGCTAGATTGGTAACAGCTCAATGTCCAGATGGAGACGAGTGACAAGTGGGGTCCCTCACGGGTCCTGTAAAGTTAGACTGTTTAATACCTTCATCAATGATATAGACAGTGGGATTGAGTGCATCCTCAGCAAACTCACAGATGACACACCTGAGGGACAAAATGCCATCCAGAGGGATCTGGAAAAGCTTGAGAAGTTCAGGCCACCTCACGACTTCACGTGAACCTCGTGTGAGCCTCAGGTTCAACAGGGCCAAATGCAAGCTGGGCTACCTGGGCTGGGACAGTGCCCAGTATCAACCCAAGCTGGGGGATGGTGGGATCAAGAGCAGCCCTGCCAGGAAGGACTTGGGGGTGCTGGTGGATGAGAGATTGGACACGACCCAGCAACGTTCACTTGCAGCCCAGAAAGCAAACCACACCCTGGGCCACATCCAAAGCAGAGTGGCCAGCAAGTTGAGGGAGGGGATTCTGCCCCTCTGCCCAGCTCTTATGAGACTCCACCTGCAGAGCTGCACCCAGCTCTGGAGTCATTAGTGCAAGAAAGGCACAGATCTGTTGGAGAGTCCAGAGGAGGGCCACAAAAAGTGAGGAACAGCTGAAAGATTTGAGGTTGTTCAGTTTGAAAAAGAGAAGGCTCTAGGGAGACCTTACTGTGGCCTTTCAATAATTAATGGGGTCTTATAAGAAAGATGGGTACAAACGGTTGAGTAGGGCCTCTTTCACTAGGACAGGGAGTAGTGGTTTTGAACTAAGAGAGGGTAGATTCAGACAAAATGTAAGTAAGAATTCTTTTATAAAGAGGGTAGTGAACCACTGGAACAGGTTGCACAGAGGTGGCAGATGCCCTGGAAACCTAAAAGTTAAGGTTGGATAAGGCTCTGAGCAACTTGATCCAGTTGAACACGTTCCTGCTCATTGCAGGGAGGTCTTTAAAGGCCCCTTCCAACCCAAACCGTTCTAAAATTCTGTAAGAACAGAAGAGTTCAAAGGTTCAAAAACCTTAACACTCCCAGATATCACATAAACCTTCACTGTAAGGAAAAAAAGACATGTCCTCTAAGTCAGAAGTCAGTAACCTCTGGCCTAGCACAGGGAGATGCTAAGTGGCAGGCAGCCAAGGGAGATGATCCAGGAACAGACCAATCTTGAAAGAGTGCTTGAGAGAGGCAGCAGCTCTCAACTGAAGGCATTCAACAGCTTTGAATACCCTAGAAGGCAAGAACTGCTCTCTCACCCAGAAGCAAGACATCCATCAAAAAAGGGGTTCCTAAGTTTTACTGGTGTACTGAACCTGCAATTTAGGAAAGAAAAACGAAAGCTAGCATGCCCTCAAGGACAGGCTAACGACCTTAACTTGAACGTCTCAACTACATAGGCAATTATTTTCTTATTACCACTGATCAACTGTTAGATATGCAAAACTGAGTGCTTAAATTTTCCTTCAAACCTACAATAACTAATTTATACAGCAAATATGAACTAAGAAAATAGGTTGCTTCTCCCCTCTTTAAAACAAATATAAAACTAACAGCAGAAAGATGACAAGAGCTTTCTTTAAATGATCCAGGCTTTTTGAGGTTATGCAATTATATAAGTTTCTAGACTTACATAACACAAAACTTTTGAGAAAGTCTGAGAAAAATGCTATGTCATCCAATGACTGTATTTCCATGGCATCGCATGTTATTTGTAGCTTTTACTTTGAGCTCTTAAGACTTTTACATTGAAAGTCAACAACAAGAACCTGAGAACACACTACCTGTAGTGTTTCTCTGCTAACATAGGCAATCTGCTGTTCTGACAGTGGTCCAGTCACTGAAATGGAAGGGAAAAAGAAAAAAAATAATCTCAAAATCAGGTAAGATACTGCCCATTCCAAATTAATACCTCAATTACTTCCATTCACAGTGATAGGATCTTACACTACAAGTCTATGTAAATATGCTTAGCCTTTACCCCAGAACAAGCTTCCCAAAGGCCACCAAACTTCTTAAAATTCAAATCTCCAGTCCCATGGGAAAGGAAAGTACTAGTTCCTCTCATACATAAATCTCATTGTAACTAAGAGGTAAAAGGCAGATCTGCAGCAAACCCTGATCAGTCCCCTTTGAGCCGCAGGTAGTCCTTGGTACCATTTGTGACCTGCTCTCTCCTTCTGTCTTTCCCACTGCCATTCAACTTGCTCTCTCCAGCTTCTCCACCCTTTTCTGCAATGAGCTATCAGCACTGTTGCTCCTGGGCCTGCCACACCAACTGTCTTCCCAAACTCTCCCTGTGAGCAGGTTTAGCAGTTTCCCAAGGGAAGGAGGAGCCTTCCTCTCCCTCCAAGGTCCAACTTCACCCAAGTCTCTTAAAGAAAAACAAATTCTGAACAGATACGTAAACCAAACAGTGAATGGCAGGCAAGGAATGGCCTGCAACTTGTCCCCAGTCACTGGACTTTGATCCTGAAACTAAAGGGGTTTAAGACCAGGAAACAGTCCTCACTCTAAGCTTCTCAGGTTTTGCAGAACAAACAAATACAGAAGCTGGATGGAGTTTCTCAAAGGACACTGAAGGAGTAGGGAGTTAAGAATGAATCTAGACTGAAGAATCCAACTGCTTGGCTTCTACAAAACCATAATATTAGTGTCATGCAAAATATATCTTCAAAACAAGTCTAAATCCAACTTCCCTTTTCTGAAAGAAAAGCTCCAAATCCACATAAAACTATACATAGTGGCACTCAGAGTATGTATATAAATAAGCATCTTTGTTTTTCTGAGAAATTTAATTCTAACTTAAATTACATAATATTACAGTGGCCTGGAGTTTAACCAAAGTAAGACTCTTTAGAACATAATAAAGACCAGAAAAGAATCTTGCACTCTAACTTCCAACAGAGAAGCCAAAAATCAGCTTCAACGGGAAACCACCCCTGTATGATATCTGCTCAGGCATTTATGTGGCATGAGATCATTTCCCACTCTACAGGTGCTCCATATAACAAAAATCTATTAAAACACCACACTTTTCTCAAAATTAGCAAAGATGCAAAGGATTGACAAGGCCACACTCAAATGAATATGTCACAAGCATGGTGTGAACTCGTGAATTGGTGCTTGTTTTAGTTGCACCTAGGTTAAATGTAAAAAGCTGTTTAGGAGAAGATTCTCACATGTAAAATCTTCACAATTCCTCTCTGAAAAACATCACCTGGGAACCACAAAGTCATTAATAGCTCACAGCAGACTCCTTTCCTAAGCAAGCCTTGATTCCAGGGCAATAAAATCCCTCAAAACTCATTTTGTCCCTTGAATACTGGCAATCAATTGATTAATCCCCTTGTTATCCAACAGACTTGCACACAGCTCTTGTTTCTTTGACCACTCACTGCAGCCAAACCTAAAGAAAATATATAGGCCATGTTTGTTTTTCACATATCACACAATTAGCATAAAAAAAAGAAATAAAAGAGACCCCTGTGGAACTACTGCTATACAACCACTGTTTACAAAGGACAAGAGCATCCATACTAATCAATCCACCTACCCAGGTCTCTGTAGACACTGGTTATACTAAAAGTTCAAAAGCTCAGAAACAAAATGGCTATGAAATAAAACAGCACATCAACACACCAATTTTTATTTTTGCAACATAATATGGTCTAATTTTAGAGTCTTTGAAAAGTAGTGATAAATACACACACTACTGAAGGATGGAAATAACTTCTAAAAAAAATCCCACTATAGCTATAATTTTGTTCATAAAAACCAAATTCCACCAATTAAGTAAAAATATAAGCTAAAATTGACTTTCAGTGAATGACTATGGATAATAAATTTAGGATTGCTCCTCTCTAATTCCAAAACACCGTAACTATTTCAATTTTTGAAAATAGGATTGACTTAGATTTTAAGGAATGAAAGTCTTGACATACCATGATAAATATCCTGTAGAGAGCCACCTCCACAAAACTCCATGCAAATCCATAGCTTGTCTCGTCTAGAAAGTGAACAAAACCATCAGATTTTAAAACAGCACCTGTAAAAGATGTCAGGAGACTCTAAAGTTATAAAAGCACAATATAATGAGCTCTGTACTACAAAAAGTACAAGTCAAATAATGAGTATGATTTAATCCTTACGTGACAATTCCACTGTCCAAACTAATAAAATATAAAAAAAAAATTCTACTTTAACGAATAAAGGCAGTATTAGCGCAACAATCACACTGATTTTTTTGTTGAAATATTTATTTCTGTGAGCAGAGAGAAAACAGATGTGAGTTCTTATTTCTTCCTCATTTTCACTTTTTTCAGAGCATAGGAGTTAACACCAACAAACAAGAAACAAATAAAAAACAAAAGGCCTTAGGGGTATCTCTCAACTCAGTTTCTTTCACAACAAATTAAACTCCAGTGCCTCAGTCCATGCTGTGGGTAAGTGCCTGCTCAGATGAAGTCTTTCCTTCAGAAATACCTATGGCTCAGAGGGAAGTTACTTAGTTGTTCCTCCCTTACTGAAAGAATCAATTTGGTTTGAATCACAAAATAACTCCACTAAAGATGCTTTTGAAGAACAAACAATGGGCTGATGGATTCAAAGGTATCTTCTATTTTGGCCATTAATTTTATTTTCACTGATAAGATGTGTGGCCACAAAAAGGCATTTTGCAGAGCAGAAAATCTGGAACTTGCCAAATCATTCCTAGCCATCACAACATTTGAGGAGGGGAGATCACATGTGACCACCCTAGAGCAGACTGTACCACAGGACAACCAAAGGGAAGACTGATGGTTGTTTTGCAGCTTCCTTATGAACCCTGGTCTTAAGTTTCTTGCATTCATAAAGCTGCCTTTTTTGTCCATAGTCCATATGGCCCTCAAAGCAACACCCCAGCTGCTTCCTCTAGAGATGGGAAAGGAACTGTTCAAACATTACAGAAATTTTAAGCAACAGAATTCCCTGGCTGTTCACTCCATACATTTCTAGAGGTTAATTAAAGAATTGCTTGAAAGACTATTAAGGCTTTCCACTGAAATAACTGAACAAAGTCAGACACAGAAGCATTGTGACTACCTGTGAAAGAAAACAGAATTAGCAGGGGAACATGAGTGAGAAGGAAACACTGAAGAGACATACAAGTCCAAATGCCTTGTTTGTTCCCTACAATGAGGCAGGACTCAGACAGGAACACTTTGTGGGGCACTGGGCTCATGAAAGCCACTGTTTCTCATGTGGCTGTATCCTGTTTCATGCCAACAACAGCACTGTGGAAGAGGAAAGAAGTCAGAACAATCTCAGCAGCAGCAGAGCACCCACAAAGTTAGAGACATGAAGGGTAAGAGCTGTAAATTCACACTTTCACTTACTGGGCATTAATTTCCCAGTATGCAAAAGCCCTACAGAAACAAAGAAAGAAGGTAAGTGGATCAGAAGAGATGACTTTAATTTCTAATTTGTTATTTAGCCTTTTATTACTGTGCCTAAGAGCCTGGGGACAGGTGAAGATCCACCAGTAGCAGTGTACACAGCTGTCTGTTTCTGCAGAGCCTGTGGCAAGAGCAACAAACAAAACTGAGGCAGGATCAACAGAACCACTTAGTGTCTGCAACTTAACACCTCGGCTAACAGGAAGGCAGAAATCCAACTGTGAAAAATCCCTGCATAAACAGAAGAAATCCTTGGGGAACAATATGCTGCTAAGTAAAGGAGGAGGGTATTTTCCTATTGCTCTTAGCATTGAAATACCCTAGGAAAACAAAAGGTCAGACACAAAAAAGTCTCAAAGACAGTGATTTGATTGCCCAGAAAAAAAGAGAAGTACTCTATGAAAGAAGCAGAAGGGAACCAAACAAGAGAAAAACAGAGTGACAAAATACATAGCATACTTGCCAAAATTTAATTCTGGGTATATTTTGGTGCTCTGAGGGAAACTTTTTTAAAGGAAAGCATCCCCAGCCTGAATACAACATCAGAAGAGGCACCGTTTCAATCTAAAAGTGTTAAAGAAGGTTGAATGCAACAATGTTTGTCCACAAACTGTTTTCACATGAAATTTTAGAAAATCATCAGAAACAGCTTTTTATTAGTTATACTCAGCCATTTGTTCCCACCATAACTAGCTACAAGAAGTAGTTTTACGACAACTGGATACATTTATCAATATTTCTACAATGCAAATCATCTCACCTGCAGAAACACACACAAATGGAACCATCACATGCTGGTCAGAGGTTCATGTGTTAGAAAAAACAGATATTCTACTGAAACAGATTTAAAAAGAAACTACGTACACACACGCATCACACTTGTCATAATTCTGCTTAATTTTCCACTTATGCATTATATTTCCAAGGAAACATGATGATGTGGTCACAACAATTTTACTAAGAGAAAAATTTATAGAGAGACATCGCAGTAAATGGATTAAAATGAATTAAATGGAATAAATAGATGTTAAGGTAAATAAAAAAAATATACAAGTGGATAATACTTACTTGGTAAATTATATCTTGCCCAAGTCACCTTATAGACCTGTTCTTTACAAGGAGAGAGACACACATTTTTAAGTAAGCAAAAGAAACAAACTGTACCTGAGATAGCTGCCAAAATAAGCAACAATGTTCGGATGTTTACAGTCTTTCATCATAATGATTTCCTGCTGCACAACAGCAAAATCTTCTCCTGAAAACCAGAAGGATGAGTATTTTCATCAGCCTGTGTTACACTCATAACTCAATTTTCAGCACACATTTATAAAACAGGCATTCTGTGTAATTAAGACTAATTACCTGCAAGTTTCACAGACACACAAATTAGCTGTAAATCAATATTTACTAGCAAGGGCTTAGCAGTAACTATATTCTTCACATTTATTCTGGAACATCTGCTATCTGATACCTGTTGTGACATTGGCCACAGCTCTTTCTAAAGCCCTTATTTCCCCCCAGACCCCTCTGTGTCCATCCACACATGCCCTGCCAACAGCCTGGGTTCTTAAAAACACAACAGAACTTTGCTATTTTTGGCCACATGCCCGATACCCATTAGCTCATCTTGCTGAGCAAAAAAACCCAACAAATCAGTCACTAGAAGGCTGATGCTGCTGCAACTTTTCAGCAGACAAGGCACGAATGTGAATTTATGGACTGAGCTCAACTTGCACCCAAATAAAACACTGAGGTAGGGGTAGCATTTACCCGAGTCTCACTGTTTGGTACCATGGCTTTCTATAAAAGGTGCTTACTGGATGTGTACACTGAGACAATCAGGTGTGAAACTGAAAACACAACTGAGATGTTTTCAGTTTGGAAGCATTTCCTACCCAAGCTAAAGAGGGAAGGCAAGAAAAACATCAAAAGTAAGACAATGATGGCAACAGATATTTGACAGACTTTTAAATTTTTTGTTTTTAAAATAAATACAAGTGCTCTCTGTAATTCAGTCTCTTACACTCTTACACTAGGACTTCTCTGAAATTCCTTTAGCCGTAAGTGCAAATTAGAGGTAGTCTGGTATGTTATTTTCAAATAAGTTCTTCTGAAACTTCTTTTGTTAACAGACATATACAGTACCCAAAAAACAATTCATTTTTACCAGCCTCAGGGCCTACATTGCTGAAACAAGCCCGAAGGCCTAAAATAACGATTTAACTTCAGGAATAACTTTAAGAGGCACTTTACACAAGTTGAAAAAACAGGAAAATTTGAAGTCTGTCTCAATTCTCCTCTTAGCACACTGCTGTAGCTCTCTTGAGCATAACTTAAACTGGAAGCCAAAGGACTGTATAAAAAGCTGAATATAGACACTAAGCTCCTATGTATCATCACAGTCCAAAAACAAATTCTCAAATATGACTTTTGATAAATTTCAAAAGAAAAAAATGAATTCCAACAGAACTGGCCAAGCTACTACTTAAGAAAATACGTTTTAAGTTTCTCCCAGTACATTAACATACTGATGACCTATCCAGCTGCTGATTTATAACCAGAAATGTGATATTCCTGTGTATTTTATTTAACTGATAGTAAATTTCAAATAATAAGCTGCAAGTTAACATCTCTCTGTAGTGTATTGCTGACAGCTTGCCATATCCTGGCTAGTTTTAAACATACAGACACTAAAGAGCAGAGAAATTGTTTTTGCAGACAGGTGCTTCCATGGAAGGACACGACTCCTTCAGTTACTTGACCAGTGTTTTCACTGTATTCAAAACAAAAGTAGCAAAAAGCCTTGGAGCAACTGCCTAAACACTATTAACCCTAATTCTTCACAGTCTCCTCCCAGCCTGCAGAACCTCCAAAGAAAGCCAGTGCCACAGCTCTGCAATGTGGTCGCTGACTGTCTGAAACTCAGTCAACAAGTGCCAACCACAGACAGAACCTGAGCTCAGGGAGCAAACAGAGGGCAGCTAAACCACCTTCTCTGCACACCACTCGGGTGTCCAAAGGCTGCCAAAAAGATGCCAGTTGTTTGCCCTGTCCCCAACAGCTGCAGCACATCCCCAGGCCCTGCCCACAGCACGACTCTAGTGCCTGGCTGGGCTGGGCTGAAAACCCACGTCATGCAAAGTCAAGGACTCCAGCAAGGGGAACTGACACAAAAAAACAAAGAAGCAGAACTAGACAAGAGCATCTGAGACCATGCTTTCAGCGTGATGAACATACATTTACGAACTACCCACTAACATACTGCCCTGCCTTTAAATTTTTAAATGTGCATTCATTGAGAAAACAACATTTCTAACCACCTCCAGAATTTTAAAGGGAAAAAAAAGGGAAGAAAACTGTACCTTCTTTCCCTTCTTGCCCACATGTACCTTTAGGATCAAACCAGGTAATTAAAATATTATACAAACACGACACATCACCACCCCAACATTGAATCTGGAAATGGAACATCCATAGTTAGAAGATGAACAAGAAGTCAAGACATTTTACTTCCCAGGTTACTGTCTTCCTGCTCAATAAGCACAGTCTTATTATAGCACACCACTTCCAGCCTGAGAACTGATCCGTAGGGCGCATGTAGTTTGTGAAATCACAACAGCAGCACAGTTCAAGCACAAATCAGCAGACAGTGAAGTCCTAATCAGTCTCCAAGAGAATTTCAAGGAATGTATCAACTCCAAGATATTAATGTTCAGCTGTTATTTTCACCCTTCTATTAATTTCTTCCCCTAGTCTTTTTCCTGATGAGTTCTTTTCTGCCTTGATGTCTTCCTCATTTGTTTTGTTCTAGAGATTTTTGTATCACAGGGATTGAAATTATAGTACTGAAGAAAAGAAAACCCACAACTATCACTGAATTTTAATCAGTTTTCATTTAACTGTTCTCCAGCTACATTTCTCCTTTCCCATCATGATTGCTATTTTTCAGAACAGAGTATTTTTCCTACAGTAAAAGGCAACAAATCACCCCTTCTTTCAGTAAGTGGACTCAACTGATTTTATAGGGTTGTTATCTTAAACACAAAAACATTTGGGTTTTGTGGCCTATTTCAGTTAAGAAACACTTACCTGGTTCTAGTTTTATTACTTTAATTGCTGCTAGCTCACCCGTGTTGACATTTCGAGCCTATAAAAAAAAAAAAAAGGAATATTTAGAGAGCAGAACACAGAAACCAGCTCTGCATTGTCAACAACATGCAACCAAAGAACAGCTGAGATACACAGGGGTTTAACACACTGAAAGCACTTGTTGGAGAACATGAGACAGCTAATTTGTACCGAGAGCTTTAGTCTGCTCAGGAAACTACAACGCCACACAACACTCCCAAATTATGCAAGATCGTGCTGTGCTTCCATATTAAAATCTGTAAACAAACCACCTCCTGAGAGGCTGCCTGCAGAGTGGGTGTAACACACACGGGTCTCTCAGCAGACAGCTGGGGTCTGGGGGAGCTCCAAGGGCTGTGCCCTGCAGTGTGTGACCACTTCCAAGGCTCCCAGGAGAGCAAGGCAACGCTACCTGACCCTTTCACTGTACATCCCTTGGTCCTCACTCTGCCAGAAACAGCATCCTCCCCTTGCTGCAAAGGTGCAAGAAAGCAAGCCAGTGACAGAAGAGCTCGGAAGCATTCCCCCTGGCCACGCAGCAGCTCTGAGGCCAACTGCAGCAGCAATGACTCAGGAGCTTTGCTGCGTTTTGTACAGGGCTCTGTCCTGAAAAGGCCTCCATTCTACTGGGCAGCAAAGGAAGCCACATTTTTCAAAAGCCATTAAGAAGCAGCATAAATTATTGTAACAATGACTTCTCTTCTATAACTGCTGCATTTGACTTCTAATTGAAAACCCAAAAGCCATTTGCCCAGGGCTTCCAGGGTGTCTCTGTGCCGCTGCACTCAGCTACATGGAGAAGGCAGCACAGCTGCCTCCCAGCACTCAAGCAGCAGCTCCTGAGGGATTCCCAGCTGCAGCCCTTCCTCTCCCCAGGGGAGGCCTGGCTCCTGTAGCCGCCCTGGACTGCACCCACCCTACCCCCTACCCAGGGCACTGGGGGGGACACCAGGCCTGCTTTTGCTAATGCCAGATTTACAGAAATTACAGATGTAGCCAGGGACCCACCTTTTAAGGTGGTAACGGTCTCATTTAAGTCACTTTAGGAACTCAAGAACTCACACCTTTTATTGACTGTCCATGAGATTCACCAAATACCTGTAAGGTACTGATTCTTTATATGGCATTTTGAGACCTTGTTGTGGCACCACAAGTGGAGGGAAAAATATCCCTAAGACTATAAAAAGTAATGAGCAGTAAAGTCTGAGAATAAACATAGTGGGTATCCCTTTGTTTAGAGACCTACCCAGCTCATTCCTAGCACAGCTGATCTCAAACCTCTCTCTATTGTTTGGTGTGGCAATGCTGGGAGTGCTGGCATTTGCAAATAATTTGCAGGCAGAGGGTTAGGGATAGGTCCTGAGGGTAGTGAGAACATTGTAGAAGCCAAGTAGTCCACCTGATTGGCTGTGGAAAAAAACAGTTAAAGAAGAAATCTGCTCTGGAAGCCTTCCCTGTAAGTCATTATTTGCCCACTCCACCAAAGGCAGCAATGTCTCCATTCATCACTGGTGGAAAAAAGACATTAAGAACAGCAAAACCAGGAGTTCATTTTATCTGTACCAGAATATAAAAGCAACATGTGAGAAAGTGGCACCACTGAAGCATGAACTAGGATTCTTATTCTCTATTTCTTTTCCCAACACTTTCTCTTCATAAGAAACAAATGCAAAATGTTCATGAATGAAACATCAGCATTTTTCAGCCTCCAAGATAAACAAGAAAAATTCCTGAAACTTTAACTAAGACCTGTGATCATCAGAGAGACTTGTTAATACTTACAGATTTGCTTTAGGGCAATTTGTATTAATAAGATAATCAATGAGATATAACTGTAGTGGATACAAGCGAGGCGATCCTGATGTTACACACCCTGTGCCATTGCAAAAAAAATTTCACAGGCCTCAGAGACATTGCTACTAGGTTTTCTTTTTTATTTATTTCTAACAATGCTGTGTCCAACTACCAGGAATTTGTTTCTCTGACCAGGTCTCCATAGGTCCTTATGTTCTGCAGTGCTGTGGCAATGAAAGCAAGACAGAAGGTGGGTATGAGCTCTAGTGACAATTTCAAAACAAATTGGATTAAAACACATACAATACTCATCACAAGTCTGATGTGGTGGTGCCCAAAAAGAACTGTCACGAGCCAACAGGCAAATCTACAGATACACCAGAAGCAGGACATGCAGAATGCCAGTCAAAGAAACAGCCTGAGAAGCCTTGCCAAACCTGCACTCCCAACACCTTGGGGCTGATACTGCCTCCTCCCGTAGCAAAAGGAACTAATCTTCAATGTCATGGTTTCAAAAACTGCTCAAACTGTGGGCAGGAAAGCACAAACATCATGTCTTTTCACCTTCAGATTAGGCATTTCTTCCTCTCCTCAGCACCAGCAGCAGTGGGACTCTGGTCAGCTGGCCACTCTCTGGCCCAGGATCTGCCTGAGCTAGTGAAAGCCAGAAAGGAGGACCAAAACCTGGTTGAATGCAGGACACCAATGCCTTCAGCCACAGCAGGCTACCCACTGCTTCAGGGCATAGATTAACAAAACATGACTCCAAGTCAAGAATTTGAGTAATTTGCAACTCTGCATCCTGTTCCATTCGGGTTATCAGCACTGAAGGTGTTGTCAAAGTAGGAATACGAATTGCCTTCGTTCATCTGAGTGTATAAGAAGATTATTCTGATGTAGTGACACAAGGGCTCCTTGCAAAGGCTAAGGATGAGCACGAGGTGTCCCTGACAGATCTCGAACACCTTTGACACTGTCACTTGTGACACAATTCCCCATCTGAGCTGGACAAACAAGACACTGAGAATGTCTGAAGTGTTGTGTGGTTTTCAACACCCCTTGGGTCTGGCTCTGACTCTGAATTTGGGGGGAGCCTGCACACACCAACAGCAACTCAGGACATGGGGGACACTCACTTAGGTTTTTATTTGGGAAAATCACAACACTGATGGGTTTTGAGACTGAAGGATCAGTAAATAGTACACAGGTGAAGAACAATTTCAAACCAGTACTTTTGTGCTGGCAAAACACAATCAAAGTTTCGAAAAGAAAGAAAATCCATGTCCATGTTTTGTTTCCACTTGCACTGTAAGTGCTCTAACTCCCAGCCTTTGTGGTGCTGAGGTGAACAGCACACATCCCTGTTCCCAAGAGCACAATTTCTTCAAACTCAGAGTTCGCTGTGTCAATGGGAATGCATTACACAGGTTTTCTGGAGGCAAAGGTTAGCCTGCAATGCCTGCATCTATAGACAGGCGCTTTACCAAATGTGTACAGCATTTATACAATGTCTGCTCTTGGAAATGGCAGAAGGATTCTAATTCCATTAGCAGCTAAAAGAATAACACTCTTCCAGAGACCTAGATCTGAAGACAAGTTTCAAAAATTCCACCAACTGCTAGGTCAGGCTGAAGGAGCACTACATAATTCAACAGGAAATAACGACTCGTGCCTCTAACAACAGATAAAAACAAGATATAAAAAACTGCCATCAACTAGAAATAAAAGCTAAAAAAAGCCAGGTTTTGTTGTTACTCTATTATACAAAAATACATTAAATAAAATGCTTCAAAATTGGAAAGACCTTATTACTCTGAAATAGAGAAGCAAAGGGCAGTGGAGTGAGGCAGAACTCTGACATGGTCTAGCTGGGAAAACACCAGCCAAGCAATAGATGTGCCTGGTGTATGCCTGAGAAGGAGGGGAAAGGAGAAAGGAAAAGGACGGATTAGGACTGCCCCTAATATATCCCACTGCATAAGGACAGGTCAGTGCATCTAACACAGATATAAAATCCAAGGATATAAATCCCCTGACAAGTTCATATTTGTCCTTCAAATGGAAACTGATAATATGAAGTGTATAATGCTGCAACAGAACTAAGCCCAAAAGCAAAGACTAAGACAGTAACAACAGCAGCTTCTGGTTTTGACCACTTCCTGTGAGAACTCTTGAATAAAATGATTTCTAAACAGGTTACTGCTTCATGGGATAACTGGTTCCAGGGTACAAACAGGCCTCCCGAGCCTGATTAGCTCTGCTCTTCAGGAAAATGTACCCAAGCGACTACTCAGCCTTCCTGCTTCCAGCCCTACAGTCCTTCTCTTCAGCCCCTCACAAACCCTCAGAACTGTCCCAGCTAAAAACAGTTACCTTCCAATTTCTGGTAGAAAGCGTGATACCACAGCCCGGCAGAGGGACAATTGTATAAAGCAATGCTTTGATAAAGCTGATGTTAAACAAAAACAAAGATAAACAAAAATCTTTGTGCAGGGCAGAGGTTATTGATTAAGTAAATGACAACCCCAGAAATTAAGCCTTGTCGTACCTATTCAGTGCAGTAAAAATGGGATGGCAAAACATCCACCCTCCTCTCTGTCAGCCTGACAAGCTTCAAAAGCCACTCAAAGCTGAACGGAGAGAGCCTTCAAAACACAGACATTTACTCCTAACAAAGTCGTAAGAAGCTTCAAAAGCTGTCCTGTCAATCAGGGAAAAAGGAAGACAAAAATGCCTATCAAAAAGCACACAAAATGCACAGCATTCAACATCTCAGATGCAGACAAATGTAGAAGAACCACCCCTGGGAAGAGGAGTACAGGCACACACAGACACGAGATTTGTGTACAGAATACTGCAAAACTGAAGTTCATCAAAACCCAGGTCCATCTGACCTGGACACATTCTCTTTCAGCAACACACAGAAGCTCTACCAGCAGCCAGACACCCCAAAACACAGATGGGCAGCAGAGAGCAGCAACAGTCACCAGGTGTTCCCCAGAGACACCCACAGAATCCACAGAAGCTTTCATTGTGAAGCAGCTGAGCTAGTGGACACACAACTTACATCACCAAAACCAACTTTCCTGCCAAAGGGCCACAGAACAGAAAAATCACACTTTTCTCTTACAAAAATGAGACCTCAAACAAAGCCCACCCCACCAAGTTCTGTGTCTTCATTAGTTATCTGGCCAAAGTTTTGAATGTCAAACAGAACTGAAATAAGGGAAACCTTTGCAGGAACACTAATCTCACTAATTATCACAACTGCTTGCATTCCAGTGGAGTGGAAAGAAGGGCCTTTCTTTTAGTAAAGTGCTGAAAATCTTCGGAAGGGTCCACCTACATTAGACCAATGACAAAGTTGAGACAGTAAATGAAGTTCAACCATCACTAAACCAAAGCAATGGCTTTTTTTAACTCAAGATCTGCTGTGATACAAATTAATTGCATGAACAAAAGTAATGGATCTACAATTCCCTCAAAACATACTTCCAAACTATGCGCAGTTACTACCAAACCCAAAGGTATCAGGATGGGGGCAAACATGAAGCAGAACAACATGGTCTGTGTCAGAAAATCCCAGTCAGCACCTGTAACTCAAGCCTTAAAAACATGGCACAACTTACAGGGGGCCTTGGGACTAGGGATGGTTAGAATGCCAATTTCTTACGAAGAGAGGTTCTTCTCTTAAATGAGAGAAGAACAAATGCAGAGTAAATGAAATTTAGCAACTACATAATTTAAGTCTAGGAATATTTCCTGGAACTAAGCAGGACTGGACAATATCCCTGTTTCACAACCAATAACTCATAACTCTTCTTTTACACTTTGCTGACCACCTTTCACAATTAAGTACTTTGCAACAGTGTAAACAAACGACAGAAATGACCTGCACAACAATGTAATTAAAGGGGTACATTAAGAACTAAGTAATTCAGACAACACCACATCTCCTACCAAAAATCTGCTATGGTGCTAGTTAGAATATATACATTATTGCTGACTGAATATTTGATAGAGAGCTAATGGCATGAAAAGTTATCCATCACCTTCCTTGTCATAATCCATTATCATTTGCCCCAAGGTCTCTCTTTCAAAGCTGAACTTCAGTAGGAGTGCAGATAATTTTAAGATACTACCTCAAGCCAAAAATCCAACAATTGGCTGTCCACAGGCATACGCATTCCCAGATATCAGTGTAAGAGCAGGACTTACCACAGCAGGATTGTATCCACCTGACCCATCTCCTCCTTCCCTTCCAATCCCAGCAGTTCAGTCCACACCCACAGGCCCTCACGTCAAATTCAATAACCTTCAGAACAGGCACTCTGCTTCTCTAAGACTTATAATTTATACTTCAAAAACAAAACAGACATTGAAATCATGCCCTGTTACAGCTCAGTCCCACCAAAAGGGAGCAAGGGAAGCAGGTGCAAGTCTGCTCTGCATTCACCAGGAAAGCAGGTTACAGGACAAGTCAGCCTTTAGCAAGGCTGCCAACAGAACACGACTGTGTCATCTCATTAAGGCAATAATCCCCACCTGCTCACAGCACAACACTTCCCCGCGTGGAACTCCCTGATAAGGGCTGGGGGGGACCACAAATGACAGCCCAGAGATGCCCAGTGCTTAGACCCCCCCCCCGTGCTGAAATCCCACCTCCGAGGAGCACCATGGTCATGGGGCTGATCCCAATTCTACACCATCACCTCTCCCACCACAGAGTTCACCTACAGATGACAGGATAAAGGAGCTGAAAGAGGCTTTATGAAAACCCTCACAAATACAAGATAAAGCCTCAGTAAGCTCACATGTGGATAGCATTCAGACTATACTCCTTCCTTGTCATATTAAAAGTGACCAGCTTTCACTGTCGTTCTTGGGCTACTTTCATGCTCACTTTGAAGACACTCTGGGCAAAATCTTGCCTCAAAATGAAACAGACAATAAACCACACAGGAAAAAAGCACCTCATTTTCCCCACTCTAATCTGAAAGCACTTACCTCTCACCTAGAATAAATAATTACAACACCAGCCTAGTGCATCCTGGTCCTGGTATATCACCTTCTATCTCAGCACAATGTAAACATCAACAAATCCATTCTGAGGGGGAGAGAGAACTTCTGTGCCTCAAACAAACAAACAAACAAGTCACAAGCAGCGCCAAACTCACAGACCACCAAACTGAAGGTTACTGTAGTATAACTATGATAATCATCAAGAAAAGTTTAATTGGATTTGTGAAGGCCAACAGGTTTCAGACAGAGTGGTATTGCTTATGTAAGTATTCCAGACTCCACAGCTGGACGTAACATTGTTAAAATTAAACTGTAAAGGTGACTTGGTTAATACACATCTATGAAAATCACATACACAGCACTGAAAAAAAATCTGATTGATAAGGTACCACAAAGCCAAAAACTGCAACAGAAAGGGGCACGTACATCAGGGTACATCAAAGAACAGTTTGCCGAAAAACGAAAACCCAGAGAATAAGGCAAGTGAAACATCAGCACAGAAACGAAAAAAAAAACCTGGCAAGGTGCGGCAAACAACACAAAACCCCCTTTCAACTCAACAATAAAGCAGGGAGTTAGCACACTAAGAGCACAGCAGCAAGAGGATTTAGGTCCTGAAACTTCCATAACATTTAAGCGGGAGCAGCTTAAACGAAATCGCCCCAATCCAGACAAGACTTCTTTCTAGGCACGTTCACTTAGAGTGAAAGGCAGCATCAGCACCAGCTCTGTGCACCTCACGTTGTGAGATAACTCTCCATGCTATTCCACAGTTTCCTCAGTCACACCCTGTGATGACAAACCAGGCCAGAAGACACCCGGGAAGCACACGGTCGCAGAACTGCTTTCCCCAGGCTGCACAGGACGAAGTGCAGTTCTCCCCTCTGCTCCGAGGCCGAACAGGAGCAGGGAAGTCACCCCGCTGTCATCCCGGCCCAGGGAGCGCAAACCGGGACAAACACCGCAAAGCAGGCACACCACAAAGCCTCCCAAAACCCAAACTTACGTCCAGCTGCTTTTCCTTTAGCTTCGCCTTCCCTACGTTCGCTCAGGGTGGAACAGAGCCCCGAAACACTCCGAGCCCGACGGCGCCGCTTCGCCCTCGCGTCCCGCACCGACACGAGCCCGGCACACCGGGCATTGCCTGCACGGGACGAGCGGCCCGGCCGCCCCCGGGCCCGCGATTACACGCGGCGTTCGGACCGGAGCCCAGTGAGGAACCCCCCCGCACCCCTGGCTCCCGAGCCGGCGGCACCGGGCAGGGCAGAGCGGGAGAGGCGGCCGGGCCGGGCCAGGCCAGACCCCGCCGGGGGGGGAGGCCCCGCTGCCCTCGGGAGGCCCGGGGACGTCGCTCGGCGACGGAAGCACCGCCGGGATCATGGATGAAGAGGCCGTCCGGGGCTGCCCCACAGTGGGATCCGAGGCCGCCGCCGGGCCGCGGCGCTGCGCCCACCTTGTAGACGTCGCCGTAGGTCCCGCTGCCGATGCGCTGGATGAGCTCGAAGTCCTCCTGGGGGTTGCGCCGGGAAAGATCGCACACCCGCCCGCCGCCGCCGCCGCCGCCGCCGCCGCCGCTGCTGCTGCTGCTGCTCATGGTGCCGGGGGAGGTCTCGCTCGGCCGCTATCCCCCGGACCCCGGGCCGGGGGAGGACTCGAGGAACGGCCGCAACGGCACCGAGGACTCAGAGCTCTCCCTCCGCCCGCCCCGACAACATGGCGGCCGCCGCCCCTCCGCGCACGCGCGGGATAGTGCCCGCCCCCCTCCTTGGTACCGCCCCCGCGCCTGCGCGCCGGGCCGGGCGGGGCGGTCTGCGAGTGCGCAAGGCTCCGGGGGTTATTGCTCCCCCCTCCGCGGAAGGAACGGGGCTGGAGTCGGGGACCGACAGCGGGGACAGGGACAGCGACAGCGACAGGGACAGCCTGCATCGCACGCCCCGCAGCCGGGCTCTTGGCACGGGACGGCAATCTACCCGCGCAGTGCGGCTGAGGACCCGCCAATCCACCGCACCTCGTTCCCGCAGCCGGGTACCCCCAACCCCGGAAGCACCCGGAGCCCAGGGAGCACCTCCCGTGTCCCCCGGGGCCGGTCCCAGGCTCCCCAGTTCGGGACAGGGCATCTACCAGCGCCTGGATGTGCGGGAACCCAGCGCACAAAACTGGGAAGCCCCAGTGATCCCGGCGGTGTCCGGTTGCCCGCAGCCTCCGGTGCCCGATCCTGCGGGAGATCCTGGGGCTCCGGCTGGCTCTTGAGAGGTGTCCGCCTTTCCTCAGCGGGACACGGGAACCGCACGATATGGATGTCCGTACACCTGCCCGTCCCCTGCACCACTGTGTCTGCNAGAAGTTTTTCACAGAAAGAATAATAAAGTATTGGAATAGTCTGCCCAGGGAGGTGGTGGAGTCACCATCCCTGGATGTGTTTAAAAAAAGGCTGGATGTGGCACTTGGTGACATAGTCTAGTTGAGGTGTTAGGGCAAGGGTTGGACTCGATGATCTTGGAGGTCTCTTCCAACCTAGTCTGTGATTCTGTGATTTTGTGTGCACCGTCTCCTCTTGCACCTGTGCGAGCAGTGAAAGGCTTTCGCGCCCACCTTGCACGCAGGTCTCCTGCGTGGAGCAGACATGTGGGTGCTTGCTCCATCGCTGCACGGGGAACAAGCACCAGGCGGCTGTGGCGACCCTGCTCCCCAAGTGTGCAACCGCTGAAGTTGTGCCGTAAGTGGGTCCTAGAGCAACTCTTGGGCTCTATGTCTGTGAACCAAGCACAGCTTTTACCACCACACTTCTGCTGCCACTGACTGAGGGGTGAAATAGAGTGGGTGGAACTGTGGGCACAAAAATGCACCATCTGCTATACGCTTCTGCTTGCCTTGCCAAAGATGTTGGTGTGGGGTCTTCCCTCTCCACTGCGAAGGTGCACTGGGACAAGGGATTGGGCATGGCTCCGTTTCAATGTTGATTGTCAGAGCGGAAAAGGAGCCGAGGAGTTTGAGCTCTGGCAGGGCATGCCTGTGAAATTGCATATTATCTCTTGGTGTGTTTGACCCTCCAGCCACACTGGGCTGTGCATTCCTATCTTTGGCTTTTTTATAACCTTTGCTCTCACAAGCAAAATGGTCTCAAACCTGCTAGATTCAGATTCAGGTGTCAGTAATTTTTCCTGGCATGTGGCCAAGGTTTTTGGGGCACATTTTGCTATTTTCTGCTGCAGAAGCACCAGGGCAGGCAACAGGCATAGGTTAGCTGGACGGGGCTGCTGCAAATACTCCCAGAGCCAATCGAAGGGGACTGGGCTCTGTGACAAATTCAGGAGTAGCAGCAGCTCTGAATGAGTTACAGAAGGAAATGCCAGAAAATTAGAGCTCTGTCCGGAAAAGCTAACAGACATCCTGCTGCAGAGAGCTGATAACCTTGTCACCCTCCTGCTCTTGCCTCTCAGTCTTTGTCTTTATCTCATTAGAGGGGAACTGGGTTATAGTTGTTCCCATATTATGTCCTTGCCAAATTCTGCTTTGGTAGAAATGGTTATGAATGAAGCAAGCAGGATTATTTTCGCCCTTAAATCCTGCTTTCTATCCATGGCAGCTGTCCACTCTTCCTCTGCTCCTGTAAAAATAGCCATGGGTTTCTCTGGGATGTCTGTGTCCCTTCTCTTTGGTAGGAGAGACAGATGGACCTACAAGATGTGCCCTACACTGCCTTCAAAACCAGGTCAGATCAAATTAGTTAGTGCCAGGCATCATTTGCTTTCCCAAGCCTTAAGAAGACTTTTCTCACTTTTTCTTCCTATCCTTAGACATGGCTATGGTAGGATAGTCAAGCCATACACTGCAGAAACGCAGGCTGGGCTCCCCTTCAACACCAGTCAGGAAGCTCAAATTAATACAATAAAACTGCATTTGAGTATTAAACATTGTGAGAGTTCAGCCAATGCCAGTTGCTTTAAGAATTCTGGTGCCTTCAGGGATCATGAGCCCCAGCTGCAGCCAGTGGCACTTCACAGCCACAGAAAATACCCTGCTGAAGCTGGATGCCTTCTTGTTTCCAGCTGTGCTCATGACCCATCCGTCCTGCTACTGGGGCTCCTGCTGTTACTGCCTAGATCCAAAATGCCCCTTTGTGCTCTACAGCCCTAAATCCTGGCCACTGCTTGAAGTGGGAGCTATGGCTCTTCGGCCAGCATGTTTTGGCAGACTCCACCTGGCCCCAACCAATTGACACCAATGCAATTTGTCACAGTTGGAGACATCTTCCCACCTCTCTGGCATCTTTCCATGCCAGACTAAAGGGCAAGGTGCCCGGCTTCGGGCCAGCA